>JAPZDY010000008.1:6895531-6912295 GCA_029783645.1 Ctenochaetus hawaiiensis | reverse complement strand
TCAAAAAGGATCAGAAATTAAATACGTTCTATTTTATTTATGTTAAGGTTTTGTTACAGCGAGGTATCTTCTTATAGGTTATATTATTTGTAAGCTCATAAAGAAAAGATGTAATAATTAAAAAACCTTAAGCTTTAGTGTCGATCAGAATCACTGATAATGAAAATAATCACTACTTGCAGTCATACATTGTTTCAACATCGAGCATATATCTTATATTCAGTGTAAGATTATTTGTGCACAATGTCAGCATTTCAAGGCAATTTGTATTTAAACTTGTTTTTTAAAGCCGTGTTTTAAAATTAAGAACCTTTTTTCTATCTTCACCTTTTAGATGGGTGGCCTTCATGCCATGATTCTGTTTTTCAGCCTATGTTTCAGTGTCTTTGGCAGCATATTCCCCTCCATTAATTTACATGCATCGACTTCACTGGTTTACTAAAATATCTGCACAGTGACAGTGAATTATGTTGCCCAAAAACAAACATGACACAGTAGTCACTTTGTTTTGTTCCATCTGATGGTATCCAGCTTCTCTCACTGCCATGTGTTTTTCTTCAGTTGAGGAGCAGATGGACTGTTCTCCCCATCCAGAGGTGTCTACTCCGGTACCTGCAAAAACGAAGCCATCGGTGGCGAAGGAGCAGCCTGTTTCGCAGGTCACGCCCCCTGTAGCAGCTCCTGCAGCAGCTCCTGCAGCAGCTGTGGAAGGTGTCAATCTGGGTAAAATTGGCTCCATCCTCAACAGTTTAAATTCAGCCATGAAGAGCACAGGTGAGTGCTGGTGACAACAAAGTAACTGTTGGTTGTTAAAGTCTGAACTTAAGTTTGCCTTTGTTATCCAACTTAAAAATGTGAGGGTGTTTTTTGGTTATAAATGTGTTTTAAGTGCCAGCTTTTGCTGTTAAAACATTTCCCAGCGGTGAATTATGGTGATGTGCAGTTAAAGTGAGTTTCCCTCTTTTTCCTCCATGACCATAGTGGAGAGTCCTCCTGCAGCGCCACCTGCTAGCTCCTCATTGAAGACCACGCCTGCTGCCTCTCTGGCTTCTCAGGATGCCAGTTCACTAGTAAACCTTCTCTCCAAGGTGGACGTGAGTCCTTCAGACCTCCTCAGTGCTCTCTCCAAAGTTCAAGGCCAAAGCAGCCTTGATGGTAAGAATAAGAGGTCCTTGTTTGAAAAAAAAAAACAAAAAACATCATATCATGTCTCTGTTACATATCATACATTTAAAGAAACATGCTCGCTTGCTAAAAATACACTTCTGTGTTATCCCTTCTTTACTTAGGCATCACTTCTCTCCTAAACAACACTGCTGCAAATGTCTCCTCTGACTCCCCCATCACAGGCAAGATTCCTCCCGCATCCACATCTGGATCAGCACGGACCTCTCAGAGCCTGCCTCTCTCCTCTGCTGCACCTGTGCCTTCTCCATCCAGCTCCTCTGCAAGGCAGAGCACAAGCTCCCAAGTCCTCACTCAGTCTTCAAACCCAGCTTCTGCCCTGGTCCAGGCTCTCCATAGAGACATGGATTTGACAACAGAGCCTGAACTTTCGTTGTCTTCTAAGAGTTTAGAGTCGAAAATCCACAACTTCCTGCAGGGGAACCCTGCCTTCAATGCATTTGACCTGAGTTTTTCCACACAACCAGCGCAGGGAGGGGAAAACCTCAGCCCAGCAGTTGGGGCAGACAACCAGGACGGGACTCCAGTGCGAGACGAGGGCGGAGGCACCCCAACTCAAGATGAGATCATGGACAAGCCTGTTGCGGCCCCATTCACCTCTGACACAAATCAGTCATATGTTGGAGAAACTTTTAACACAGCTCCTATTGCTTACCAGAACAGCAGTCAGCAGAACTCCAACAATCCCCCACAGCAAACGCACTTGCAGCAGGGTGCAGCTCAGAACGGGCAAGTCTATCAGCAGTACCCTTACGGCAAACACAACATGACGGAGCATGGGATAACCGCACCTGTTGCACATTACCAGCAGATTTCTGCACAAACAGGAGGGCCAGTGCCTGGAGAAAGTGCCCCAGGCAGTGCCAGTAGCACACAGACAGTTGAAGGCTTACAGGGGGTGAGTGAAAGCGGTTGGTATGGTGACATTTACCCAGAGGGGAACTCTCAGCAACCCAGCGGCTATAATGTAACAATGGGAGAAAACAAGACGTCAGGACTTTATTCATATCAAGCAGTACAATCGCAGCAACCTCATGAGTTGACCTCTCAGCGGGGTGCCACCACATCAGCTGATTATGTCAGGGGCACCCTTCCCCCCGTCCCAAAGATTCCTCCCCCTCCTCGTGGCATTGACACTGCTCCTCCTCCTGCACCCAGTGGTGCAATGATTCCCCAAGAGCAGCAGCAAATGCCCCGGGTAGACACAGGTGAGATGTTTGGGGCCAGAGGCGACAGTATCATCAGTGGGATGGTGGTCCACGATCATCAACACAAATCCATGTTTCACCCAGATGAGCCTCTGTATGACATTGACCGTCCTCACCCTCCTCACCCTCCTCACCCAGATGACCTGCATTATCAGGAGGACCCCGAGTATTACCACGATGAGCCCCGCCATCCCGATGACGTTTTCTTTCAAGAAGACCCTTACCACCACCCAGATGACCCATATTACAGGCCAGGCAGCCCTCCACCCCCTTACTCCAGAGTTCGGGGTCGCCTCACTCCCCCCCTCTCGCCCTCAGAGGACCCTTATTTGGCACATGACTACCAGTGGCACAGCCCTCCTCCCCCTCCTCCACACTACACTCCGAGGAGGCCTCCACCTCATCATGAAATCCGTCATCCTGGTCTGCGGCCTCCACATCGGCCTCCCC
This sequence comes from Ctenochaetus hawaiiensis, assembly GCA_029783645.1. Taxonomy (NCBI): domain Eukaryota; kingdom Metazoa; phylum Chordata; class Actinopteri; order Acanthuriformes; family Acanthuridae; genus Ctenochaetus; species Ctenochaetus hawaiiensis. The sequence goes on along the minus strand of JAPZDY010000008.1, from coordinate 6,909,452 downwards.
ACCCAGCACACCACCCACACCCTCACCCACACCCCAGAGGGCCCCCACGCCCCCCCTTTCCTCGGTTCCACGGCCCTGAGCCAAGGTTTAGAGGCAAGCGCCCGGGTCCAAGAGGAGGGGGCAACCCTGGTCCAATGTTTGCCCCAAAAAGACCCTTTCCACCCCCGCGGTACTGACTGGACATGCAGCTCTGAGCTCTTAAAATCACTATGGATTTCATGGAGGCAGGGGCAGGATGCTAGTCACTCAGTACTGAGGTCAACACCCTGCCTTTAAAATCCAAAACAGAAGATGCATGTGGGTGAAAGTGCAGATAGCGAGGTGGGCATCAGGAGGCAAAGTTATACTGAAGAAGAATTGAAGACAAATGCAAACAGCGAAGAAAAAACGGACGTGTAGAAGGTTGAGGAGAACAAGAGACAACGCCAGGAGATGTGAAAGAGGTCGGAGGCTCTGAGAGGGTTGCTGAGCTGAAGAATGAAGACTGAAGATTAAAGAAAATAAGAGGTGGATATATATTATTCACTTTTTGTGTTATTTACTCCAATATGAAGCATTGCAGTAAATATGTAATTTAGCATCAGTTTGATATAGGTCAGACTCAGAGTGTGTGCATGGTATGCGTGAGTGCATCCGGTCAAGTTTAAGTCATCTCGTCACAAAGGTTGAATCTGAAGATATTTAATTTTTTTTTTTGTAAGAGAGTAACAAAAGAATGTAGATGAAGCAATGTTTCTGCTGTAATTTAGTTTACTAGTGAGCGGTTTTAACTGCATCTCTTTCATATCAGCAGTATCCAGTAACTCTTGGTAAAACATCAGTTTAAAATTCACTTGGGGTATGAAAAAAACAGAGTATGTGTTATAGAAATTGTGTTCCCTTTACAATACACGCTTGCATATTTGGGGAAATTATTTTTTCCTTATTCCAGTTCCGAATGTTATATCTGTGAAGCGATGCTTTCTTTCACTGCGTTAGATTCCCTCGGCGATAGTTTTACGTCTCGTTAAGTTCCTTGAAGGAGAGCGGCACAAGTCTGTTTAGAGAGAGAGAGAGAGAGAAAGACGTGTGAGAGTTATTTTTTTCAGCCTCCATCACCGACGCAGAAGAAGTGCATTTTTTGGAGGATGAAGATACTCGACTTCAGTTTCGTTTTACTTGTACTGACAAATAAAGATATGAGTTTGAAAAACTGTGTTGTCTTTTTCTTCTGTCTTCTGATTCTGCTCTAAACTACCAGTCATCTGTACATTTCTTAAAACATCTTCTCGTCCGTCACCAGAGACTGGAGCATAAGTCTCTGTCAAGTTCAGTCAGAAAATACAGTTTATATCATACAATTTAATGCATTTTGTAAAATTACACTTAGCTATTTTAAGTCAATAGTTGATCACTATCATAATACTCAAAAATGTTTTTTGTTAAAAGTGAGAGGAATAAATTAAATGTCAATTTCTTGTCCAAAATAAGTTATTTTAATGCAGCATTAACCAGAGAGGCAGAGGTCATGCTACTCTTATTAGAAAAAGGCCTAGCTCCTCTAATTTAGGTATATTTACTGTATTTAAGTTGCAACTAATTTAGTAAAATGCAAACTTCAACCTGAGTGGAAGTTTCTGTTTATCTGACTTTGATTGACCATTTAATACAACCTTATTTAGTTTTGTTGACCTTTTTCAGACCACAGTTAGCTGAGTGTATTTAACCATCTCTATAGTTAGTGTAGTTAATCATATAAGACAGATGCATCTCATTTTGCAGTCTTAAATTTTTTTTCTTTTTAGTTTGCTACAACTTGCACAGTCTAATCTTACTTGAGCATATGCATGTTTCAAGTTGGCCCAGAAGTGAAGATGGAGTGAAGACTTTTTAGTGTAATTTAAGTTTACTGAGAAAATTTTTTGTGAGTCTGCCATGTTGAACTTACTCTGCAGAAATAGTTAACACATTACTCTAGTCTTTTCTTTCTGAAACTGCAACGTTTTATTATTTGCTTTAGGGTTAGGATTGGGCTCTCATCAGTCCTTTAGTAATTATATCTGCCTCTTAAATTGATAAGGACTGTGTGAGGGACCCAGTCTGAGGCCAAACTGTTTCCTCATGTGTTTACAATGTGGAAACAAGTTTGCAAGACAAAGTGATGATCAGTAAGATAAATTAGGCAATTAGAAAACGAGAATTAAAGTCCTACGTGATTAATTAACATGTAAAATTAAGTTTTATTAGACTTGAAAACTGCTTATTGATTAAAGTGTAATCCTTCCTTTTATATTATTTTGTGCGCATTAAAAGAAAAATGTGAAAAAGTTTGTCCATTCAAAAATGAGTTATTATTTCTGCTCATCACTAAAATAATTAACCAACTTATACTCGGTGAATCTCAAACTCCCAAAATTTTAATCTGAATTTTGTTAGTTATGTGAAAAAAAAAAAACATTGACTCAGTAAACACCGAGCAGAATTTTTGTTTTATATTCACGTTTACATGAGTAAAAACGTGCAGTCTGGATCGGGTTGTTTAATCCGTCCGGGTGAGAAAATCCTTAATTAAGACAATCATTACAGCCTTTGATTAGGGAATTGAATATCGATTTGAGTGAGGCAGCACTTTGCAAAACTTTTCAAAAAAAAAAAAAAAAAAATCCAGAGTCAGATGAAATACTTAAAAGAAAGAGTGAAGGTGAATAATCCGACACATTTTAGTTGGTCTGACTCGGCGTGTCGTGTTGAAGTCTCGTTCCCCCGTTTGAGTCGCGTTTCCCGCAGTGTCGCCTCCGCCGTACCGGGCAGGTGGAGCAGAGTTAGCTGGTGTCAGGGTGGGGGTAAAGTTTTGATGCAGGCTAAGGGAGGGGGGAAACACATTGACGGGGGCACAGGCTTTGACAAACCAGGAGGACGTAATCACTTAAGGCGGAATTTTTTAAGGGGGACAGACAGCGGCGTTAATAAACGTTTCTGAAGTAAATAAATAAATATCGCAGCGTATTAATATTGCCACTTTTCTTCACGTGTGGATTCATTTTAAAGATTATAGTGTTGATGATTTGACAAGAGGCTTTTTTGTTGTTGTTCTGGTTTAAATGGTTTAAAATGAATGTGAAACTGTTTGTTATGGCAGCGTTTCCTCAAACCCAAACCAAACCAAAAGTCCAGGCTTATTGACAGAGAAACTACGACCAAGATGCGCTTAAGTCCGAACCAAACGTTAAATAATTTTCAAAAGATCTGCCTCTTCAAGTTATAATAAAATAGTTGGCCTAGTGATTTAAATATAGTTAAATTTTAAAGGGTTGCTTTTGGTAAAAAAAAAAAAAAAGACGTAAAGCAAATTTAGGTTGAAATACTGTGAGCAAAAACTCCACTTAATGAATCTGTTAAAAAAGCAAATAGCCAGAACATATGACATTTAATTAGACCTTAAAATCAGAATATGTCATTTGAGCACTGAAACTTATTAGATAACTCCCTTTGCTGATTATTTATGATGCAATTAAAGCTTCTATTTAGGAGATTTTTAGAGAGAATTCATCTTTTTATCAAGTTTATGAGTCTTTTATATATCCCTCAGGAAGAACATTCACCATTCATTAGTATTTTACCCCAGTGCATGCTGGGAGGCCTCCAGACTTACCTACCTCAGTAACTGCAACCACAAGATCAGCACCAAGCTAATCATGTTAACACTGATCATGGTTTTCAGTCAATGTATTTTGCTTTTATTTCAAAATTAGAAGGCTCTGTTAGTCGAGATAATTTCTGCTGGAATTAACAAATCAGTCCTCAAATTGCTTTCAAAGACCCAAATTACCTAGCTGAGAATAAACAGGAATTTTTAGTCTGATGTTAGCCGGAATTAGTCAAGCCACATTTGAAATACAGAGTCCAGGTGAGCCAGCTGTCACCAGATGTCAGTAAATCTTTCCAGGTTCTGTTTCACCTTTTTGTTTTAATTAATCTGCTTTTAGAGACAAAGAGCAGCCACAGCATTAAAAACGATGCAAATATATCTGCGTTCAAATGTTATTTGTTGTACTAAAACTACTAAAGTGCGTAACATTAATTAATAGTTTTACTAATTCATCCTTAGTGATTTATGCACCTCTTCTGAATGTTGCATAAATCTTCTTTCCCTTGCCTTTTAACCTATTTCCTGTTTCATCCCCTCCCTCCTCCTGCTTCCCTCCTCAGGGATCCAGAGCTGCACTTTGATGTGTCTGATGTGACGGGAACCTTTTCCACATGTTAAACTGATGCTGTGGTGGCTCTCCTCTTTGAATCCAGCACCGCTGCCAGTGAAGGCTCTTCATGGTCTGACATGAATGCTGTGCAGCACAGCAGCTGTGTAAGCCTCCAGCTTAATACATCAGAAAGTGAGTGGCACCAGCAGGAAATCAAAACAATCAATACGGGGTGGGAGAAAATAAAAATGATGAAATTGTTTCTCTGTCTGTGTGTTTAGCTGTGTGTTTGGGAGGAATCACAGGATTGCAGGAAGGTTGGACGGGGAGGCCCATGTGTGTAAGTACATCCATCCATCTATCCATTATCCATAACCACTGATCCTTTGGAGAGCTGTGGGATTGGGAGGAGGGGGCAGGTGACCAGTTCATCACAGTCAGGAGAATTAAATACTGTTGTAACATTTTATTCTCCTGCTCTTTGTCCATGTCTCTCACTCATATACACAATTACTTGATTTCAACAGACCCATGTATACATCTTCAAATGTGTAAAAAAATATACATTCAACGTATGTATTGTGGAATAAAGTTTGATCTTCATATCAACATAAAACATTGCGTGTTGTCTGTTATTATCTCATATGTTTCAGCTGTCTCCAAAACTATAGACTTTCGAGGAGCCAAGAAAACTTATTGTCACATAATACAACAGAAATTTAAATAGTTTTCATAGAACGTGGTGAGATTTTCTTATCACATAAAGAAACAGAAATCCTTGAGAAAAAAAATCAAGATAATTAAATCTAGAGATGCATTGTTTTTACCACAGAAGACAAGGCAAATAGTCTTGATGACCTTCATCTGTGTTGTACAAAAGGCTACTGTTGGGGTTTTGCTGCTCCAGGAAACATTTATGTTATTACTTTAAAGCCAGTGATGGAATATAACCAAGTACATTTACAATTTTGAGGCACTTTACAATTCTACTAATTATAAATTATTTCTGAAGGAGATATTGCACTTTTTACTCTGCTGCATTTTGAATGACGGTTGGTTTGATCTTTTCAAACATCTTTTGATCTATAAGTGCAGTAAATTATTTCATCTTTGCAAGTTTGAAATCCTAAAACTATTTTTCTATAATCAGGTTTTATTTTTCATAATGCAACTTGTACTTGTTTCGAGGTTAAAACACTGTAGCTGCACAGGCTGAAACAGATTTTCCTCACTTGCATTAAGAAAATAAGACATTTTAGCAGCCATAAACGCACTGTTCAGAAGTTGAACCTACCACCTCACCCAGTTGCAAGAGTAGCCATAATAATTAATAGTATAACATTGATTTTACACTTTAAAGAAGGCCAATGTTATTCTTTTACTTTTGGTACTCTAAGGAGCCTTAATTTTGATGAAAATACTTCTACCTAATGATGTAACGAAGTATTTTCAATCGTTTTATCAAATATTTACTTGAGTAAATGATCTCTCTACTCCCTCCACCACTGTTTAAAGCACTTAAACGCTTTTAAATCCCCAGATATCTTTTGCAAATCTCGTACTTAAAGCACAGCAGAGACGTAAGCAGCGTCACCGGCATCATCCGTGCTTGCAGCTCGTCACCAGATGTCGTCGTTGGTCGTACTATAAAATATAAAATGCCATCCATTGTGAAATTGACACAAACCACGTTTCCTAAGCGCACTCGCGTTTATCATTCATTTCTACCTGATCAAAGCCAGATGACGCGCGTGCTCGCCTCGCGCGCACCGCGGGCTTACATCAGGGGTTGAAGGGCGGAGGGTAGATGGGATTTAGTGACGGATGGCAGATGGCAGTCTTAACATAGAGACAAGCCGTGGAGATATTTTGCTGTCGGAAATAAAAGAATTAAAGGCAGCGAGCTCTGCGCCCGGAGGTTTGCTGTGTTTTGAACAAACACTGTCATGATGATGATGATGATGATGATGATGATGATGATGATGATGATGATGATGTCGTCGCTGAAGCCGAGCAAGTCCAGATCGTGACTCGTTTGAAGTGAGCGCAGGTCGGGTGTGTGCAGCCTGCTGTCATGTGGGTTCATTGTTTACATGCTGTCCAGATTTCAAAGAGGGCGTGTGTGTGTGTGTGTGTGTGTGTGTGTGCCCTCTGTGAGAAAAAAAAGGTCCCTGCCTTTACGCACACTCATATTGAAATAATGATTTTTTCCACTCAGAGAGAGAAAATAGTAGCCATGATGGAGTGTCACGAGTTGAGCGGACCCATTTCAGCACCATGGCCAGCTCCACTGCGAGAACAAAAGGCGGATTTGCATCGCTTGATGTCAGGGACCGTCTGCTATTTAACCCTTCAACACGAAAACGAAAAAAAAAAATCCAAAGACCTCAGCGCAAACACATCCTGCCTTATTTACAGGATATTTCTATCTTTATTTTTTTAAGTAGACACCTTCACAATCTGATTGCCTGATGACCAACATTCCCCATGGCCTGTACTTTCATCTAAAGTGCCTTTTAGCCTGCTTTTAGCGTGTATGTTTCTGGATTAGCACGTGACAGTCATGTAAAACCCTGGAAGTGGATCAGCTCTCTGGTTACTGAACTTTATAAACATGAATAAGATGTTACATGCAATTATAAAACAGTGGACTTTTACATGGTTCACTTCAGACATGGTCTTTATCCTGGAGTCTGCATGCTCTTTATGCTGCCTAACTCCCCTGGGTTCACTGGTTTTAAGACATTATGTGAACTGAATAATACATATATAATTATGAACTGTCCCTTATCCTGCATCTCTGTACAGAATAAGCTGGGGATGGATGGATGTTTATTTATGGTCCCCATTCAGGACTGTCATGGTAACTTATCACTGTCTTGGTAAAGTAAAGCACCTACTTCTATTATCAAATGCTCACAAAGTTACATATTGGATTAATGTTGAAAATATGAAGCAACTAGAAGAATGGAAAACTTCTCAGCAATAGTTATTGTACTTTGATGAAGGCCACAGAAATTTCATTAAACTGAGTAAAGTCTCTGCTGCTGTTTGTTACAGTAAATTCTCCTAATTCACCACTGGCTAACTCTTTTAGATGCATCTGTTTGTTTCATTACACCTCTACCATATAAACATATGAGGATTAGCTGCCCACAAATGCAACACAAAGTATTATGGGCATGCAACAGGGACATACAACATGCAAAGAATAGATAAACAGTACAGAAATCCAAGAGTCTGTTGACATGAAATTATTTGTTGAAAATGAAAATAATTGTCATTAACAAACCTAATTAACCAGACTGCTGCAGTCATGAAACACAGTCGAACAAAATGCATTGATATTGAAAATTATTGGCCCTTTAGGAACCTCTGTTTTGAATAATTGGACTCAGAAGACACTGAACATATATCAATAAGTATAAAAATTACACTTATGTGTTAGAAAAAAACCCCTAACCTATTGATAAGTATTCAGTATCATGCTTTATATCATGCCTGTTTTTTACATACTACTTTTTGATTTTTTCCCCCCACTTTCCTCTCCTTCCTGCCCGCCCGGCTGTCACTCGGCGGATAATTTAGCGACGGTCCCCGGCGGCAGACATCACGGCTCGTACAGCCCAGGGGAGGAGGGATGGAGCTGAGATGGACAGGGAGGGAGACACCGGCTTACGACGTCAAAGGAGTACAGACACACACACACACACACAGAGAGGGAGAGGAGAGGACAACCAGCCAGCCAGACTGCCAATTCCCCACGGTCTCCTGAAGGAAACCTAAATTCATCCATCACAGCGCTCCTCATTCAGCGCAGCTAGAGGGACATTTGTTTATTTTTTTATATCAGATTTTTTTTTTGAGAGGTGGAGGGAAAAAAATTACGGAGCATCTGTAAGGAAAGAGCAGAGAGAGAGAGAGAGAGAGAAAACAACAAGCAGATCTAGAAAAACACGCTCATGCCGAATAAAGGACCGTCGCTGGATGTTACTTGTGTTGTTATAGAGGGGTTACAGGCCTAACTTGTTACAGGATTCAAAGACGCTCTCACAGACAAATGAACTGAATAATTGAAATTCAATAACTAAACAGCAGCGGGGGGAAGAAGAAAGGCATCCACTGATTTCGCCGATTCTTTGCCACGAACAGCACCACAGGTATGTTTTTTGTTTTTTGTTTGTTTGTTTTAACTCTTTGTTGTTTTGGTCAAATGTGCAAAAATCACGTTTAGGTCATTGTTGTTGTCACCACGTCTTGACAAAGAGAGCGCAGGTCTCCAGCTGTGTTGACAGACACACTGTCAGGTTTCTGTACGCGCTTGATGTGTACATATATATAAACGGCCTAAACCGATTTCAGTGCAAGGAAGCGACGTGTGTACTATTATTTACAACACCACATGTATTTAAAAAAAAAAAAAATTTCACGTCAGGCAGAGAGAATATAGCTCAGCTCTGAATCACGATTATTGGTACTCAATGTTCATGTGCCGTCAGAAATATCAAAGTTATCAGATTGTGTTTTAATTTTGCAATAAATGCACTTTAATTTTATGTTTCATGCAAATAAAACACAAGTTAGTGACACAAATTGATAAATTATGTCAAAAAGAATATGTGTAGTTGTATGCAATCATCTCTAAAATGAAATTACATCACTATTCCTATAGAATGTATAGCAGTGATGACTTTTACACCTAATCTGTGATAATAAACAGTGAGCTTAATGTTGTCTTTGGTTTCTTAAAAAAAGATTTTTTCCTATTAATATATTTCATCTTTATCTGTATTGTAATCTCGGTGTTTCATTGCGATGTCTGAGATAAAACTCCCATAATCTACCACCAGATTAGAACCACCAGAGAAACTATTATTTCAGCCTCCCCGTCCCCACTGAACGCTCCCATCTGCACATCCATCCCTGGCCTCCTGTTTGCACCTCCTGTGCAGTGTGAATTTAAGCCCGCAGGCTCCTGTCTGCTCCTCCTGACCGCCTCCTACACTCTGTGTGTATCTGTGTGTGTGTGTGTGTGTGTGCACGCGTGTGTGTGTTATTATTCCTCTCCAGACTTCTCAATGAAGGAGCCTGACGCAATCAAGCTCTTCATCGGGCAGATACCCCGAAACCTGGAGGAGAAGGACCTGAAGCCCATCTTCGAGCAGTTTGGCAAGATCTATGAGTTGACGGTGATAAAGGACAAATACACAGGGATGCACAAAGGTAAAGGAACTGTCGGGATAAAGGACCCAGAGCTCCCATTTGATAAGATTTGTCACATTAATATCATATGTGGAAAAAATATTGTTAATTTAGTCTTCATTATGTGGGGAGATAATGGTGGTCATTACAGTAGTTGCTCTTTTATTTCGTCCAGGTTGGATTTGATTCCCAGTGAATATCAGTGAGGTTCATTTTTTCCTCATTGGCCCCTCTGGAGCTTCTTTAAGGCCCATGTGAGGCCCAGATCTGATGTTTTGTACCATTAATCTGAAAAAAGAAAGCTGACTCACAGAAGTTGTAGAGCTTTTGAATATTTTAGATGTTGCATGATGAACATTTTAAACATCATTGGCTCATATTTTTAAAAATGACTGAATGATTCACAGTAAATACCTGTAAGTTGAATCGACATCATTCTGTTCACCTCACTGAAGTTTTATCTTATGAAGGTAAGGCAAACTATTATAGCATAATTTGGCAAATTATTTAAATTCAGATAGTTTCCTTTGTTAAACTTTAAGTAAGAGCAGATATTTAATACTGCACTTAGTAGACAGTACAAAAAAGAAAAAATAGGTTTTCTGTACTTGCAATAATGTAATTATTTTGGTTTTGTCCTGACTTACATTTCAACACTTGAAGATATTTAATTAAACATAATAGTAGACTTAGAAACTCACATGATATTCACACTGGAGAAGATGTAACTAGTGAAACTTTGGCATTTTTGTTGAAAATATTTAAAGATTGAGGATTGAATCAACCAGTTTATCACCGGAAAATATGCTGTATTTAAAGACAAAGTGAATAACATTCTCTGGTCCCAGCTTCTTTAGAGTGAAGATTTACTGCCTGTCTTTGTCTAATTTTATGGCAAACTGAATATCTTTTGGTTATAGGCTGTTTTAGAACAAAACAAGGCATGTGATGGAGTCACCTTGCACTTTGGGAAATTGTGATGAGCCTTGTTCACTTTCTTTTCACATTGCTATGCTTTGCAAGTTATGGCCTGCTCGTCAAGAGCAATTTGAAGTTCAGTGTCCCGACTAAGGACAAGAGGACTATCTCTTAGATTAATGGCCAGCACACTCTTGAATCTTCCTCAGTCTACGACATACTTCACTCACATTGGGGAACTAACTTTAAAACTGAAACTGCAGTGTAAAAACATTGTTGAAAAGAGTGTAAAACACATTAAAACGAGATATATGTTCATGGTATCTCCCTGGTGCATGCTGGGAGGCTTCCCTTCACGCATACAGCTGGACGCTGCATCTAAAAATCAAATTTGAGTCATTTGGAATAAAAGTTGGAATTAAAAATACATATTTTTCAATTAAAATGAGGCTAAATGTTGCACAGCACTCTATTTTTTCTCATTGTCATTAATAGAAACATAGTTGTCTAATAGCAATCTCACAAGAAGTATTTTGTCAGTCCATAATTAATTTCATGCGGTGATATCAGTCAATTTGTAGGAGTAAGTGTCACCCACTACTACTACTACTGTGTGTGTCACAGGCTTCTCATAATTTGGAGTGTCAGCACATTCAAAATCCTGTTTGACAGACGGACTTAGGCTGGTTAAAGTGATCTAAGCCAAACAATGATCCTTGCTGTCATTTCTAATGCAAATCTGAGTGCGGGAAACAAAGGCTTTTATAAATCAGTCATTTGGGAGACGTATAGGCCAGGTGGTATCAGTCCTCTAACACCTACAACACCTATTCTGCATAATTTTACATATTCATGATTTGTGAGAGCCCTAAAGGTTAATGAAGGCCTTTCTCTATTATGTGGGACTGCATACATTTTGCTTGACCAGCGTGGTATTAAATACCCATTCAGACTGATTGTGTCTGAATATTATCCAGGTATTATAATTTAATTATCCCACAGAGCTCTGCTGCTACTGGAGACCTATTTTACAAAATGTTCTTTGTTTTTTCATGTTATTATTTGTCTCTATTTAAACACATATTAATAACCATGGCCTGATTAAAGGAAGGATGCATTTATTTTTCTAGAAATTTTAAGCACATGCTGACCCAGAAATGTTGTTCAATAAAATCAAAGCACATATATGAAATGACTGATTTATAATAGGACAATAAACTCAAGCAATATGTTTCTGCCCACAGGACTTCAGAGGAAATGGCCAGCTAAGATTAAGTTAAAACAACATGGCCCTGCCAACTCTGATATTAATAAAAGTTTATGAATTTGACATTAAAAATACTTAAACTTGTGATTTACTGATCTTCTTCCTTTTGTTTTTTGTTTTGACTCCAGGATGCGCCTTTCTGACATACTGTGCACGTGAATCCGCCCTGAAAGCCCAGAATGCACTGCACGAGCAGAAGACACTACCAGGGGTGAGTTTATCGTTGTCTTTTAGATATCCTCAACAGCTCACATGTACATATAAAAATAAAGGGGGGGGGGGCAGAATAACTGGCATGCTAGGCTATCTGAATGCACCGCACAGACACATGAGGACACACAGCGACGCAGGAAAATTAACCGAGTTTGACATGCGGGCCCGACTTCCCCCTTTAGCTGATATGCTCCAATAAAGGTCAGAGGCTGCTCTCCCTCTTATGTTTCATATGTGATGCATCCAGACATATCCATCCAGTTAAGGCATGAGTCATCTCACAACATGTCACGGGTCGAAAGAGACAGCTATGAGGCTCGCTGCTGGAGTGACTTTGCCAGTTCTTATTCTCTCTGATGTTTCTCTTCCTTTCAGTGTCTCAGTCTTTTCCTCTCTTCTCTTCTCTCTCCCTTCCTCTCTATCCATCTCTCCCTCTGAATTCTAATCAAAGTTAAACCTAGCTTTATTAGCATAGCCAGGCAGCAGGTGTGCTGCCAAACGACATTTCCAGAGCTAAATATGACATGACAGCCGCGTCTCTATAATAACCGACTATATGAGAGACAAGGCGACAAGGCAAGGAATTACTGAGACAGAGTGTGCTCCCAGACTTGCTGCTGCTTCCTCTTTTACTAACAAGGCTTCACCCCTGTTTCCTTTTGGTTATTTTTGTTGAAATCTACATCATTCACTTCTTTTTTTTTTTTTTTGTTGGTGCCACAGCTGAATGGCATGACCAGTTTCAAAAGGAGGAGTTAACAGTGTAGGGCTGCACCTGCATGATAAACTGTCCATCTTTTTTTATTTTGATTGATTATTTTTTAGACTTTTGGGGGAAAGAAAAGATCCAAAAAGTTGTCAGCATTTGTAGTCTAATTTATGGTGTTTTGTTTCTACCAGCAGTTCAAAATCTAAAGCTATTGGAGTAATAATAATAGAAAACTAACAAAAACTCACTGATAATCACAATGGAGAAGCTGGAACTAGTGAACTTTTGGCCTATTTTGTTTATAAAATTCAAAGATTGATGTATTAACCATGCAGTTCATCAACAGGAAAAAAACAAACTATTTTTCAGTTGATCGGCTGACAAAATTTTTTGCTAAATGTCAAAAATTCACTGGTTCCAGCTTCTCAAAAGTCAGGATTTGCTGCTTGTCTTTGTCTTATGTGACAGTAAACTGAGTATCTTTGTGTCACAGGCTGTTTTGAGTACAAACCCATGCATGCAAGGGAATTGTGATGGCTATTCTTTACTATTTTCGAACATTTTAATAAAAACAAGAAATGATTAATGAAAAAGTTAAAGGCCTAGAGCAGACACATGCATCCATCTTCATATTTAGAGAAGCTTGACCCTAAATGAAAATTTAAATACTAAGCAATCACTCAAGCATTTGAAACATTGCAGATCGACTTTTTGATTTATTTCGGGGCTGGATGGTGTTGTAAGAGCAGGCAGGGGGGTTATTGGAGGGATGTAGAGACAGTTTGAAGGAGCAGGCTGGTATTAGGGTGGCAACAAAAGAAATCCCATTGTTAGCGTGACAGTAGCGTGACCTTCCTGACCTCTCGTAGGGGGGATCAGCAGGACTGAACGTCCCCATGGCTAAAGCCCTCTTCTCCCCCCCCCCCCCCCCTCGTGCTTCTACCCCAATGGCACTCCCGTTCACAACCTCTTACCTCTAAGCCATGTGGAACAAGCTAAACCCTCCTGTGTTCCCTCAATCCTCTCCTGCCCTCCTCCTCCCCCCCTGCCTTGCCAAAAGAGGGGAAAAAAAAACAGATGAAAACCATCTTATTAGCTCCATACACGCCCACACGGACAAGAACTGCTTCCCCCCTGCTACCAGCTGTGGTGTGATTGTCATCTAATTGCACCTGCACTGCCGAAGAATAATTAACTTTGGCATCTCATGGCCAGGGCGATACAAAAGAAATAACATGAAAGCAATTATAGGACTGAGGGGAGAAAGCTCAAATGAAAGCACACCTGAATGTAGAGAAAGCTGAAGGATGTCATTAACACTCTGCGCTGCTTTTTTTTTTTCTTTTCTCCACCAGCGTTTCTTCTCTCTGGTTTTGGTTTTAAGGCTTTTTTTTTTTTTTTTTTTTTTGCTCCCGCTTATTTTAAAGATTTTTT
>JAPZDY010000008.1:6865102-6876639 GCA_029783645.1 Ctenochaetus hawaiiensis | reverse complement strand
AATGACTGGGCGAGTGTGAGACAATCAGAATGTGTGTTCATTCATATTTGTGTGAGTGTTTTGTATAGACTACATGTAAAAAAAAAAAAAAATGTTCATGTGAAAGTGAATGTGTGTGTTGTGCCAACTGAGACACTAACCTTAACTTTAGAAGGTTTTGGGTTAAGCTGTTTGGTTCCTGTGACACGTGCTGCTGGCTGAGGAACTGCATTCCTCTGTAGGAATTCTGGGCTATGACATAAAAATAACCATAAGATACTCACTGTATTTGACTAATACATCCACTTCACATTTATAATAATCAAAAACACACACTGTGTCAAATGCACAGGGCATCTGCTGGTTACTTACCGAGTTAAAAAGAAACTAAATTAACTAAAATGAGATCTGAGATGAAATATTTTCATTTACAAATCTACAATTTAAATGTTTCTGATTCTTAAAATTAACAGCATAAACTATATACAGTTTGCATCTATTTCAACCATTTCTGAGATCTTAGTTTTATATCTAAATACGCTCCTGATTCCAAAAAAAGTTGGGGTGCTGTGTGAAGTATAACTAAAAACTAAATTTTATCATTGTTAAATGAGGTGGAACAAAAAGCATATATTATCTTTTTACTGTTTTCAGTTAAGTTTTTATTTAAAAAAAAATAAAATCATTACATTTGCACTTATTAAACACGGCATCCAAACTTCATTGAAATCCAAGTTGAAAATATATTAAATGCTGTGTTGAAGCCATAAATGTTGTTTTCACTGAGTGATGTTGTTATATTGCTGCTTTATTTTTTAAATAGAATTATCTTATATTTATGTTTCTTTTTGTGCACATTTCCTTAAATACCTCTGACAAAACATCTTTGGACATCTATGTAACTCAAATCAGAATCATTATTTGTTTAAAACAAGCAAGTCAGCAAAAAGTTTGAGAAATTGTCATGACTGCATGTTAAGGGTCTTTCGTTATAATTAATATATGTTTTTAGGTACAAAAATTTCTCATTTATATTCAAATGCACAAAAGATAAATTAGCTTTGCAAACATAAACAAATAAAATAAATTTTTCTGGTGCTTGCAGATACCCTGTTTGCAAAAAGCTACACAAAACTATTTGAGAAACTACAGTTTGGTGAATGACACAGTTCGGAATATCATTAGAATAAATGTAAAGTTGCCTCAGCTGTTTCCTTAAAAGAAAAAAAAACAAAACAGCAAATTTATCCCGACCAGAATTCCTACTGTGCATGTTCTGAATTAATTTGCCTGCCAAAAGAGATGACAAACTATTTTCGAAGAACGTGCATACACTTGCAGCAGTATGACTGTCACTATTTGAGTTGCATGGACACTAGTTGATTACTGAGACTCCCCTGAGGCATCAGTGCAAGCAGTGTGTATTGCAGACACCACTCCACTTCCAAAGTCTTGAATTTATGTGTTTGATCACTGTGATTTTGTTTAAAATGCTCTGTGCTCTGTTCTCTCCCTCCTCTCCTCTTTTCTTTTTACTTTTAGGGAAAACCTAAGAATTCAATCAAGAAAACCACTTGGGATGTCCCAGCCTTTTTTTGGTTGTTCGACCAACCGTATAGCACAGGAGCAACACTTCACCAAAAGCAGTATCACATGTATGCGCTTTACAAATACAACAACGACAATGGCAGTAAAATCAGCAACAAATACATCAACAGAATCAGCATCCGCAATATCAGAAGTGCTCCAGATTTCCTATCATTCCACAGCTGGATTCATTTATATTATGTACATACTCTATTGTTGGCAACAAGATCTACATGTTAAGAAAAAGCATATCACTGATGTTATTCTACTGAACAGGGTTCTACTGTATAGTGTGATTTGTGGTCTATGGCATTAACAGAAGGCCAGCCTGCACAGTCGGAGGCAAAAGAAAATACTATTCTGTATGATTACCATTGGTAATATTGTTATGTAGAGTTAGTTTTATTATTTATACGTAAATTAAAAACATGGGGTAATTAAACTGGAAGAGAAATGGATTTCCTCTCACTGTACATACCTTGGTTTAAAGGAGTTAAAGGACTTCACGAGTTAAGATTCTCTGCTGCCACTACTTTTCAAATTTAAAAAAGCGGAAGGAAGGGCTGGGAATTTTTCTATCTTGATTTTTTACGTTTAATTTATTTGGTAATCAATTTGATGATGGGAGAGATGTGACAATTTCTTTTTTAATTTAAGAAGAAGAAGAAGAAAAAAAGAGGATTCTGTGGTCTTCAAGACAATGAACACACTTATTATAGAGTTTTTAATTACATAAATGTACCTATGGAAGTTAAAAAAAAACATAATGTTTCTTTATTTATTCTCTACAATCGCTGTTT
Organism: Ctenochaetus hawaiiensis; assembly: GCA_029783645.1. Taxonomy (NCBI): domain Eukaryota; kingdom Metazoa; phylum Chordata; class Actinopteri; order Acanthuriformes; family Acanthuridae; genus Ctenochaetus; species Ctenochaetus hawaiiensis. The sequence goes on along the minus strand of JAPZDY010000008.1, from coordinate 6,874,273 downwards.
TAAAACATATGTCTTTAAAAGAAAATAAAGTACAATTTAGAAAAAAGTGGAAGTTTGTTTGCTTAACTGTCATCTCTTGATTTGCAAAAAATTGCATCTTCTTTCAGCTTTACAAATTAAATAAAGATGAAAAATGAACCTACTGGTTTAAATAAGCAGCAGAATGGACAAAGGTCGACTCACAGTTTTGGTGTTGATCATAAATTATTTGTTCAGGGGACTTTGCTGCTCTCTGTAGGCCTGAAAAAGAATTGAATGAAGTGGAAAACATCTGGTCTCCAGTCTTGGTTGCATTTGAACCTGTGGATCATATTAACCAGTTATTACATGAAGGAAATTACAGAAATACCTCAGTGTTTTTATTGTCACTACTAAAATGAATCGTTGTTGGCAAGTTGACTTGACTTGCAAGCTTGTAAATTCTGCCCCTTATAACAGCACATTATTATGTTGATGTTAAGCACTGAAAATCCTACTTCAGCAAGCTCCCACCAAATTAAAAAAACAGAGAAAACATGTGTCATTTATGACGCTAAATGAATAAATATCCAGTTAAAATGAAAGGGATGAAAAAAATGGCTAAGGTGAGTAACCATAGCTGAGGAGTGCAATGACTCTGTCTGCCACAGGATTTTGGGTTTGGTCTGATGGGCCCAAACACGCCTTTGCCTTCCAAGGCATGTCTGGGTGTATGAGGGATGATTGATGCCACACAGACTTTCTGGGAAAAGAAAAGGAAAACTGTTATGGCATCAAAGACACTTTTCTGTTGATAGTTCTGCAATTTAAGGAGAAAATCAGCAGCAAAACACTGTAGAGAATGTTTGAGAATGTACTACTGTCGTATGTGTTTGGAAAACTGGGCTATGCATAATGACAGGGTAAGGAAAGCATTCAATTACATAAATAAATAAAATACTTAGAGACATGTTTCACTTTTTAGTTTGGTTATGACAACACAACAAAGTCCAATTACAGACAAGAAGTCAGAAAACAGAGTAACTAAAGATTAATGGGAAATACTTAAAGAGGAACATTAGGGAGCCAACACCTATTAAAAGACACATGGAATATGCTATTTAAAGATAATTAAATGAAATTTGAACAATTAAATGGTTACTTTGAGATAGTCTATCACATTACAAGTGGGCCTTCAAGGCATAGTAAAGATGTTAATGAGGGCCTACAAAGCAGGCTCAAGATAGTTATGACATTGAATGTAATGTAAGAAGTCGTAACTTGCCTGAGGACAGTCAAAGCTAGTATAATTGGACCTGGCTCAACTAGGCTACGAGCCAACTGTTTGTCTGAACATGCCCTGAAAAAAACAGTGAAGCTACAACTGTCAGGGCACAATAAACAGTACACATCAACAACAACAAAAATATACAAAAATAAAACTCACTTATTAAGTAAATTATATGAATCCCTGTATTTGACTACAGCCATTGTTGCAGTGACACTGATGTAATGGATAAACAACTACAGTTTTAGTGATGAATCACAGGATCAAAGGTAATCGGGCTTGTAACATGAGGCCAGAACTAAATAGTATTCAGCAAATGTGTTAATACTTTACATGACATGTAGTAGAGGAGGAAGTACTTAGATCGGTTTCTCAAAAGTAGCAATACACTGTAAAAAATGTTCTTTTACAAGTTCAGCACTGAAAATTCATCTGAAGTAGATAAAAAATATTGGCAAAAAATATTTATTAAAAATCTAATACGAAATCAAATCTAATGTTTGATAAATTGTACATACATTTATTTAAACAAGTAATTAGAAGTATATATATATATGTGTGTGTGTATATATATATAGTAGTCACTTTCCATATATATCCAACTGTCATTGCCCACTCCTGCCACTGCTACCCTCCCTCTTGTGGCACTAACCACTCCTCATACTGGTAGAGGCTAACGTCACTTTAAATAGCCTGCTCCCCGCCCCAGTTCAGTTTTAACCATAATATTCACAATATTCGACCAATTGAAGTTCTCGGCCCAGCGGCAACAAGCAGTCCTATCTAGACTACTTTGATCAGACAGAAAAGTTTCAAACTAAATATATTTTTATCCGCTTTGAACCAGTAACGAGGGGGAGTTTGGAAAAAGTGCGGCACACTTCTTCCCCCCTTGAGAATGTGGCAAACCTGAGGTTAAAGAAAAAAAGGGGGGATCGCAGCTCATTGAACGATCAACAAGTTGGGAGAGTCTTTGATGGCGAGAACTACATGAAATCCGTTCAGCTACGACAGGAACAGAGGAACAGCAGCAGCAGAAGAGCCGCCCTACATTTTGAGACTACATTACCTGCCTCCACGCAGTGAAGAGAAGTGAGGTAAGTTAACTGCACCGTTACACGATGGACGACGCATTGTCAGCACTGAAAAAACCTCGGTATGGATTCCTATAAAGCCTCAAAATCGTACAATTCTCCTCCAGCTCACACCTTTAGCTGCTATATTTAGACAGAAATAGGAGAGCCATCCTCCCAGGAGGATTCATGTGAAGTTTTAACCGGAGGGATACTCATCAAACTTTGCTGACATGCTGTAAAACTGAAACCCTCTCGGATTCAGCCGTTGACGGGACTCGAGAATCAAAGTTAAGCTAGCTAACGTTAAAATGGGCCCTTGCTAACCCCCGATGTCAGTGATATTTGTTCAGGAACACCGCGATAAGAGAAGGTCATTAAAACATTGAAGCTTGTCGCATAATGACCGCTTCAGGGGAAATACAGAAGTTGCCACCAAGCGATAACGGCCATTTATGTAGCTAATGGTGCAAAATCATAAATGCGCAAAGAAAGTTTTCTAACGCTAAACGGGATGTTTTCGAGCCAAGTTGGCACTGCCGTCCCTTAATGTACGATTGACTGAAAAATTATGAGTGTATGTGGCCTCGTGTATTGAGGATACAGCACGAATTAGCAGTTGGCTAATTTTGTGTTGAAGGAGGGGAAACTTGTTCAAAGCTCCATCTCAGTGACTCAAACTGTCTGTTCCGCTATGTCCGGGAGACTCCCCGCTTGCGCCATGCACTCAGCCACTCCCTGCACGAGTTCACGCAAACGGCGTAGAGAGAGCGCGAGGGAGGCGGGGGGGGGGGGGGGGTAGAAGTTTTGAAAACACCCCCCCGCAAAACCTAAAACCGTAGAAGTTGTGAACACACGACGGGACCCCAGCTTTCAAGTAAGAATGAGAAACGCCGACTGTGTGACATTACTTTCAAGTAGCAGATATGAGTAATTCATTTGTGGCCTACAAGCGACTGAAGTCAATCTTATCTCGACCTCATATAAATTCGGCTGCAAGGACTTAACGGTCCGTCCCAGCCTACGACAGCCTCCGTCCTTCAAAGTTTGAGTTAGAAACAAGGCTCCACAAAAAGAAATCTCCCCTTAAAGTCCATTACACTGACTTTTAGACATAAAGTTAAATCATGGCGTCATAAGAAGCTCTACTAGTATTTAGCCTGTGTTATTGTGTAGTGGCTTCTGTGGCTCTTGAGAGAGAAATTTTCAAAGCTAGGAAAAAATTACTGTGAGGATGTCATCAGAGTTATCTTAGCCTGGTTTTGAGACTTAACAGTTTAAATGTACCCTGGGGAGTTTTTGTAAACAAAAGCAAAATTCTTGTTTACATTATGTGTCACACATCAAAACACATTTTGTGTATCCCTGAGGCCTAACGAACCAGATGAATACGCTCCCTTCCTTAAATAAAAACATTTGCATGTTTTTTCCATCAGTCTTTATAGCAGTCTTCCTCTTACCAGCCTTTCTGGTAAATTTTTGCATTTTTAAAGTACCACCACATGTAGACCAATAGAATAATGTGTATGTAAGTATAAAAATGTGCTATGTCTCTCGTTGTTCATGTGCCTGCACAAGAACAACCAAAATTCAGACCCACTTTAAAAATATGTTACAAAGCACTACCGATCCTCAAAACTACACATATGTTAATACTTGTAATAGGAAACCTGCCTTCTAAATGTAAAATGTTGAGTATATAACACATGGACATTTATGAGGCAGAAAAGGTCCAATAAAAAAGGCATTATGGGAAGTGTAGGATTGGTAGGCTTTAGAGCCTGACCCATGTTAAACATGACAAACTGAAAAATTTCAGCCCCTGCTCTACAGAATTTGACCATCCTCTTTCAAATCTGCCCCATGTGAATCCTTAAACTTTATGTTGGTTATTAAACTGCTGAATTTTCCCTTTATTGGACTTAAAAGAGATGGAACCCTCATAAAAAGCAACAGGAGGGATCCTTCTTTCTAAGATGGACAAAAATGCAATAGATGTCATAAAAACAGCCCACAGATATAAATAATATTAAGCAACTTTATGAGACAGAAGAAAATGAGAGGATGGAGAAGTTAATTGGAGATGACAAACTGTGAGAGAACAGTTGTACACAGGGATATGCTGTCAATAAGAAAGTGACAGTCTTTTACTGTACCTACTGTTGGTTAGAGTTGTGGAATGAAATATGAATTAAAAAAACTGGAGCTGAAGTCACTCTTCTTGGTACCTCTCCAAAATCACCACTCCCGTTCCCGAACACTGAACCACCATGCCACGGTGACCACAGTGCACTTTGGTCCATTGCAAAAACTGTCCTGAAGTTGGAAATTTGCAAGCCAAGCAGTAGCTGAGTAATAAAGTATGATGAGAAATGATTGCATGAGAGTAATGAGAGTGCAAATGTCAGCCATAAATTAGAATTAATTGAGAATAATACAACAAACCAATTAATGCAGAGAAAATCTCAGGGACTAGACTTACAAATACCGTTGGCTCATGCTTATTGATCTGTGTCCAAGTGCAATTACATAAATGGAGTCCAGAATGTGCTTTTCAAAATCCAAAATGTGATTCATTTAAAAGCTAAGCTGTTCACCATTCTACTGTTCTTATTCGTGTATTACACTCAATACCGAGTGAGTTGTCAGCATAGTTTGGCAGACAAAGTAAAATGCAAGTTTACTTTGGCCTGAGGCAGATGCACCTGCCAAGCTGCTGACCTGTCCTTCTGCCAAATATTGATCTTCTTCAGTGAGTAATGTGCAGAAAACTATACACCAGAAGGAGCTGGCACCACACTGTCAAACTTAATCTGTCAGACATGATCATCCTGGGACAAATTGATGTTTACTATGTCTAACCTGTGCATTAAGAACCTGTGGATCTGCACTTAAGAGCGTATGCAGCCCCAAGCTTGGTTTCCAGTTCCTCCTGTTAGACAGAAAAACCATGTGTGTGCTCAGCCAAATCCCATAATTCAGTCCAGGACTGAATACAAAATGTGTACTCATTAACACAATCCACAGAAAAACCCATTCTCTGTTCTTTGTTTGAAGCATTAAAAAGATTTATCTTGACCCACGGTCACCTAAGCACAATGCTGGACACATTGCGAGAAAGTTCAGCTTGTTTATTTCAGTGACCCTTTTGTAAAGTGAAAATAAGAGCTTATGGTGGACTCATTTCATGAGAGGTGTCAAACTGGAGGAGTGTGAAAATTCATGTCTTTAAAACTGCAACAGAGATCCTGTTTAAGTGCAACTCCTCTGCTAACGAAGGCGGTCTGCATGAGTTACTCTGCATTCATAGTAAGCTTACAATGGTCTAAAGTCCACACACAGTCCTAGTTTAAGGGATCTTGTCAGGAAATGTGTGACAACCTAAATTTCCCTCTTAAATGTTTTACCTCAGAAGCCAACTCATACAAGGTGCAACAGTAATATGGTAATCCAAAATCAGCTGATCTGACACTGTGAAGTCCACTGGTGACTGAGAGTTTTATGATAGCTCCAGCAATTACAGCAGCACTTTTGTCACGTGTAGTTGCTCGGCTGCAGATCGTTGCTGTTTCTGCGCTCTAACAACCAAACAATACAAACATCTGTGTCCAGGTATCTAATGTCATTATTGTTGATGACTATAAATCAAGCTATAAATCGGCAATATCAGTCAACTTTATCTTAAGAAGACTGAAACGGCTCTGTAAATCTAAAGTACAGCTGAAGCTGATGGGAACATCATTACTTTGGCAGGTTATTATGTCAGTAATGAATCAAAGGGCAGAGAATTGAGGAGTGATTACTGTAAGTCATTGAGGACTTTGACTGACTGTGCCAAACATCATCTCAATAGTGGTTGAGATATTTCAGTCAATAACAAAAATGTAGGCTTCATGTAAAAATAGGATTCATCCTTGCAGTGTGCCTGTATGAAATTATTTAGTAATACATCCTGTAGACACTTATGTGGAGCACTTAAAATTGCCTTGTTGTTCAAAGATTCTTTACAATTTTCTCTCTTTTTTAAATTTAACATCAAAAGGAGTATATTTTTATTGTATTAAATATTGAATATTTATATGACATAATACAGCACACTTGTTTTGTTTGTTTAAGACACATTAGTAGTCGTTAAGTCATTTTTAGGTCATAGTGGAAATGATTAACGCTCAGTCAAGAAGTAATCTTGCTCAAGAGATTGCCAGCACATGGTGTGTTAATGGTGCAATTTCCTCTAACTTATCCAAATGTTACACATTTTTTAAAGAGGTAGAGAAAAGTGTGGGTAGAGAATCAGTAAACGAGGGAGGGATCTCCAACCGTGTCTAAGTAAATATGTCACCCAGCTGCAGAAATAGTTTGTTTTTCCAATGAATGGAAATAAATGCCAAACTTAAGTCCTAGTTGGTGATCCAAATGAATTCCCATAGGTTTTTTGATTTTATTGTGTGCAGCAAAAACAAAATCCTCCCTTCACAATTCACCTCTATGTGGAACAGGAAGTGCCCAGATATGGGGCCTGCTGCAGATGCCTATTGAGATTAATCCCCTCCAATCAATACTCATTCCTCTCAGCTCTCTTTGTTTGCTCCCTTTCCTGTCAGGATATTGTCACCATTGAGAGAGTTGCTAAATTTATCTAATGGAACAAGTAAATGGAGACTAAAAAGCAGACAAAACTTTCTCTTTGATACCTCTTCATTTCGTTCCACATGATACAAATAAACTACCGCTCCTTTTTCTTTCTCTCTTTAGGATGTTAACTCGGCTGAATGAGCAGATATGGGTGGACTGGATCTGGTTTCCTGAAGGCCACGGCTGGGCTGACCTGACGGACCGCGATGGCAAAGTCTACCCCAAACTAAGTGACCTCTGGGCTACTATACCAATCGCTCTCTGCTTCCTGGTCATCAGACAAATATTTGAGAGGTGACTCATTGACTGTGTTCATTCATTAAGTCTCAGTGCAATAAAAAATTTGCCTGTTAAACTATCTCTCTCCCTATCTGATTTGCATGCTTCTTTCTGACAAAAATAAAATGATGTGCAAACGTTTTTTTGTTTTTTTTTTTTTTTTTACCCAATGTGTTTCCCTCTTTCCAGGACAGTAGCAATTCCTCTTGCCTCCCTGCTGGGAGTAAGTGACACGAAACGTGTTCATGCTCCTCCAAATCCTGTCCTGGAGGCCTATTTCTGCAGCACATCAAAGCATCCCACACAGGTAATCATCCTGCATACTTTAGGAAACTAGCACTGCTTCATACTTATTGTGTGTCCTTTGGCAATAGCACAACTTGAGCTTTATCACAGAATTCAGATGTTGGTATTTGAGGTGTCAAAGGATGGAAATGATAGAAATATCACATTCAAGGTGGGAATTAAAAAAATCCTGAGACCGTTCCTGTCGCTGAACAGTAGACTGCATGTAGCAGCTGCAAGCTATAACTTTTATGAGTAAGGGCTCTGAATTATGTTGCTTGATTAATATCAGTGACTAAGATACAGGTGTTTTTGGGGCCACTGTTTTTACAACTCTCAACATCTTGACCCAGAGACCAAACTGATGCTTTTGCAGTATAGAGCCCACAGACTCCAAGAATGATGAAGGCGTGTCGGGTCAGGACCGCATCCAAGAGCTAGCATGTGTTTTTCTTTTACATTCAGAGTTTTTTGCATGGTGAATTCTTCCTCCAGGGTCAGATTGTTGAAGTCAAGCACTACTGTGACCTTCTCAAGCATGTAAGGGCGAACATTTGGCGCAAACAGTCTAAACTGTGACGTGATAGGGACTGGGTTCTTCAACATGACAGCACGCCCACTCAGAGTGCATTGGAAACACCAGATAAGGCTCCTTCTGTCTGTTTCCCAAATTGAAGTTTTGTTCTAAGTTGTAGCTGTAAACCCAAACTTCAGGTCCATGGTAAAAATCTTTTTCATGGAATGAAACTTTTTTGTAATATGAAATGCTCACTCAAGAAATTTATTGCTATATGCAGCAAACGGTTTGTGCACTACAGGAGCAGTCAGTGAACTGAATGATCCCATCTCTTATCTTAAAAACTCAAGTCTTACGTGACCAGCCTCTTGCTGTCATTTATGACTTCAGACATTAAAAACTGTACTGATCGTCCTTTCCTTGTCCTGCTTTTGTTGTCAGAGCTCCATAGAAAGTCTCAGTAAACAGGCGGGCTGTTCAGTGCGACAAGTCCAGAGGTGGTTCAGGCAGCGGAGGAACCAGGACCGGCCCAGCAAGCTTAAAAAATTTCGGGAAGCAAGGTAGCTTAACAATGAAAATTCAAGCACCTTCATTGCAACCCATTTTCCTTATTTCATTTAAATATGTCTCTTAACATTTATACCAACACTTATATCATGCAAAATCATAGATAATTTCTCTGACTTTTACCAAGCAGTGCATTCAGAGCATTGAATGTGCTATTGTTAACCTTTGGTGCTAGTTGTAGTTGCAGAACATCAAAAATGATTTAAATTTCTTTCCATCAACACTGCTTAGGCTTCCAACCCAGATACACCCAAAAGCATTCCTTAAATGCTGTTGCAAAATAACCCACAAGAGAGGAGGATTCATGCTGTAAGCTCAAACTGAAAAAATGCTGCAAAACATAAAACACACTGAAGTTAATCCAAGTGTTTCCCTTTAGTTGATCTCTTTCATTTTCTTGTGATATGAAGTAATCAGTCAAAAAAGTTCATTAAAAAGTAAGTTAAGTAAGCAGAGATAAGCAGCGCCAACATGAGCACAGATGGAAAATTTTTGTTTTTTTTTTCTGTTACCCATCTCTGTACCTTAAACCGAAAAGCTGTGAACCATTGTATGAATATTATTAGTGT
>JAPZDY010000008.1:6847015-6859513 GCA_029783645.1 Ctenochaetus hawaiiensis | reverse complement strand
TTTGAATTTAAACTTGATTTTTTTTTTTTTTTTTTTGCTTTGAGAGGATTGGAGTACGATTTAAATTTTGTTCATATTTATTTTCTACCCAAGATCTTCCTCTTTATCAGTCTTTCGATTTATATTGTTAAAAAAAAAAAGAGTTTAATGAAATCTTAAGTAAAGTGGTAAAAATTAAACACCAAAGCATAGTTTACATTCTCTACTACTCTGTCATTTGCCAGTGCCTTCATCATTTCAAGTATTAATTGTAAAAAAAAATATATATATACACATTTCTGTCCCTTTGTCTTTATTTCTGCTGTGTTTGTGCTCCAACAGTGAATGCACTGCAATGCTCTGGGCCTCTAACTTTCCTCGGTTCAAGGCGACCAATCACCTGCTGCTCCCTTCGCAGAGCTTTGCTTTGACAGAAACTGTTTTTATTCTGCATAATGTGTTGCTGGCATGTAAAACCATAATGACGATAATGATTAAGACAAGTGTGGATTACTACCCTGTGTCCTGTGCTGTATCTTTTAATCAGAACCTGGAATGTCACTCAATAGAAAATTAAGTAGTAAAAGTTTGGATATTTTTTAGCAGATACTGCAAGAATTGTCTGCTCAGCCATGTGTATATCTTATTAGAAACTGTAAAAAATTGGGTTTTTCTTTGACTATGTGTCAGACACAAAAGCAATTTAAAGACTTAATTTTAGGCTTTGGGAAATTGTGGTCTGATGTTAAAAGCAGTTTATTAACCAAAAAAATAACCTGCAGGTTTTCCAGTCCATTCACTGATAATTGCATATTTTTGAAGTGCTGATTTTCCTTGAAAAACGAAGGAGATGCAATTGTGGTTAACAATAAAAAAAAGCTTGAGGGCTGCCAGTAATGATTGTTTTCATTATCGGTTATCTTTTGCTTGGTTTTCCTTCTATGAAATAATTGTTTAGTCCTTGAAATTTTAGAAAAGAGTCTTCAAATTTCCCTTTTTTTGACCAACCAAAACCCCAAAGATTTAAATCCAGAATTTTGTAAAAAAAAAAAAAAAAAAAAAAAAGAAGCAAAATATTCACTGATTTGAAAAGCTTGAACCTCAATACATTTGCATTTTTTGCTTAATTAATTACTCAGAAGAATGTATTGAAATAGTTATGCACAAAATTTTTATGTCGAGTTTTTTAACACATTGCTGTAGGATTATAGTCATAATGGTTCTATCAAGAAAACAAGCTACAGTAGATTTCCTTATGCAGTTAAAAATAAATTACTTTCTTTACACAAATTCATTTCAGTGACATCTTGTAGCATTAGTCAACAATCAACACAAGTAAAAAAAAAACTACAAAAGTTTCTGCGGCAGTGCTTTGTATGGAATAGTTTCTCTAAATATGTTGTTAATAGAATGATGAACTTTTTTACCCAGTAACTCTCTTGTGTTCTTATGCATTTAATTGTCCTAAATCTCCTTGACATTGAGGACAAGTACATTCTTGTAATTCAGATGGTGTGTAAACAACCGTACAGCCATAATTCAAAAGCTTAGAAAGGTGCATATAAATGGTGGACCAGAGATAAATAAAAGCTGCCTTGGAGATGTTTGGTCCCTCCCATAGTGGAGTAAATTCAGCCTGGCATGAGTACCATCCATCAGTTATTGGTTCCACTGGAGCAGAGTAGACCTGAGGGCACCATGGAGCCATTACAGTATCAGATGGCACAGTGCAGTGGTGACACACTGAGCAGCACCTGGCTGACACACTTTAGAGATGCAGACTGTTGCCAAAAATGTCTCAAACATTTGCATAATGATCTCTAAAGATTCATCTTCCTTCTGCTGGAAAATGTAAGAGCATGGATCAGGACAAATTTCTTTTTTTAACACCTCTAAAAAAAAGAAGCTCTTCTTGTTTTTCTTCTCTACCTCTGCCACTTTCCCCTACAGTATTTTGGCTAGAGCCTAAAAGGCCTCCATGGCTAATTGCATATAGAGTGGGATCACTTTTCCTCCGTAACCTGCACTTCAGCCTCCACACTGCTCTTCTCACTGGCAGCCTAACTGTAACAATCTCCATTTTAAAGCAGCGGGGTCAATTTCCACCCTGCTCTCGCATCTGGCTACACAATTTAATTGCTAATGCATCTCCTGTTTCTGCTCCAACGTCTGGGTTTTCCTTTCCAAACCCCCCTTCTGTGTCCATTCTTACTTCTTAAATCTTTGCCTCTCCTTTCAAGTTATGTTTCCCCTCTTTCCTCAGTTGCCCTTTCAGCCTTGTGTAATGAGTAAACTCAGTGTTGCCTAAGGTGCTTGAGTTAATTGAGGTGTGAAGCCGAGTTGGTGACAGCAATGAAGGTCCATCTGACAGGACAACAAAAGCTGTGGGGTGTTTGATTCACTTGTGAACTGTGAAGACCGTTATTCAATTCCTGCTTAAGTATTAATAAAGGCTTTACACGCCAGGGGAAGGTTGCATGGTGCGAGAGTATTCTAGTGTATCTTACATGTGCATACATGTGTGTGTGTGTGTGTGTGCAGCAGCTAATTTGTGGGCTGCTCATTTTTCCCGAGATGATCATGCAAAGTGGAGGACAGTAAAGACTTTGGTAACTGATGACGGCCTTATGTAACTCAAGAAATAAGGAACCTCAAAGGGAGCAAAGACATAGATGGTATGAAAGCTCTTCAAATGTTTGGATCTATAGTGGACAGACTGCAGAGACAAACACCTGGGTCGCTGTTGAAAATGCACAGTGGTAAGTTTAAAATGATATCTTTAACATTAATGTTTTGGTAGTTGGTTCTCTTTAAAATCATGTGTTGTTGTCAGCTTTGGTTATTTTAAGCACTTAATTTGGTAAAAAAAAAAAAAAAAGAAGCTAACTCATCTGTTTTTTGGCTAAGTCTAAAAAAAGCATTGTGCTGTTTTCTATCACAACCAGACAGAAAAATGATTAACACTGACTAGGAAATATCCCAGAGGAATTTCTGATTTGGTGTGTATTTTGATGATTGATTAATAATTTAGCTAATTTTTGACCAAATATATCAAACATTCTCTGCTTAGAGCTTCTAGAAAATTGAACATCTGCACTTATCCTCATTTAATTGGTAGCAATAAACTATCATACGGGTTTGGACTGTTGCTTAAACAAACATAGAAATTAGTAAGATAATAATCTGGAGATGAATCCATAATAAAAATAATTACAATCCTGGAATACAGCAATTTTTAACGGGAGCTTTGCAGTCAAACCAAACTCAGAAGGAGCAAAATTTTCACTGTCACAGTATGGTGTTTAAATCCAACCTGTGTGAAAATCATGTAACCCTATGTATAGCTAGATTAAAGGGCAATGGCACTGACTTTACACATCGAGTCTGTGCACAGTTGTTGGGGAGTAATAATGCATATGTGATAAGCTGTGTACAATTTTGTGTGACTATTAGGTGGCAGAATAATTATAAAACTCTGGGTGTGGAAAGAAAGAAGTCCGCCTCCACTGGCTGCTCCTCATCTTTGCATATGGCTCATTGGTTAAGGTCACATTAGCTGCTACTAGCAACACAACACAACACACCTGAGTCTCTAACCCAGCTGTCAGTTGTGTGGGTTGCATTTTTTGTTAATGCAGGTATTAATTACTAATTTTATGTGCTGTCTCTGCATTTAGAAGCTTGCTGTACCATCTTTATTCAATTTTTTTTTTAATTTTTGTTTTCCTGGCATCAAGTCATCCCCATCATCTCAAGAACATGTGCACGTGCCTGACTTAAGACTGGTGGTACTGAACTGACAAAGAGAAGAAATAGTGAAGAGGGATCAGCAGTCATCATCGCCCACATGGACCAAGCTTCTCATCCTGCGTTGCAGTTTGAGGTGGACGTCGATCTGGGCTTCGCCCTCTTCTTCCTGTTCCTCCTATGTTTCTTCCTGCTGGTGACGGTGGTGCGCTGTGCACAAACTGTGGTTGATCCTTATGGGTCCATCTCCACCTCCACCTATCAGGAGGAGCAGATCACCTGAGAGAGGAAGATTGAAATCTGTCGGCGAAAGGACTCTGCAGGAAACTAGAATATACTCTTACCAGTGTATAAAGTCACACTTACACTTTCATGGCAGTCAAAAGACAAGTTTCAGGTTGTGTTGAAGTGTTTCTGACTGAATGGATGTATAAAGCACACTTCCAGGGCTAAAGGCTTTAAAAATCTAACCAAGGCTTCTGTTTTAAATGATGGTAATAAGCCCTAGTTATGTTAAAACATTTGCCAATTTAAGTAACAATTGTTCATTTTTATTTTCATAACACTTTATTTTGTCCTATATAATACAGTTGTACAGTTGTGAGACACTAAACTACATTCATATGTAAAGAGTAGCAAAGTTATCTAAATGTCCATAAGCAGAGGCATGGTGTTTCATAATCTGCACATGAAAAAGCCAGCTTTTACCTTATGTTTTCTCTGAAGAGACAATCACCATCCTCCTCAGTAGTACACTGATCTATGCAGCTATCCTGGAAAAAATCTGGGATGACAAATCTTACAGATCCTATTCCTGATAGAAAATACTGGGACTTCAGACACAGCACTCAACTTCTGCTTTTGCATGACGCAAATGATACAATTTCAATCCTTTCGTAATGGAAAAGATTAAGATAATTGTTTTGCTAATATCAATAATAAACAAATGATATTTCTATTATTATTATTATTATTATTTGTACAATAAACCATTTGGATGAGATGTAGCCTCAAATTTTGGTTTTGTGATACATTTTTAGTGACACTTTTTGTTTGTTTTATGACCCAATCTACACTCCACACCAGTTGATGGCGGTAATAAATGCTTTAATGTTTTTTAATTAAATAAATAGAAGAACAAAATAGCAGCTGGAATGATTATGATGATGAATACAAGATAGAAAATTTACATATAGTCAGGCACATCTCCATCTACCTGTATGTATAAGTTATATAAATATAGTACGAACAGATACATATATATATATATATATTTTTTACAAAAACAGTAGGAAACCAAGTCGTTGTTTTTCGACCCTTTTAACAAGAAGAAGAAGAAGAAGCAGGAAAAGCAACAAGAAGACTCAACAGACTAGTCAACATAAAAGGACAAATATTTATGCTAATTTTGATCAGTACACTCCCATTTTGCGACAAAATCGCAACAGTCTTTGGATAATTTGCATACAAAGCAAGATGACAGTTTAACTTGTCTCTTCTCTAACCCGGTTTAGTCGATGGTGTGCTAGCTAGCTAGCTAGCTAACGTTGATATCGTATGCTAGTGGGTGATGCTTAAACAGTTTAGCATCAGCTAACGGAACTGCTAGCTAACGTTAGCAGTGAAGGCTAGCTCTAATACGCGAAAGGTTCAACCAACATTAACGTTAGTTAGTCACTGACAAACGAAAAAAATCGGCTAAACTTGCATTTGGTGTGGCCAGACTTTTGTGCCTTGAAGAGGAGAATCGGGACACGACAACGGGTAAGATGCTGTTACTATTAAGGCACAGTTAAAGCTTTTGGTTTTGCTACAACACAAACACTAACTTTGTTATAGATAAGGTAACTTTAATATTGCTAACTACAGCTAAGACATAAGCAAGTACCTTTACCCCCAAAATGGTCATGTTTCAAGTTTTAGGCCTTTGTATATGTTTTGAAAGATTAATTATTAAAGATTAAAAATTAAGGAGCAAGTATAAGTGTCAAAAGCAGCAGCTGATATTTGGAATTTTTTATTTGAATTATTCAAAGCAGCTGTACAATTATGCTGTAAAAACACTATATATCAGTGGAACAGAGTTTATGGCAACTAAACTAAGCTTCTGTGTAAGAGGGCATTTACTGGAGTTCAAACCGTTATGATGGATATGATTGTGTGTGTGTGTGTGTTGCAGTGGCTATGGAGTTGGATGTGACAGAGACAAGAGTGTCTGGGGTAGGAAACAAGAGAAAGACAAAGTATAATGAAGAACAAGTTGATGACGGTAAGTATTTCATTCTATCAATAAAAAATAAACATCAAAGTATTTATCCAAGTTCAGTTTCAGGATAATAATCCAAAAGAAAGTTACTGGCCAACTGACCTATGAACACTATTTTATCCTATTTAATCAATCGTTTGTCTATTCTATAAAAAAAAAAAAAAATAAAAGTAGTAAGAAAAGCACAAAGTGATGTCCTTTAAAAAAACAAAACAAAATGTATATTTAAGTTAGATTATCCAGACAAGTTTCAAATCTACAGCCGTGAAAAGCTCTTACCAGCATTTTTGCTTGAACATGTGCTTGGCTGTAGGTTTATTTGTTTGTTACAAACCACAATTTCATCCCTTCTTTTTTCTTTACAGAAAATGTTTCCTTATGTAAGTCTGTTCCCTCCACAAACGAAACTCCCAGCAAGAAGACACATTTGGAGGATGGTTCTGACTTTCTGGATATAACAAAAAAAGCAGTGGTGGTATTGACCAGACTCCCTGATTATAAGATCAGTGCTCTGCGACCACCGACACCTCAGCAGTTCTACAGTGAAGACGAATCCCTCTGCAGCTCTGAGTCTGATATGCAGTGGGAACCAGACGGTGATTCTAGTGATTCTGATTTCTCACTCTCAAAGAAGAAACAGAAAATTAGAAAACCCCCAAAAATTAAAACAACAAAAACACCTGCACCGCAAACGTGTAAAAACAACGACAATGGTAATGCTACAACATTGAATTCCCATTACAAATCATTCATCTTTTACAATCCCTCAAGCATATATGTTTTAACATACACATTTTGGGTTTTTCTGTAGCATCAGAACCAGCCCCTGTAATTATATCGTCAGCTTTTGCCTATTGCCCTAATGAAATCAGGAAGACTCGTCCTAATTTACCGGATGAAGAGGTCAGAGTGGAAATGACAGTCCTGGCTAGGAGGAGGCCATTGAGATGGCAGCGGGGAAAAATAGTCGAAATAGTAACAAAAGGTAAGAAAATTACTCTTTTTGGCAACAAATCGATCACAAGCACTTGATATGTAACTAAACAAAGAGCTAATGTAAAATTAAAGCCTCAATCCCTAACCCTAACCCTGTCTCGTATCTGGTTCCTGGACTTTATTCAAGTGAATAAAGGTCAACCAGTATTTGTAAATCATTGAAGTCTATTTATGTTTTACACACAGCTCATTTTGTTATCAGGTTTGTTATACAAAACTGTATGTGTAAGTAAATGATGCAGTGGTGTTTTTTTATCAACTTCACTCACCGACATCTTTTCTTTTTGCAGAAGATGGACGGTTAAAGTACAAAGTTAGCTTTGAAGAAAAGGGGAAGAGCCTTGTCTCTGGCCACCACATCGCCTTTGACACAACACCGAAGCTGGAGCAGCTGTATGTCGGTGCTCGTGTGGTGGTCAGGTGTCAAGATAACGAGTTCCTGTTCCAGCCTGGTATTTTGGCAGAGCTCCCTGCCAGAAAGAACCGCTTGAGGTTTGTGTTTGAATGAGTGTTTATTCCTCCTAACTACATATGAACCAACAGATTAATTTAACATTTTTGGAGGAAACTTTTACCTCAGAATTTCCTCCAGAAAATCCAGATTCTTTATGGTTTTATTTGATGGGGAACATGTTTTAATTTTCCAGGTTCTTGGTCTTTCTGGATGATCACGAGGCAGTTTATGTTGGTTTACCTGTCCTTCACCTGGTCTGCAGACCATGTAAGTTCAGCTGTTTTTACAATTGTACTTGTCCTTTTTTCACACCCAAAGCCAAATGTCCTAAGACTTAATGTATATCTCAGATTATGTCCAGGGTGTTTATTTACTTTGTACCTTGTCTTCCCACTCGGCAGCTGTCTTGATAACGCTGCCAAACAGTTAGACCAAGCCCTATCTAAATGAATGAGGTAATAACCATAACTGCTGTTGATAAAGATAAACTAGTGAAATCTTATATAAACTGCTGAAAAAGATTTGTGTTTTTCCCCCAAAATAACAATTTAAGCACATTTTTTACACAAGCTGTACTTCAGTTACGCATGCGCACAATATTTACAACACCAGTTTCGTTTAAGGTTAGATCCAGACAGAACCATTTAGAGTGACTACGTGCCATCATCAACAAATCTAATGGAATACTTTTGCTAACCTAAATGCTTTGTTGCTAAGTCAGTAGTGTTAACTGTGGATACAAAAGGATGATAAACACTTCTTTTAAAGTCTGTCAGTTGAACCAAACCGTCCTCAAATCTCTACTCTGCGCATGCGTAAGTGCGGATACATGATTGGCTTATTAGGCTGTCAGTTCAACTTTTATAGAGCAAATGGTTGGTTCCGAGTTGGGAGTGACAAGATATGCACATGCTGTATGACTGCCATCTTTGGCATTACAAATGTCCTCATAGACTCCCATTTAGGACTCTTTGAGCAGTCTCTCTCTTCTTTCAAAGTCTGTTCATACTCAACATTCTGTTTTCACTTAGTTTCTTCTCTCTAAGAGAAATACTTCAGTGATTCCAGCAGATGTTTCTTATTTAAAGACTATCAGGAAATGGAGGAACTATGCCTTTGAGCATAGAGACTTTTAATGTGAAACATTTGTGCAGGAAGAGAGGAAGAGTTTCACCGACAAGAGCTTTAAAGTGATTGACAAATGGCAAAGTAGAAGCAGTTGCAGGTAATAAACGATAAAGAGAAACTGATGTGGAGGTGTACAGTGTGCTGAATTAAACATGCCAGTTATTAATGTGCAGCTATTTCAAGATGATGCTTATCCGCACTAATATTATATCAGATAGTGCTCTTAAGGTGCCTTGTGGAGTTTTACCATTATTAGCCCTCTGGAGCAATAAGTGGGTTTCTATTGTGTTTATATCGTGCACACACAATTGCTGCTGAAGAAAGCCATACTACATACAATTTCTATACATACATTGTTATACTATATTATACTATATACTATTGCATACTTACCTTCATTGTATACTCAGTTTGTTTGCTTCTGCATTTCCTTTCTGCAATGCATTGTGGGAGAATAGTATTAATCAGTGTTACACTCAGAGTTGTACTGTAATTAGCATGCATCCCTGCTGATATGAGAATACTGTTTTTGTCACTTTTCCAGTGTTAAGATTTAGAATTGTTATGTAGTATGAATTTGGGACACAAATTAATTGTGTAAACATAATGTTATTCAGTGAAAATGTTCATCCAAAATGACAGTGCTACAGGTGCATACCTTGTATACTCTTGTTCTGCTGGATATTTCGTTTGGAGGAGTGACAGACTTTTTTTTGTTTTCTAACAGTGGAAGATGTTGTTGAAGACATTGCAAACAGCCGTCATAGGTCTTTTATGAGTAGATACCTGAAGGACTGGCCGTGCCCACATTTAACCCACTACAGTGCTGGACAGAGCCTCAGTGTAGAATTAAATGGAGTCCAGCAAAGATGTGAGGTGCAGTTGGTTGACAGCAGCTTGATACAGGTTGTTTTTCAGGTCAGTATCCTTTAACAATGCTGTCGTTTAAACTATTTTTTATTCAGAGTTCTGTGGTAAAATATAGTTTTTGTTCTCTCCCAGGATAATCAACGTAAGGAGTGGATCCATCGAGGCTCCATACGACTTGAACACATGGCAAGATTTTTGGAATTGAAAGGAATGGCAACGAACAAGGATGAATCTGACTAAAGGCCCACTGACAGAAAAAAAACAACATACATTTACAGCAATATCCATCATTATCACTCTGAAGTAATGTACCATAGATTTTTCTGTGAAGCATTAGCTAAACCACTCCAGGCCAAATTAAGGCATGCAATTGTGACACTGTTTTACATGTATAACTTGAACCCATTTTTATTTTGTCAAAGAGCTCAGTCGAAAACAGCAATGTCCTAATTATATTTAAGTACCTGCCAGTTGAAGAAGCAATTGTTTATTTCACTGTTATTTTTATTTCTTTATTTTGTTCGGTATGATACATCTGTATGATGCAAACTTTACATTTAATAAAAAAAGACCACAATTTTTATCGCAAGTAATGTTGTAATTGCATTTTTTTTTTTTTTGCAATTATCTATTTGCATATGGTGTAGCCTCAAAGTCTGTGAGAAACATTTTTGAGTGACACTTTTTAGAGACTGATAACCCTGATAGACACTTCAGGCCGGTTGGTGCCAGTAATATATTATTTCATATTTTCTATTACCCTATTTATCCCAAAGAAGAAGAAAAAGAAGCAGAGGAGAAGCAGCAGCAATAAAAACGCTCCATCTACAGCAGCAGGAAAAGACAACAAGTTACAATGGAAAAGCTATGTTAGTTTAAGTTTTGTCAAATAAACCTCAGTAGGGGTAAAAAAAAATTGGAAGTGGTTTACATATTTTGCATTCAGTTGAGATGATTCTTTTTTGCTTTAATTGGTGCACTCATCAATGGTTTCCACCAATAAGTAACTGTGTCAATAAATATTTTTGCATTTCTTGTACTGAACTACTTTTTCATTAATTTTTAGCTGGCCTTGTTACTTAGCTACTACTGTGTGTACGTATATAAATGTTAGAAAAAATGACAAAAGGCCGAACTAAAAGGGCCAGCAGCTGGATACTTCTCGGCCTGCTGTTCGTTTGTACCGACTTAGGGGGCAGCAGTGAGTCTTCTACTTGGCTCAGCAGCATGAGGCAAAGAAGACACAGCAGCCGACGTTTCTCTCAAAGGAACGATTCATGTCTAGTCTAAGGTATTTACAAACTAAATGTCACACTTTTACGAGAGGAAATGTTTAATGGATAAAGAATGATCTTTAAGTCTGGCAAATATTTCAATTATCTCTTCCCACCGACGACAGAAATCACTCAAAGTCTCTACTTTGACTGAATATCGTCATCAGACAGTGAGTTAAAAAGTCTCGACTGCATTGTAAATTCGGATTAATAACCGTTAACCCTAAATAACAATGGAGGAAGTGCCTGCTCCAGCTGTAAATATGTGTTTTATTTTAAATATTTGTTATTTGAAGTCAAAGTCGATAATGTAGTTAGCCTCCTGTATCATCTGTCTATAAAAAGTAACTAAGTCCAAGGGCGTTTTGATAGTGTAATCCATGATGCTAGCGGGAAGTTACGTTACGTTAGAAGGACCACTGTGTAAGATTTTTGTACACTACATGACTAGCTTTCCAACTCAGAAAATCGCAAAAAATGTCATCAATCCCGACCTTATTATGAGCCTCTGCAATTAGCATCGCTACTGATCTTGATGGGATTGAAAAGCAAAAAAAAAAGTAATATTCTAATATGTGTAACTGAGGATGTAGCCCGTTATTAGCACCGTTAACAGCACTAGATGAGGCAACAGCAGTCTCGTGCTGTTGCTGGCTTTCGTCTCAATTACTTGTGGTGACAGAAGTCATTATCTAGACTGTTTAACTCCTCCTGAAAACTAAAGCTAATTTACTGTGACCTCGTTAAAGCTCTGGTCAACTCATTTGAACAACAACATTTCGTTTTGTAAAAGTAATGAAGGGAGTGCCACCTCACAACACCCCTATTGTACAGTAAATAATTTGAAACCATTTATGTTGCAGCAACGATGGAGGGGGGTGAGATAGAGATGACCATGGAGGAGCTGCAAAAATACATCAGAGGGATAGTAAAGACGAGACTGATTTGCACAGACACCGTAGAAAAATGCAAACTGCTGCAGTCCCTCTTGGAAAAGAAGGAGAAACAATCTGCCCATCTCCTAAAACTCTATGAGTAAGTGTTATATCTACTCCCTTGTTCTTATAGCAGACACATTAATGCTCTTGTTTCTCCCTTCTGACAACCATTTTATATGCACTATCAGTCAAAAGTTTGGACACACCTTCTCATTCAATGTTTTTCCTTTATTTTCATGACTACTTAGATCGTAGATTCTCACTGAAGGCATCAAAACCACGAATGAACACATATGCAATTATGTAGTAAACAAAAAAGTGTGAAATAACTCAAAACATGTTTTATATTTTAGATTCTTCAAAATAGCCACCCTTTGCTTTGATTGTTGCTTTGCACACTCTTGGCATTCCCTCCCCAACAGTGTCACCAGCAAAGCACCCCCACACCATCACACCTCCTCTTTCATGTTTCACTGTGGGAACCTTGCATGTAGAAACCATCTGTATCGCACAAAGAAACGGCGGGTGGAACCAAAGATCTCAAATTTGTATTCATCAGACCAAAGCACAGATTTCCACTGGTCTAATGTCCATTCCTTGTGTTTCTTGGCCCAAACAAATCTTTCCTGCTTGTTGCTTTTCCTTAGTAGTGGTTCCTTAGCGGCTATTTGACCATAAAGGCCTGAACAGTTGATGTAGAGATGTGTCTGCTACAAGAACTCTGTGTGGTATTTATGTGAGCTTTAATCTGAGGTGCTGTTAACTTGCAATTTCTGAGGCTGGTGACTCGGATGAACTTATCCTCAGCAGCAGAGGTGACTCTTGGTCTTCCTTTCCTGGGGCAGT
>JAPZDY010000008.1:6831112-6846915 GCA_029783645.1 Ctenochaetus hawaiiensis | reverse complement strand
ATTGTAAACTTTTATAATGAAGTCATATTTTTCTTTTTCTTTTTTTTTTTTGATAAAATGCAGTTGCCATATCTTAACAGTGAAATGATGAAAATATTGTTTTCATCTTTCAGGTTCCTCGTCTTTATGGATGATCATACACCAATCTATGTTGGCTTACCATCACTTCACCTAGTATGCAAACCATGTAAGTTTGGATGTTGTCAGTCACAAACAGACTGTTTAGAAGATTTATATTATAGACACAAGGTCTGTTCTGGTAATCAGATGCATTATTTCATGTTTGACAGCTGTTTTAGCTGTTTTAATATCGTTAGAGTTGATCTCAGAAAGCCTGTTTTGGGATTTACTTCATATGAAGTCTATAAACAAAGGCTGAGGATGTATCAGATAACATAATGCTGAGTACAGGGGCCTTCTTCACAGTAGACATTTTGACTCAAGGGCTTAAGTGTTGCTAATAACATTATTTAAGTGTCTTGGTAAGCTGTGACATAGCAGGACCAAGAAAGTGATGCACCTGAATGTAATTCAGCGGTTGTTGATTTTATTTTTAACTGCTGTGTATTTATTCCTACTCTGACATGTCAAAATGTGCCCTCAGCAATAATGTATGGTACAATGAAAACACAAGTTTAGTGACAGCAGTCAACTTATAGGCGGGGCCTATATATTTAAAAAAAACAGCAGGCTAGCTATGGTGCAGTGTTATGATATACAAGAAAAAGGTCTGTTGTTGATAAAAGTCTTGACTTGCTTGAAAAAATAAGAAAAAACAGCAATTTCCACTTTGTCATTTGCATCAGTGACACAAGTACATGTTAAGACTCTAAGTGGGGTCTGATGCCCAAATTATTGCATCTGTTCAAACACATTCGTAAAACTGCACTCACTATAACACTGCCAGTGGGCAAAGTGATAGACTTTGTTTTTATTTTTCTTGTGACAGTGGCGGACCCTTTTGAAGATATTCTAGATGAAATTCACAGGGATTTCATGAAGGAGTATGTAAATGTATGGCCTAACCCTCCCCAGACCAATTACAAGGTTGGTCAAAAGGTTGGTGCAGATTTGAGTGGGGTCCAGCAGACTTGCGAGGTGAAGGTGGTTGACTGCAGCCTGATACAGGTTTTTTTCCCGGTCAGTACCTTTAGACACCTGGATTCTTCAGTTTTTCCATTTATGATTTTTTTTTAATGATCATTGACTTGTAGTTGCTTGTGTGTCATCATGTTTAGAAAACTCAACAAACTGAGTGGATCTACCGAGGCTCCATTCGCTTGCAACATATGTTCACACTGAGGAAGAAATTGGAGCTGAAAAGGGTGGCGAACCAAAAGAAAGTTGACCTGCAGAACAAAATAGGTAAATAAAATTGTTCAGATAATAAAATCACAGTTATTGTCTGTAACCTTACATTTAATTGTTTTCCCTGTCTTTTGTACCACAGGCTCATCCTAATCAACACACTGATGGGACCATGAGTGTGTTGAGTGGTGCCCAAAACAAGCATTGCTTACCAGGCGTAAACACTTCTGTGTTTCTGAGCCCGTTGTGCACCAGGGCTTGACCTCTCTGGCTGAGCCAGATGAGAGGATCCATGTCAGTCCTTTTACAGCCAGCATGGCTGTTTTATTCAAGTTTCAGGGGCTAATATTGCCTTTGGTTAAAATTCCTTCAGTATGGAAATGCATGATAGTCGTGATGTTTATTTAATTTAGTCATTGTGAATGATGGCTTTTCTTTTAAATTTGGCCCCTATGTGGCAAAATTACCTGCAATTTCAACTGTGACCAAGATGCCAAAAGTCACCTCAAAGCTCAATGCTTTAACAAATGCTAGTGAAGATTCTACCTCATTTGGATGAAAAAGTCATTTTTGGTCCACAACCCTGATTCCTGAAAAGCTGTGATGCTGTAAAAGAAGTCTGAATGCTGTCATTTGCAAACAACAGTCTGAAACAGTTAGTTGCCAACATTTTGTTAGGTGTTCAAAAGCACTTGTAGTAAAGGGAACTTGTCAACATGTGGAATGTTTCAAATGGATGTTTTGAGCATCCCACAGCTTTTCTAATCTGTTAGTCTTACGATTCAAAATACAGTTAAAGAAATGGATAAAGTTAAAGAGGTAAACCAGTTAATGTATTGTTTTTGTTCTGTTTTCAGTTGATGGTATGCAAAAAAGTATTTGTACATATCTGCTTTATTTTTTTTTTTACTCAGAGGCCAAACTTTCTTGAAATCTGTTTCACAGTGTACTTGTAATAAAGTTTTTTTTTAACGACTAGTGTCTTTTCCTTTAAGCTCAATTTGACTTACTAGCAAAGCATCTATTTCAGATTTTAAAAAATACTTTAAATACAAAAACAAGAAAAGTGATCATAAAATCAGTCTTGGTAAGTAAAAACCATGGAAAATTAAGTCAGATTTGTAAGTTAAGTCATAACTCTGACATTTCAGTCAAGTCAAATAATTTAAATATATAAGAAAAGTCATTGTCAAAGGGTTTTAAAATCTGTCAGTACAAAAAGCTGAAGAACATTTCCCTATTAGTGACATTTATATTTACTCATAACCTCGTAGAAATGCCACTAATAAGTAATTGTTATATCTAATATTTTTTTAGTCATGACTTAGTAATGATATCGCGCTCAAATTTCCATGTGGCCGTGTAACGTAAATGTTTCATGCAGGATTGAAAATACATTTTCGGTGCAGGGAGGCGTTAACGCCACTAGTCACAACCAGAACTAGCTGTACAGGGAAAGCAGGAAAAAAGCTGGCTGCCTGCTGCAACCGCCTTGATCACTAGGCTAGTAAGAATATAAAAGAAAAATAACTGGAACAGCACCACGGATTTCTTGTGGGATAAACGGACGGGCCTCGCCGCTAAAACGGTAAATGTTATATACAAACCGTTCAAGTAGGCTACATTCCGAGCCAACGGATAGCACGACTGCTAGCACCGATAGCAGTTAAGCTAGTTCATAAACGTAGCTAAGCTAAGATGGCGGCCAAATTATTTACATTAGCTATTGTTGCTAGCAGAGCATGCTAAAATCCCATACGTTGCCCGTTTGTCAGTGAAATACCTGGTTCGAGTATATCTGTTTTATGCTTTCGGTGTTTGAATAGTAAGGTGTTGAATGGCAGTACTTAATGTTTTAAGGGTTACTTAAAATAATGGCGTTAACGGTGGTTTCAACGGCACAAACGCATCGTCTTACATGGTAGGTAAAAACAGTAGAAGAAGCGTTTAATGAACTTGAGACGGTGTTTAATGGCAGCTTTTTAAAAAGCTTTGCTGACAGTCGCTCAGTGTTAAAATTAGTCGTGTTTTAGTCACACTATAGTCACTTTTTGTAATGTTTACAGTCGGTTAAAGCAACACGATAATCATTGCTGGGCTCTTCATAAGTAAGATCATGCAACAGGGTTAGCCACATATTTTCAGTTCCACTTGAACAATTGTTTGATCAATTGTGTTCGTCCTGATGTTAATAAAAGTTAGTCTATTAAATTGTGGAACGGTTGGTTGTCTTCAAATGAAGGCCACCTACATAGCCAAGTGTTTTTTATTACTTTAGCCGAGTTTATTGTGCTGTTATCCATAATAAAACACTTTTGGGAGCTTTATTAAACACTTAAGGTTGAATGTTTTCATCTTCACGAATGCCTGTGCCACAATTAGTTATCACACTGCTTAATTATTCAGTACAGGTCAGATGTGTTCATTTTTGTCTTGTATAACTGAACCCTCTATTGACTTCCACAAATCACTCAGAGTCTGGCACTGGACAACAGTAACAAGCAACTTTAAAAACAGGTCTCATAAATTTAGATGCAATATAAGTTTTGAATGCCAGAGATTTCCTTTTACTTAAAAGGCCATCTTTGCCTCAGGCCCTCATTGTTTCTTATTTTAAATTGCTGGATAATGTTGAATTTGTCCTTTCAAAAATCCACTTAGATGCCTCACACTCGACGGTACTCGTCTTCGGACAGAGACAGCCGAAACAGTTACCAAGCCCGTTACAGAGACAGAGGCAGAAGAAACCGGCACAGAAGATCACCTACATACTCTTCCAGTAGTGACAGAGACCGGGACAGAAGAGGACGGGGACACAGACAGGAAGGAAGTTATGCACGCTCTAGGAGGTATGTTTGTGTGTTAAGATTTGTTTGGTTTGGTATCCTGAAAGTGTATCTTATAGAATCTAGTTGTTTGGCAGTCATAAGGTGTTGATGAATGCCTCTCTCTTCTGATTCAGTCGTAGCTATGACAATCGATCTACAGAGCACCGGCCATTTGATCGAAGATACTGCGAGGGATACAGACGCCTGGATCAGAGCCGAGATCATGATCGTGACAGAGAACGGGAGCCACATGGAGCAGCTGAAAGTTACTATCCACGCGACTTCACCCCAAACCTGTACGACCATCGACGTGGCCGTGAGAGGGAGCGTGAACGGGATGAGTCGTACCGACGGAAAGGCAGCAGGCGTAAGCACAAACGAAGGCGGCGTAGAACCAGGTCCTATAGCCCATCCTCCTCGGTGAGTACAGCCAGATCTGAGATTGTTTTTTAACTCTCCTCACCTTCCCCCCTCCCATCTCTGTCTCTTCCACTCCACTCTTTCTGTCTCTATGTCTTTCTCTAACCATTTCTTCCTTACAGCTCCTGGAATTGGTAAGTAGTACAATCTTTATGATTTGTTTTTGTTCCGTCAGAAGGGTTTTGTTTTATTTGTTTAGTAGGTTTTGCTTAAATTGGCATTTATTTTTGGCAGAGCATTTTCATTTTTATCCAAATAATTTTTCGTAGCACATTAATGATCGACCACGAATTCTTGCTGCTCCTCAGATACACACCCATCACAGCTTTTTAATTTTTCCTTTTGAAAGTCTAGTTACTCTTGGTCCCACATAATGCTGTCTTTGTGTATTTGTCATAAATTTTTATTTGTATGTTCTCAGTTGGTTTGTAAAAGCGCTGAATGCCTGTGGTAGCAGCTGGCTAGCCACTTCTGATATTAAGTGCAGATAGGCTGAAAAAAAAAAGTGAAAATGTTCTACCAAACATCATACAAATTTAGATTAAATTTAATGCAGCTTTTTTGTTGTTGAATATAAAGGCATTTAACAGTCTTAGATTTGTTAAAATGCATTTTTGTGTGGGTTATGTTTAACCACACGTGTATGAAGTATAAATGTAAGTGAGCAACAGGATGGGCTTGATGTAGTGTATATGTTTGGGGTTATCTTTAAATATTTCCTGCTTGATTACGTATGGTCCTCATTTTATTTTCCATCTTGTTTATTCTGAAAAGTCAGCCTAATAAGTTTTGAATGAGTAAAGTTATTGTCTTAATTGGTTTTTGCGTTGATGAATGGATTTGCCGGTTGCTTCCTTGTTTGTAAGCAGCTGTGGTTTAAAGGTAGAGGGGGGAGAGGAGCAGAGGACAACATGTGATCTTTGACTTGTTCCCTTGCACTATATCCCTATCGTTATATATTTCCTTCACGTGGTGTCATGCGTGAATCGCCCCATGACCACCAAACCCACCTACAACCACAACTACATCATCTACAACCAACCACACCCTCCTCCTTCCTCCTCGTCTACCTGTGCCGCCTGACACCATGGCTGCCCCTGAAAACCCTCTGTTACCTCCGGTCGTGTCGTGACCTGCTGATGGCGGTTTGGGTGTGAAAACAGCGGAGCAACAGCCGGACGCGGGCACAGAGTGTGAGGGACGACGAGGAAGGGCACCTGATCTGTCGGAGTGGGGACGTCCTGCAAGAGAGATGTACTCACTGCCACTACTCTATCGTAACCCTTCTCCATATGAGTATGAAAGCACAGAGCATTTACATGACATGGGAGTGTCTGATGATGATGCCTTACTAGAATGCTCTTCGCTCTAGCTGAAATAGCAGGGTGGATTGCAAAAATGTGGGAGATTTTGAGAGGGACATTAGATACCTTCTCTTTTTTTGTTCTAGGATTTCAAACTGTGGAGCATTTTCTATGTTTCACAGGTTACTTGACTTTCCTAAACTTAGAATCCCGATTGCAGCTGTTTGTCTTTGTTGCGTTTGAGATTAAAAATCAGTTACAGTTTTAAATCTGTAATTTAAGATAGCTTTTTTCCACCACGATGCATTAAGGAATTTCTTTCTTTTCTTTTTTTAATGTAGACTTCTAACTTTCACATCACCTATTAAGTCGTTGCCTAGCACAGCCGGCACACTTAGAAAGTACTTTTATATTAACAGGTTTGCTGCTTTCAGGATCAGGCATGGTTATAGTAGCAATAGAAATTATTTTTCAAATTTTATACGTTACGCCTGTGTCCTTTTGGGCAAAAGATAGCCGCAGATTGAAATGATGTGACCTAAGTTCTGATGGCTGCAAATTGGTCATCATAGAAGGGAGCGCTTTACATTTGCATCCGTATTTTCTGTATTATACATCGTAGTGCATTCAGTTATCCTAGATTACCTCACTGTTTCAAGTCTGCCAGATTGGTTAGGCAGCTATCTGAGGAGGGGATGGGCGCTAGAATTGATCCGCCTGTCTACACTTTTGCATTATGTATTCCTGCTTAAAGCCCACATATCTAATGCTTCTGTTATTTCTCTCCCCACTTTCCCTCTCTCTTCCTTTTTTCTCTGTGTTGTGTTGCAGATGAGATTGTCAACACTTTGGGGGAAGGCACCTTTGGGAGGGTGATGGAGTGCATCGACCACCGCAGGTGTGTGTCCCTTAATATTGACAAACAACAGCTGTCAGCTTGTAGGAAACACCTGCTTGAAACAAGTAGAAACAAGTGTGTTTGTGTTGTTCCTCTCAAGGGCTAGACTTCATATTAGAATAAGAGCTTTCATTTCTGTTTTTACCTGTTAACTACCTTTGTTGTGGTCCAGTGGCTGTTTAACAGTAAAAACTACTCCATGAGATTGTCCATAACTTTAGCGTTATTGCTTTTTTTCTGTCACCTCTGATGATCACATGTTGCTGTTGACTTTAGACAAATATTCTCTGCTGTATCCTAGCCCTGTGTGAATGTGGGCCTAGTGAAAACTGCCCCCTCCCTCTACTATATTTAGTACAGAGGATCTGTTGTCCTTACACAGTGCTAGAAATGTACGTCAAAAAAGTTCATTTTCCACTGTCACAGTCTTAAGAAAGTGAGACTTATGAAATCTTTGGCAAGTAATGACTACTTGCTTTTCCCAACTTGTAACTAACACAAAGATCATAAACTTTGCAGTCATAGTCATACTATCAGTGGTTGTATTTTTACCAAAATCTAAAATTAAATGTCACATTTATACCTGCGCTTTGGTCAGGCCCTTTTCTTAGAACTGCTTCTACTTCCTAAAGGGAGGTTTTCAAACAAATGTAATGCAGGTCACACCTCTGCTTTTGGCATTATTATGTTGTCTCTTTACAGGGGAGGATCCCATGTTGCCCTGAAAATTATAAAGAATGTGGAGAAGTACAAGGAGGCGGCTCGCCTGGAGATTAACGTGTTAGAGAAGATCAATGAAAAGGACCCAGATAACAAATTGTGAGTTCTGACTGTGTAGTTTTGTACTGCAATGAAGTCACCTTTTTAACAACAAGCTTTCCTTAATAAAACGTAGATTATTATATGTGTTATTATATGCAATTATTACTGTAATCATATATAATTACATTTATATTATATTATCTATGTATCATTCTACAAGTGAAATAGTATTTGCATTTTACTCAACACCTAATCACTGTCAAAACTCCTGTGTCCTGTTTTTCTTGCAGCCTTTGTGTACAGATGTACGACTGGTTTGACTATCACGGTCACATGTGCATCTCATTTGAGCTGCTAGCTCTCAGCACCTTTGACTTCCTGAAGGAAAACAATTATCTGCCATACTCAATAGGTCAGGTCAGACATATGGCCTACCAGCTCTGTCTCGCTGTGAAATGTAAGTTTTTTTTATGACCTGTTTTACTTTTTCACATCATGTACTTTTATTATTAGGAAATTAGAAAGTTTGTGTACAATTTAAAAAAAAAAAAAAATCTCTACATGTTGATAAGGAGTAAAAGAAATTGAACATTGTTAGTGTTGCTACAGAAATGCTTTAAACTTGAACTTGTAAATTCCTGCAGTTAAGTTTTTGTCTTAATGCCCCTCAAATCAGAGGAGTTTTCTTACATACTCCTTCCCCCATAAAGTTTCTTGATCAGTTGCCTACTAATCGAGCGGTTGGATTGAAAACATCTGTTGAGTGTAGTCATAAGCCTGTAGCCACATGACAGCATCAGCAAGGGAGAGATGTGTATGTTTTAACTTTAGTAAGCCACGTAGGAGGAAAATAATGCTAATGTCAGCATCTATTTATATTTTCTGGTTTTGTGCTGTTACAGATTTTTTAATCTGCTTCTTTAATAGTAATAATTACCCTGTTTATATCATCATGTTGTAGTTTATCTCATGTAAACTAAAAACAAGTCAAGATTAGCTAAGTGCAAGAGGATGAGAGGTGTAAAAGAGATTTTAAGCTCATTTACTGTTAAAATAGAAGCATAAACTAATCAAATTCCCCATATTTTTTCTTCCATAGTTCTACATGACAATAAGCTGACACATACAGACCTAAAGCCTGAAAACATTCTATTTGTCAACTCAGACTTCACAATGTCCTACAATGTAGAGAAGGTAAGAAGTCTAAGAATGCAGTGGACAAGGGTGAAAAATAATTTTCATCACTTGACTTAAGACTTAAGTGTGTGTCTGTTTTGCAGAAGCGAGAAGAGCGGACGGTAAAGAGCACAGCAGTACGAGTGGTGGACTTTGGCAGTGCCACTTTTGACCATGAGCACCACAGCACCATTGTGTCCACACGGCATTACCGAGCCCCTGAAGTCATACTAGGTAAGATATCTATTGGCCCTTAGTCATTAATTAGTTGAAAAAAACACTACTTCTCAAGAAATATTTTTAGATTTTTTACCTATTACAGTTACAAGTCCAGACATGCAATTGGAAAATGTGTTGGATAAACATCACTGTAGACCACAGATTTATCTGCATGTTCTTGTAGAAACAGACTGTCGTACATATTTGTTACATGACTACATAATTTAAAAAAAGCACAGCTCAGCATCCACAGCCTGATTCTGCTGTTATAAAGCATTTTAAGTTGCATGGTTCTTCATAAAATTTTGAGTCATTTGAAAAACTTTGCTTGAAGTCAACGAGCTTGAACTCCGGACTGTAGCAGTTTCAAAACTTGACAGAATTCTGTGGATGTTTTTTTGAATTTGTTCGATACATGGTTTTGTTCCTCAGAGCTGGGCTGGAGCCACCCCTGTGATGTGTGGAGCATTGGCTGTATCCTGTTTGAGTACTACCTGGGCTTCACCTTGTTTCAGGTACAGAGGCTACAGAGGCTGCAAGTAGTACTTAAGTCCTGACTTACCTCCTAATTTCTGTCTGTTCCTCTGTCCTGCTAAAATTTGGTTGTCTAACTCATTTTTGGTTCAGACTCACGACAACAGAGAGCATTTGGCCATGATGGAGAGAATCCTGGGACCAGTGCCCTCTCGGATGATTCGTAAGACGAGGTAATAAAACATCACAAGCAAACCATAAATGCACATATCACTCATGAATACATTATATAGAAAAACAAATTATACACACTTGAACACTGATGACACTGATCTCTGCAACAGGAAGCAGAAGTATTTCTATCGTGGCCGTCTGGACTGGGATGAGAGCTCCTCAGCGGGGAAATACGTCAGAGAAAACTGCAAACCCTTACGGGTAAGAATTGAATAGGAGGTGAAAAGAAAAAAATTAATGATGAGCAGTGCTGAAAGAACAAAAGAGTCTCTTTTTTGCGCAGTAGTTCCTATCTTAGCAGTCTCTCAGCAATCCTCTTTATCTCTTTCTTGTTTCTCTTCCTCTATCATGCTTTTCTCTGTCAGCGGTACTTACTGTCGGAGGCAGAGGAGCACCACCAATTGTTTGACCTCATTGAAAGCATGTTGGAGTACGAGCCATCAAAGAGGCTGGTACTTGCCGACTCCCTCAAGCACCCTTTCTTTGAGAGTGGGGGATTTGGCGAGGCAGCAGGCAGCAAGAACTGGGAGGGCAATCGGGACATCAGCCGGTGACCCAAAGCCTCCAAAGACTGGGACAGAGGAGATCAAGGCTTTTGTACGCACAGCAGATGTACTGTTGAATCAGTCGGGGCTTTGGATGTTTTGCTGATTGACTGTAAAGCATGGTCACCTTAACTTCTTGCCCCTCCACTTCTGACGTCCACCTCTGCAGCCACCAGAGGCATGGTTTTGCAGCAGAAAGACCAAAACAACCCACAAAAGACTGGAAAATTGACAAAATAATTTTTTTTCCTGGCAACCACGGCCTCAAAAGTAGCCCCACTATGCAGCTCCTGTCTTCCTTTGGACTTCGAAACCACCTTCCTTCTTTCCATCCGTCCGTCTATTATTTTCATCAGCATGTAGAGAAAATAATTCATCTTTCTAAGGAAATAAAAATTTTCACAAAATTCAGCTTTGGACAAGAATTGTCTTCCGAATCAGAAGTTGAAGGAAAAGGTAAAAATGAGAGAGCTGTATAAGCAGTGCAAGTCCTCACATACATTATTTTAAAAATGGAGAAATGCAAGAAGTTCTAATATGTGAACATTAGATCATTCAAATTGATTATTGCCCTTTGTTTGGAATTGCAAGTATCTCCAGCAGAGAAAAACTGTCTGAAACATCTGTTTACGTTTTTGTTAAGTGAACACTTGCATTGCATATGTTCATTCTTACATAAAGAGTATTATCCCTTATATGGAGGCTCTTGTCCCTCATCTCCGGTTGTTAGGCCTGTTATTTTTTGCCAATGAGATGATAATGGTGATGGACACTCCACACACAGGCCTCTGTAGCCTGTCTTATTGATAAATATATGTTTGTTACTTTAAGCATTGCTTTTTGGGTGTGTATGTGTGTGTGTGTGTGTGTGTGTGTTTGTGTGTAGGGGTGGATGACATGTTCATCTAACTGTTTTTGATCAGTGGCTTCTTGGTAGTTAAGCATTAGTCATGGTTACATTTTTGAGTACATTTAAAACACAAACTGCCTTTTCCATGTGTGATGTGGTCAGACGTGAGGTCTTTCCATTGAGGTTAAGCACACAGCTCCTGGTGGTAGCCAATGAGCCACACACGACTCCTGTTTAAAGTATTTATTTTGAGTTTCAGTCGGTCATTGTCTCCACCCCACCTGTACATTACTTGTTTTTTTTGTATGAAATAAAAGCGTATAAAACTGTATATATGTATGATTGTGTAGAATTAAAGTAAAGTCCTCCTTGGCCAAAGGCTTGCGATGCTTTCAGTGTCGGTTTGGGCCTCTGGTTGCAAAAGGGAGGCATTTTGTCTCTAAATACCACCGCTGTGTTAGAGTCCATCTGTTACCTCACTGCTACAGGTGCTAAAGGATCAGAGTGTAGTAAAAAAAAGTGTCAAGGTGAAGGTCGAATAAGGTCTCTTGGATTGTTCTATTTAAAGTAAAGTCATCAATTGTTCTTGATTAACACGGATAAATA
The DNA here is from genome assembly GCA_029783645.1 of Ctenochaetus hawaiiensis. Lineage (NCBI taxonomy): Eukaryota > Metazoa > Chordata > Actinopteri > Acanthuriformes > Acanthuridae > Ctenochaetus > Ctenochaetus hawaiiensis. The sequence continues at coordinate 6,835,291 of JAPZDY010000008.1, read as the reverse complement.
TTTTAATATGAATGAACATGTTTGTTACCTTTTATTGACAAAATGACAACTTTTAAAGTAGTCATTTTTTAAATTCGTTGTTTCTCTATGAAAGAAAATCTCAGGCATGCAGACCAGTATGTCATTAGAGTTTAGAGTTTTCAAGTGATAATTGTGTTTTCTTTTCCACTACTTAAAGGATCTTGAAATATTGGTTGTGACTCTTCTATTGATTTTGTCCTAAGTCTTCTCCTCAGCAACATGTGCAGGTATTACAAGCTTCCTTTTACCCTTCATCTGTTTTTTTTTTTTTTTTTTTTTTTACATTTTCTGGGAATCTAATGTGTGATTTTTTTTTTCCAAAACCAAAGCTCAGCTGTCACCTTGTCCAGACGAAGGAAACGTGGGAGATCTTCTGCAACAGGTGCATCGTCATGTAAGCTTTCCCCATCTGTCGGTAACGTTGCTTTACTAACCTCACGCACTGTCCCCGTTCTTTCCTCCCTCACATCCGTTTCTTGTGAATGAACGGATATATTATTCCGCCTTAAACTAGTTGTGGGGGTTAAGACTTAATAATAGCAAAGGATCCTGCCTTAAAAAAGAACCCAAGGCCTCAACATGATGTAGAAGGTTAAAATATCCTCAAATAGATAATACTTGGTCACTTATAATAATACATGAGGCAAATAGGTCATATTAATATTGTGCACAGTTTTTACAGGGTTGATGAGAAGTATTAACACTTTTCTTCTATCATGACCCAACATTAAGTTTGGATCAAATAATTTGATGCAGATTTTAAAACATTTCTTTTAGCCTCACTTGACACAAGTCATTAAAAAAAACTATAATTCATATAAGTACAAAGTTTTCAGTCTTAGTAGCAGTGTTTCAAAGCATTAAAACCAAGTGGTTTGTGGAGGTTTCGGTGGATTAAGAGTATTATCTCACTAGATGTGGATTTAGTTCTTAGTTCATTGAGTGAATGAACCCAAAGAATGAGTCAGTCAACTTTGGAGCTTAAAGTCTCCCGTCAATGAAGCATTTTTTTCCTGTCTTTGGTTGCCAGGAAGAAATCCTCTCTGCGTCACTTTGGCATCACCTTCCGCCTCTCAGTCCACACGTGCCATCTGTCTGTCCAGCAGCTGTTACTTAAACACGAATATGCATATTTTTCTGACTGAAACTGACACATAAACCAATTACAACCAGCTTATTTGAAGCCCAGCCCCCGATTGTAACCATGAAAATTTATAGGAGCAATTTACATGGTCAAATCTATAAAAGCAGCTGTTTTTCATGTGCAGGTTTGTTTGGAGCTACTCTGCTGTTAATCTGATAAACTCTTGCGTCTTCAGCTAATCCTGTTTTAGAACCAGCGGGGTCATCAGTCAAATCCCCATAAGAGCAGACAGTGACAGAGCACAGGTGTGTTCAGGTGCACAAGCTCAAGGACTAGGAGCAGGGCAACAAATGGACTCTCTACTGCTGTAATGAATGATTTTATCATCTGATTTTGTCAGCAGGAGACAACCCTTGCAAGTGAGTCATATTGTTTCTTGAAGGCATGTGCAGTTTATTTGAGCTCATTTAACCTTTTTTAAATGAAATAGCAATAAAAAAAAAGTTAAAGAGGATGTGTAGAATTCTGGGTTAAATCAAGAGGCTATTATTATAGTAAGCTGGAATATAGTTCCTTTCTATTATTTATAAAAGAAATCAGGGCAGTATGAAAAAATTCATGCTGGCATAACTGTTACTCTTTTATTTGCAGCTTAAAAACTAAAAGAAGAGCAACAACGCTGACTTTTCTCTTGGACTTCAAAAAGTTGAGACACTCGTGTGTTGCATGCTGTTGCAGTCTGGGAAACGCCACCTGATTAACCGCAGACATCAGCACTAGACGACTCTTAAAATGGATTCCCTCATGTCGCTGGGTGCTCCCCTGAAGCATTTCACCAGCTGTGTGTCACAGAAAAACACCACAGCCAAGAGAGGGGACAAGAGGAGCCAGTCTGTCCGCAGAAACAGCTTCACCCGCAGGAAGAGCGTCAGCAGGAGGAGAAGCCTTCCCTGCAGCAGCCAGAAGGTCCCAGACTCCTGGCTCAGGATGTACCAGGCTGATCTGAAGAGAGAGAGGTGAGGATGCATGCCATTTAGTAAAAAAAAAAAAAATGTAAACAAACTTTAAAACCCCAGCTAACACACTTCACCTTTCACTCATAAATTTGTTTATATTTTTTTTCTTATTTTTAACCGTGTTCATGTTGTTCCTATAAAAGTATTTTATCACTAGAACTCTTGGACAGACAGTCCTGCTTAATGAGGATAACGCTGCTCCTCACATGAATAAGCCGCTTGCCCATGTGCCTCGCTTAATGTTGTTTTGTTGTGTCTGCCAAAGGAAACGACAGCAAGCCATACTGGCCAAGAAGAACGCAGAGAGATCAGTCAGAAGAACACACTTTAGGAGCCACCACTGCCTCCCGAGGGTAATAAATCAGTAAAAATCAAATTAACACTCAAGTTTTATTGCTTGTTAGTACATTAAAGTAAGAATCACCTCCCCTCTCTCCCACATGCAGCAGACCACCCCTGCCAGAAAACCGGCCCCAGTGAAGGATGACTCCCTCTTCGGAGCCTTCCAGGGCCTCAGTCTGGACGGGCTGATGGGAGGCAGCAGTGGATCTCCTGCCATGGCTGCTCCTGCTGCTGCTGCAGGTGGAGATCAGTGCAAAGTCATGTGAGACCTGACACTTAAAGGACAATCATACTGTTAAACTGATCCTCATGCGCAAGCGACTTTCAGGACGAAGGACTCGTGGAGGAAAAGGTGACCTTGAGTTTTAATGAAAGTGGAGGCTTTCTCCTGATATGCCAAGAAAAGGCGAGAAGACATTTGAATGTAGTTTTTAAATTTTTGTGTTTGACCTTACTTCACCATTTTCACCTACAGTGTCAGAGTGTATGTGCTGTGCTCGCTGAGTTAATTTACACAATCTAGCTTCATGTTATCAGCTGCAATTTGATTCTAATTACTTGCTGATAAATAGATGATATAAATTTATCATTATCAGCTGATGAGTTATTATAAAAGTTATCATGCCTTGTTCATAATTGCTCGGTTATGGTCTGCAGCTTGTACTCTGTACCAATGTTTGTCTAATTTCTGTTTGCTTGTCTGCTGAGTAAGCACAGCTGTTTTCTGAGCTGGTTTCATTTTGTGAAATCATTAAAAAATGTCAAAATAAGATAAAGAGGAAATTATGTGCGTGAACACCAGTCAGATGTTTGGTGTTTTTTTTTTGTTTTTTTTTATTCACAGTATTTTTAATTAATACATTTAAGACATGCAAAAATCAAGGTTTGGATTGACACTAAATGCAAAAACTGCATTTGTAGACGCAGACTCAAAATACGTCTGCGGACAGTCCAGAAGTATTTTTCTGCTCTTCTCCGATATGACAGCATATTCCAAGGTACTGTATCCACTCAACCACATACACTTTTAGATATCACTTCCCAAACTCTAGCCATTTAACTTTTTTTAAACTACACTTTGTACACAACCAGTACTGGTAGGCTTGTTAACGCCAAGCTTTATTTAGATAAAAAAAGAACAAAAATAAATGACAAAACACATTTTCCCGTCAGTTACAGAAGTGGAAGATCAATCATTTTTCTTTCTTACATGAGGCAGGGAGGATTTCCGGGTTCAGATCACATATGTACATTAGAAAAAAACAAGTACAAAACTACATTTATCAGGGTCAGGATGAAGAAGATGCCGTATGACAAGTTTCCCGGTGACTGTGAGATGACAACTTAATGGCTGACTGCAGACAACGAGGGGAGGACACACAACTGTGTTTTTTTTCTGACAGTGAATTTAATCTGATTGAGTCCAGTTTTTACAGCATCATTCCCTCTGTTCCATCTTGACTTTTGGAGGTTTGAGGAACGATCTGTTCTTTTTCTCTTTGCTCTTCTTGCCTTTGGCCTGAAAGCTCCTCCAACTGTCCACACGACCATCTCTTGTTTCCTGACCAACACAAAGAAACTGCCATTTAAAAACTGCAAAAAGCAAAGCATTAATGCTCTAATCTAATTTTTTGTCACAGAAGAACATACCTCAAAGTTTTTCTGCCATTCTCTTTCTCGCTTTGCTTTTTCTGCTGCCTCAATTTCTTCTTCTCT
>JAPZDY010000008.1:6816657-6830172 GCA_029783645.1 Ctenochaetus hawaiiensis | reverse complement strand
GCCCTTTTTCTGATAAAGAGAGGCAGAAAAGAAAAATATGACGAACGAATGAATGAATACTGAATGAATAACAAGTTTTTCTGTTTTACTTATGAAATCTGACAGTTTGATGAGATAAGAAAACATTATTATTTATTTGATGTTAGCATTTAAATAAAGGGGGAAGGCGGGTGGATATTTTATTTGTATATATTATATTGTATATATTTTTAAATATTCTGTCATTCACCTCTCGTGCATTTCCTTTGCTTCCCTTTCCTTCCTCTTGATTTCAAGCTCTGCGAACAGCTTCATGGTCTGTTTGTACACAGCTTGCTTAAACTGGAAAAAGACAAATTGTATTATCATAGTCATGCAAGACCCATGTACAGTAATTGATATGATCATGACATATATCTGCTATAACACTGTGAAAATCCTATTAGCAATCAAGTTAGGAGAAGACTAGCTTGATAACTATTTTTAGCATTGCTGAGGTTGCTGTTGTTTTATGTAGCAAAAGGAAATTTGATAAACAACGACAGCAAAAAAGACGCAGATGGACTAGGAGACAATGCTCCTTGAAAAAAAAAAAGGTCAGCCATTAGCAGCCTTCTCCCAGCAGCTGTGAATGAATTTTTTTCCTTTTTACATTTTCCTTCACTATTAAACATTTTTGTCTCTTTTTAAAATGACCTTCTTTGTAATCCTACCACTTCAGGGTCATCCTCCTCGACATTTAATGACTTCCCATCCTTCTTTAACTGTTTCTTTTTCTCCTTTACCTGTAAGGAGCACCCAATGGCATGAGATAAGATGTTACATAACAAATATGGACCAGGACATCCCAGTAGCATGGAGGCAAAATGCAAAGACTGGTTTAAGCTTTTTAAATTTAACGCTCACCATATGCTCCACATATTCCTTTCCTGCTTGTATCACATCTAAAGCCCTCTTCCTCTGTTCTGGGTCCAGGAGGAGTTTGTATGCCTTGTCCACGGCTAGAACACAGTAAAATATTCAGGTGGAATAAAACATTCACATGTTTCACAAAGGCTGAAGCTGAATTTGCTATTTTTCATTGATTATGTTCACATATGGGGTTGTAAGAAATTTACCTTCAAAGGCTTTCTGTGCTCTGTCTGGATCATCCTGATTTTTGTCTGGATGTACCAAAATGGATAACTGCACAGTTAGAGAGACCAAATATTGGAAATTAAGAAACAAAATGAAACAACACCATGAAACTACCACAAAACCCACAGACAAGAATCTTGTTTTCACAGAAACAATCACAGAAAATTTTTGTTTTTTTATTTAATGTACTTTTTGCTTACCGCTCGAAATCTTTTCTTCAGCTCGTCATCTGTTGCATCTGGATCAATTTGCAGCACCTAAAAATAACACACATATTGGTGGAATTCTTCCGTAAAAGTACTTTTAAGTGTCGGCATAAGAATCCAATTGTTGAGACAGTATTAGTGGCCAGATTTATCTTGTCCCAGTGAAGACTGGACACCATTAAATTTTTAAGCCAAATAAAAGTAACCCAAAAGAATTAAATATGGGGTGATTCTTTAGCTGTCTAACAGCTGCCTATTTGTATCTCTGATGTGGCGTTAGAGAGGGTGGTAGGTTTGTGTAAAAGAAAAACATTAACAATAAATTTTAAATTTCTGACCAAGTGAATCAGAAATGTCTAATTTTCACTGCATTATATTTTACCACATTGATCAGTTATTTCAGTAACTTATTAACTTATGACACCAAATATTTGTTTATTTTCAAGATGTGCTGTTTGTTTCCCATTATTGTATACAATGATTGAAGTTTCTTCGTCGATCAGACTCGTTTCTGGTAACTATTGGTATCTAACAATCACCTTTACATTTATTAACGTACATAATAATTAGCAGATGATACTACATACATGACAAATAACACACATGAGGTGAAACCCCGTTTTTGTTCCGCTTACCTCAAAGGGATTGAGGTTGAAATAGGAAGAGCCAGGTCTGAGCAGTCTGTCAATCTGTTGCTTGGAGGTTAACACAGAGTCTCTCTTCTCAATCTGCTTTACCTGTCAGACGAGAATAGACGAGAAACTTTTTTTTTTTTTTTTTTTAACAAAGAAACAGAGTCAAACTGCAGACTACATTTTCTAGTGATAATCTTGAAAGCCAGACCTAATCAGCGCGATAATAATGAATTACTGGTAAAAACCTTAACGTTAAACCACACTGCAATTGATAGAGCTGCTAGATAGGAGCTAAAAAAGGAAACTGATAACAGTAACGATTTTTGGTGGCATCCTAAGAAATAAACTAAACCAATCAGTAAGCGTTAGCCTCTTCTCGTTAGCCGATGGTTGCAAGGCCTCAAAACGTTGGATGAAAAGCACGAGAACCGGTGATTAACCGACCAAAGCAGCTGTACTGAGAGCGACCGACACGTTAAACACATTAATTCATACAAGCTTTGTCGTACCTCCGAGATAAAGTTTTTAAATAATTCTTCAGACATATTCTGAGAAGAAGGCTCTCCTCCGGCGGCCGCCATTTTTCCCTGGTTTACATGTGACGTAAAGCGTCACGTGACCGCAGCAATATACAAATAGTTCTATTTATTACATCAGTTTTATCAGTGCGTGCAACGTGTATAACTTATTTACATATTTATAAATTCATTTACTTAAAATTACTTAAAAGCTGTAGAAAAAAAAATCTATCGTTGTAAAATCGAATCAAGGGTACGTTTTGTGTTAAAATTTCAATAAAATTATGTCAGTAAGAACAGCTAGACCTTCTAAAATACATATCGCAAATGACGTGTATGGAAAACGGACAACTACAAGCTAATCTGTCGCCAAGGGGGTCGTTGATATTTTCATTTCTTTTTTTAAGTTTTAAAATGTACCTTATTTTGAAATTTCTGCAACCACCTAAGACAAACTTCCGCTACTGTCAATGTAGTGTACTGCTACTCACGATGCCATTTTCTTTTTACAGCATAATAAATACTAGAAATTGATTGCTATCATTCCCTGTAACTGACTCGAAGTGATACATTACTAAATTCAATTTTACAAAGTGGGCTTCTTTATGATTTAACGAAGACATCCCGACAAGTTCGCGTAATGTTGAGATTTACATATTTCAGAGACTATGCGGTCAATCCTTGAAATGAGTTTCTGTCGGGTAATAACAAGTTCAAGAGCCTGTAGGCTCTCTTGCATACATGTTGAAAACCTTTGCAATGAAGTCCACAACATCTCCATGGAGCTAAATCAAAGCAGTCTTGTTCTAGCAATATATTGCAGCCTGTTCTGCCAGACGGCGTTCAAAATTACGACACTTAAATGACATCTTTAAACGTGCCTCATGAGGCTTGATGTCCCAGCAGCTCCACACACCTGTATCCATACAGTTTTACCTGTTTTAAACCTCCATGAAGCTGGACGGATGGGGTGGGCACACTAAACAGGAAGGCAGAACACAAGCCTCTGATAGGTTACAGTTGTCTGCCCACTGTGTTTACATGTCCAGCCCCTTTTCCATCTGTTTGGCTCAAAAAGTTTAGAGTAAGAAACATTTCTTCTAGCTGGTAGGAACTACAACTACAAAACCTTATATTGAAAGTTCAGTGGGACTTTCCATGTGGGGAACAGCAGAAGTAAAAGAAGGGCACATGTATTGTCAAGATAAAAGTAAGTTGCTTCAATGTTTGTATATAAAAAAGCACCAAATCCATGACAATGTAAAAATAAGTTAGAATAGACTGAACATATGAACACACAAAGCACACAGATTTACTTGGAAAATAAAATGTGTTTATTGGACAACAGCTTCAGATCATCTTCCCTTTCAGTAGAAGTTCAGCTGGATAGAGAAGCAGCAGTCTGCTGAATGGAGCTCTCAATCATCACATGTTCATCAACTGTATCCTCCAATGCTTCTGCAGCAAATGAAAAGACATTGCACATTCAAGAACAAATATATCTCAAACTAATGTACTACATAGGTGGTGTGACATTTACTTTTATTGTGATAAAGTCTGTCTTAGCAATAGCAAAATATTACACACCAAACTCTTTCCAACATCCACACTTAATTCTCACCTGTGTTTTTTACTGTGCTGTTAACTGGGTAGCCAGTTGGTATTTCCTTGAGGACCGGACCTTCAGGGTACAATCTGGTAAGTAGTTTGTTCTGATGTGAAACCCTGTGAAGGATCCGGCTTGCAGCTTGTGGAAAACAATCTCCTGACTCAGATCTAGAGGAGGGTCACACAGACAAGATTATGTTGACAAATCTCATGGTCAGTACGTCCATCAACACCAACAACATAACAGTAGAGACAGACTGTATTGTCTATAATATAAAGGCATTAAGTCTGCAGTAATGGGGAAAAAATGTTTATGCTACTTTTATGACTTGATGTCCAGCTATATTCTTACAAAAACAACTCAGAATGTACTGACTATGGTAAGTAAAAAGTCATAAAAAGACAACTTACGGCATCAAATATATTTTAAAATATAACAAAATTTAAAAATACAAACATGTCAAGACTTTCTGTGCATTAGTTCAGATAATGAACAATCTTACCAATCAGTCCCTTCCATTTGTGTGAACTCATTCACATGGGTGGGGGCAGCTCCTTTACTGCCTGCTGACAAGAGGCAACATATAAAGACACAGTTCTGATATGAGAAACCGTGAAGGACACTCCAGAATTTGATGGTACTTCAATAGAAACCAAAACTTGTCTCAATAGATACAATTAGCTCTCTGCTGTAATACTATGCTCTCTATTTTAGTCTTACCTGAGCAATAAAAATACTGCCATCTTGTGGCATTAATGGGGCAATACATCAGTTTTGAGGCACAGCCATTGTTTCAACATCAGCTAATTTTATGCCTATTTCTCTCTGTGTCCCCACTTCTCTTTAAATAAATTTGAAAAGAAGTTCCTGTAGTCAGCATCTACCTGTTAATTAACACCTTTCCACCTCAGAAAATGGCCAATCGATGCAGCGTCGGACAAAAGAACAATGGACCACTAGGCGTGCTTGTGTGTAACTGCAACCTCTAGCGGCATAGGAGGGAAATGTGCACCCCCCGCCCCGATCACAGAGTGTGTGAGCTGACAGCTGAGGTGATTCTGGTGCAGTAAGCCAAGAGAGGGAACAGGTGTTTGCAGCGTTTGAGGGTTTATAGCGTCTACCAAATCTTTTACTGTCTGCCTTCTGGCTGCTTAATCCAGTCTTAAGAAAAAGCCATTTGGCTAGAAGGGATAAATTAGCACTATGACTGGAAAGGAAATATGCACTGCTCATATGTTTTTTAAACCCCAGAGACATACTAATAACAAAAATAATTTCAGTAATTCCAGTGATTCTTCAGTCAACTTTAGTGACTTATGTTCTTCATAGCCTGGAAAAAAAATTCACATCTGATTCCAACTGGATAAAAAAAAAGCTTGATTCGTTGTAGAGTATATTAGTAAGGAAATAATAAAGAGAACAAAGTATAATTATGGCTAGTGTTTCTCCAGTGATTATAATTAGCTACAGGAGAGGAGACAGTACTCTGTGCAAGGCTAGCTCACCCTTGAGTACCGTTCAGGTGAGTTCCTCATTCTAGTGGTGCCGCTCTCAATGCTTCTCCACCTAGGCAGGTTGGAATAAGAGGACAGACACCATGAAACAAAATACAATGATACCATGGTACCAAAAGGCAGAAGCTAAAAACACTTTTTCTATGGAAAACAAACAATGATTGATGATCACTTGTTATGGAAGAAGGCATGTTTTTGAGAATTTTAACCCTTTGTATAGTCAGATCCTTGGTATCTTCAAAAGGGGGTGACAGATGGTGGAGATGATGTGATTTTTTTTTTTTTTTGGGGGGAAATAAAAATGATGAACAGGAGACAGCTCCGCATACAAATACAAAGCCATTCAAAGTCAAATGTGTTGTTCTGATTGTTTGAAGGGTGTCAGAATTAGGCATAAACCAGTGCAAGTGACATCTCAACATTATCCAAGACTGACTTTGTCTTTAAGAGTTTGTGTGAACAGGTATAAACAGTGAATTCTTTAGTAGATGAAGTAGACACCACTTATGTCAAACAAATTTAAACCCCATTTGAGTTGCATGGCACAGGAAATTAACACCTGTGACAACATTGTATATACTATTACTTTTATTACTGCATTATTATGCTTTATGACTTGGGCCGCCTCCTCCCTATATTAAAAAAAAACACTGAATGAAAAGTGAATATGAAGAGGGCATATTTTAAAATCAACGTTTTTCCTTGTAAATGGCATCTAGCAAGTGTTGACGTTTACTAAAGCATCCACTGTTAACCTGCAAACACACATATTTTAAAAGACATGTACAATCTTGAGTAATTGTTAGAAGTTAAAAGTGCAGTTCTGTCCTTTTTATAGTTGTTGGTGCTTGTGTGATTTTAACTTAACTTTTTAGTGCAGGAACTGATTAAAGTTTGATGTAACATGCACTGAAAAAATAAAGGGTTAAAATCCTGTTTAATCATATTATCATCAAACACCTTTCAAATTCTCTTGTCCCCTTGTCTGATTGTAGTCTTTTGCGATTATCCGTTGAGGTAAAAAAAAAAAATTTGGCTTGGAAAAAGAAAATCTTCATCCAAATAAGAGAATTTGAGGTAAAAATCAAATCAAATACTGAATGACAACAGTGAATTTGAGTATCTGACAATTGACTGATGCTCAGCTGAGTTTTATTGAAACTGAACAAACGTAAAAGTTATAAATACAAAGAACATCAGAGAACAAACTGCTATGGCTCTTAAGGTAAGCCAAACCATATTCTATTGGGCAAGTTCAAAGAAAACATAGGAAGTTATGGTATCAGTTTAAAAAAAAACACAATTTGTCTACCTCTAGATGCTAGGCATACACTTTGAACATTACAAAACTTTTTCCTTCCTGTGGATTCTTTTCTCCACCATTGCAAAAAAATGAAGTATGAAGCTCTAACCATATGCATTTATTTACAAGCAAGTCCCTAAGCAACTATGAGAAACCACAAATAAAGGGAGTACAAGGAGGGAAGGGAGGAAAGGGGCATGGACAAAAACTTCCTGCAAGGCAAATATCATTATTTAATGTCCTCTCAGACTTTTGAGAATGAATGTCCACTTTTGTGAATGTTCATTGTTGGCTTTAAAAGAATCAGGAACAAAACGTAACAATAAAAGTATTTTGTGTGTTTTTTTAAAGACACATGTCCCAATGTAACCGTAGGAGTAAGAAATGATTCACCACAACGGTTACGTTCGCTTTCTTCAGCCAAAAGGCTTTCCAGCCAATCATCTCGAGCCAATTCTGCGGTCTGTCCACTTTTTCTCAGATATGTACAGATTTTTTTTTTCATGAGGGATGAAGAATAAAAAGTCAATCAAAAAATTTTGGCCAATCTCCTGTTTTTTTTTCTTTTTATTGTTGTTTTTCTCTTTTTTTTTTGTTGTCACTTTGCCAAATACCTTTTGGTGCATCTACTTCCACTGCTGCCCATAAGAATCCTGTGAAAACTCCATGGTGTCATTACTGTAACCATAGTTACCGGAATAGTCGGCCCCTTGCTGCAGGGGCTGCTGGGCGATGGGCTGGGACCCCCAGTTCTGTTGGTTGTTGGTCTGGCGGCGCTTGGAGTCAGGCTGGTTAAACACGTCCGCCTTCCTCTTTCCGCCGACGTTTCCTCCGCGATTGCCCCTGGCCCCGCGAGGACCACGGCCCCTCTGCGGCTGGAAAGGGGCTCCCCGCCCTCCTCGGCCACCCCTAGGGCCACCGAGGGGCGGTCCTCTTTGGGCGTAGCCGCCCCGGCCACGTGCCGGTGGCGCCCCGCGAGCCCTAGGTGGAGGAGGCCCCCCCCTGCTGGGACGGGTACCACGGCCCCTCATGCTGTACACATCTTCATAGCCGTAGTAAGGGTCTTCATAGCCACCGCGGTAGTCATGATAGTCGTAGCCATAGTAGTCATCATAGTAGTCTTCATATCCATAGTAATCTGGTGGATAGGCATAGCCCCCTCGGCCACCACGACCCCGGCCTCGGCCTGGTGGGGGCATGCGTGGAGGCGGGTAGTAGTAATAGTCATCATACCTGCAGGGGGGAGGATAGTGTTACATTTAAAGCATTCCTAATGTGAGAGTAAGTTTGGCAGCTGACCAGTCACATGTCTCTGTCCCTCACCCTGCGTTCCTGGTGGTCTGCCGAGCTGCTTGGCGCTCTTTCCTCTTCTTGTATGGGGGCTTTGCCAGGACAATCTCAATTTCCTCTCCGCCCAGCTCCTTCCCGTTCATCTCATCCATTGCCTTAACAGAACAACCCATTAGTCCAACACACAGAATCATTAGACATGCAAACAACCTTGTCTTTATTGTAAAAAAACCCCCCACCTTTACAGCAGCATCCCTTTCTTCAAAATGGACAAAAGCGTAGTCTTTCAACTTCTTCACTCGCTCAAGCTTTCCAAACTGAGAAAAGGTCTTTTCAAGAAGCTCTTCCGTCACTGCTGTCGCCAGCTTTCTTACAAAGAGCACCTTGACCTATGAGGGCAACACAAAACAAGATGTTCGTGACCCTGTAGAATAGAGCATGCTGTTGTGCTTTAAAGAGGAGGATATCAGACTGGCTAACCTTGGCCATGACCTCCGGGTCTGGCTCAGCAACAGGGTCAGCCCACTCTACAGTGACTGGGTTCCCCCACACCTTGACCTTGCCACTCATCAGGCGGCGGCGAGCCTGTGCTGCGGACTTGTGGTCCTCGTACTCCAGGAAGCAGAAGCCACGGTTCTTCTTCTTGTCATCTGGCTGGTGGTACAATATCACTTCTTGGAGACCCTCTGTAACATGATGAAACAATATATGATATAAATAATATCATCTCTAACTGTCATCAAATTCATCATTCTTAACATCCGAGGATTTGTTTCTGTGAGTTTCTGACAGAAATCTTTCTGTGCTTTACAACTTACCTGTAACTTTACCAAAATCTTCCAATATACTTTCTCTTGTCTTGTTCTTTGGAATTGATCCGACAAAAAGGCGATTGTTTGCAACAGATATACAAACTCCCAAGTACTTGCCAGGGCGGATTTCATGGTTATCACACTGAAAATTAAAAAGGAAAGGACAAAAATGAACACATTGCAAATAAACTATGACATATCAAGCAACCTTAAGCGTGAATTCGACCCTTCTGAAAAGTCAAGATTATTCCTTCAAAAGGTTTCAGTTGTTTTACATTTTCCAATTATTTTTCCAATTATGTGCTGTGTTACTTACAAGCTTCACAGCCTTTTGGGCATCATCTTTATTGCAGTATGTGATGAAGGCGTAACCTCTATTCTGCCCAGAGAGAGGGTCCATCATTAACCTGAGGTCCCAGATTGAACCAGCAGATTCAAAGAGCGGCACAAGCTCATCTTCATACAAATCCCTGGGGATTTTTCCGACAAACACCTGAGAATACGAGAGAAACCGGTGAACAAATGTAAGTAATTTGTAAAGCACTATAAGCTGCATTCAAATCAGGATTCCTGAATGATACTGCAGCAGAAAGCTAACACTGAATCTATTAAAAACATTAGCCATGTGAAAAAATAAATAATTAAAAAAATATTGATTTACCTCAGTTCCAATCCCGGGTTGTGTTCCTTTGAACACATCCTCAGGTGGGGGACCTCCATATTTTCTCTGCCCTGTGGTGACATCCAGCGTGTATCCTGTCCGCTCCAACAAAGCCTGAAAACACAAAAAGACAAAACATTAACTGAGCTGCATGGCAAGCTTACAGGAAATTCAAACAAAACCACATAACTTTGTTTACCTTTATTTTTGCCTCATCTGGGCCCTTGATGGACTCCTGTACTTTACTTCCTTGTTTTTCTCTCTGTCTGTAAGTCTTCATGACTCCACACAGGAAAGCACTTTTATTCTGCATTAAAAGAGCAAGAAAGATATTATAATTAATAACAATCTACATAAACATAAAATTCCTCTACAAAACAAAATAGGACGTAATCCACCCATGTGGTTACCTGTACATGGGACAGGTCGCTCTCTTTGAATTGCTGCAGCACAGTAAGAGCTCCCTCTTCATTAAACTCCCGCAGTGCATCAATGGCCCTTTCGTCTAGGTCGACATATGCCACCAGACCTACAATTAGAAAACATCTGGAGTGTCAAGCTCAGCTATAGTGGACACCATTGACTACAGCACAGCTTTTAAATAAGACACTTCATGAATAGAGAGCGTAAATGCTTGATGTTGAATTGCTGAAGCCCTTCTGCATTGCTTGCTTTAAAAGATGGTTATCAATAATGCATAAAAATGTAGCTTATTTTAGTGTTTGTTGACAAGATGATGTCAAACTACATAGGTGATTTAACTTTGTATAAAGCAGCAGCTGAGAAAGTGAGAGCAGTGACGAAAGTAATAAAAAATCTCATAATTAAAAACAGCCAATGCAGCACTTGGCTGGTGCTCCTGTCACTCGGAAACTCTGCAATTCAAGATAGTAAGTCTATTTTTTTTTTTTTTTACCATAACTACATGAGAGCGACCAGGAAAGTTTTCCTCAATTGTGGCCTATAAATCATGTATGTGAAGGAAAAGCTGTGGGAGATAACAATGGTTATCCCAAGCACTGTCTGTTTGCACAAGACCAGATGGCGTTTACACTACTTCTCCGAGCCAAAACAACTGTCACCCACCTGTCTGGAAGATGTTATCTAGACTTTCGGCCACTTTTTGGGGCAGACCAGCATCAATAAGAGTCTGATAGTTTTCTGTGTGTGCTGCTGTCACATCCATGGGCTCTTCCTCCTCCTTTGCCGGGGCAGAACTACCGTTCACCTCAGCGGCAGCCATTCTGCTGTAATATACATATACATTGCAATTAAAAATATGCAGGAATTGAAAAAGATTGATCAATTAAATTTATTCTCTGAAACTTACAGTGCGTTTTTATAAAAATAATCTCTACAGAAAGAGTCAAATTATGGACACGTGGATGGATGTTGTAATCTAAAACTGATATTACGACCTATGTAACAATAACTTTACAGCCATAAGTTTCACTGCAAAATAAACAAACAGGCCAAACAACATCCGAGTGGAAACTGCACTTTAACAAAAATACAAGTTGGTAACTAAAAAAAGGGTCAGGTACTGTGCGGTTAACATAACCCGGGCACCTGGAGAACCCACCGACAGCAGCCGTCCCGCCCCCTTCACATGCAGCTTGCTAGCTAGCGAGGTGGATAGGATGCATTTCACTGCATTTACATGCTAACTGGGCGAACGCGAATCCACAGCCGGTAGCTTTTGACAATTTTCAGAGCAAAACGGGCCTGCAAGATGTTTTTGTCATACTGAGCTGACATAAATATTGATTAGCCTGCTGGTAAGCTAACGAGCTTAAACGAAGGCCTCGCCGTGCAGAAAGACACCTTTCACAAATCAAACACAAGCTCCGTTAAAGGTGCAAACATATAGTTAGCGAAACTTACCAGTTTAATTCAGCACACAGACAGTGACGTGTGTTAAAATGTGAAACGAGTAACTTGTCGGACGTAGAAAAATGTCTAATGCGAAGAATACGTTTGAATCTAACACACGAGACAAATTTCCAGACAGCTACGGTCTCGTCGTCGGCTCGCCCGAACAACGCCACCGCTTAACAGTCATCGCGAGATTTGGACAAGAAAACCAAGCCTCTAGGAAGTGAGCCGGACTGAAGCAAAAAAGGACCTGCTGGCCAAACCGTGGTATTGCAAGTATGGCATCGGTCACGTGGTGCCATTGGGCCAAAAATGACTTTTTCCTATTCACTAACATAAGGAAAGAGACGTCTAAAATTCAGCGGATAAATTTTCTGTAGGTACATAAACTTACCGGTACGAAGATTTAAAAAGCCCCTTTTATATTGCGATGTTTTCCCCTTGAATTTTGCCTTAGTATCAGAGATCGGAGGTATTTTTCTCAGTCTCGTGAACGCGCATCAGAAGCACAGGACCGCGCCTCCCTGCACGTTCATGTGCTACACGGCGAGTTGAGGACGTGTAGACTAATTGTAATCCATCACTGATGTACTTTATCTCTTTTATGTTGTATAATAATACATTCACGTACGCACTGGTGTATTAACGTTGGCTTGATGACGTTTTATTTATGTTTAAAGATATAATTGCCAGTTATTTTGATTTAGTTTGCCTATTAATGAGCTCGCAAAGTTGCGCTGGTCAAATAACTCTTATTTCAAAGACGTTTTTTTCTTCCATATTTACCTTTTATTATGTAATCATTTGGTTGTCTGTTTTCATGTCATTATTATTGATCATAAAGTTTCGTGTACTATCTTTATTGGCCTAATTTGAGTATATTTATTTTTCCTATCATTTTAAAAGCAGGAAGAGCAGTGAATGAAAACAAGCGCCTATGATCAGCTATTCAATCATGAAAGTTAAACTTTGACTGGCAGAAATTCAGCCCAGCGAAAGTCCCCTTCCTGTAAATTCAGTACATTAAGGATCAACCCAACAAACGCAGTTATTCAATGCATAAATCAACACCTAACATTTTTGACAACAAACAAGAGATAAACAATGAGTCACCCTCTTGCTCAAAAATTAAGGATTTTATTGTTATTCTAGTATTCATAACATCAGTATGAGATCTCATACAGGTTCTCCCTTGACCAGCTGTTAATCAATCAATAACTGATGATCACTGGCTTGGCAAAATAAGTGGGCGGGTTCTCAGAGGGAGAAATGACAGACTTCCCAGGTTCAGTCATCATGTTTCAATTTTCTGATTTTGCCATAACGGCGATCAATCTCCTTCTTTAGGCGCTCGATCTCTTTTTTGTGGTGCTCAATCTCCTCTGTGTGATGCTTCCTAAGCGCTTCCATCTGCTCTTTCTCCTTCTGCCTGCAGTGGCAAACAAAGTTAAAAATAAGTTTATAAACACATAGGGAAACCAAGGATACAGACAGGAGCCTCACACAGTTGGATTACCAATATAAAGTCATGCCTCTCACCTGAAGTATTGCTCCTCCTCTGCTGCTCCACGCTTTCCAAACGCACCTCCTGCCTCCCTCACAGAGCCTCCTGCACCTCCACCTTTGCCTGCACCCTTCCCCAACTCGCCAAGCTGGTACACGCAGAGGAAATATTTGATTGTCACATTAAAAAAAGAAAAAGAGAACATCTCAACCTTTTGTTGCAATTATTCCAAGACTATCCCGTGGCGTTCAACAGATCTTTATCGTTGGATTAAAACACTCATGAAAAGGCCCTCAAATGTTGGTTAACTAAGAGAAGTTTTTGCATCGGAAGTCTCTAGTATTTATTTATTTTTCATTTCTTTTGTTTGTTTTTTGTTGTCTGTTTGTTTGATGTTTTTTTTGAGAGATGCATATATGTACATGTGTATATTGTGTGTATGCATTTATTGTTCTGCATTATCAGTAAGAGG
>JAPZDY010000008.1:6798211-6810851 GCA_029783645.1 Ctenochaetus hawaiiensis | reverse complement strand
ATTTGACCAGCTGGTGGTGCTATGGAAAATGTCAAAGAATTACCAGAATCTTAAGGATGAATTTTCTGGGGAACATGACAAACTTTATAAAAACCAATCATAAAAGTAAAGTTATTATTCGCCGTGGCTTGTGAATGTCTGTACATAATTTCAATCTACTCAGTAATACTGACTCACTTACTTGTGACCTCATCAAGCCTGTTTTTCCAGGTTCCATCTAATTTTATTGGACAAAACGTCATGAACACATCAATAAGAAAATCCACTGACATTCCTTCGGTACCTAAGCTGCTCATCGGTCTCTTCTAATCATCTCCATGGTTAGCCTTTGGTCTGAAAGTAAGACAAGTGCTAATACCCTCCAGGAAACCATTCATAAGAGATTGCTGGCATTTAGCTATGACGCACAAACACAGCCGTAATCCACCACATCTGCCTTTATGTCATTCAAAGGTAAAAGAGCCACATGGGGTTCTCATGGCAGGGCGATCCTTTATCAACTCCAATCAGGCGGGAAAGTACAAGAAAAGAAGAACGTGTGTGTGTGTGTGAAATAGAGAGAGGCCATGAGTGTTCGCATTGATAAGTGTAAGTGCTTATATCAGGTCAATGAGAGACTATAAAATCAGCATCAGTGGTCCTCTTCATTCCTGCTCCCTGCGCTGATTCTCTGAATGGGCTGCGTATTGACATTCAAGAGAAATCTCTGCCATCAGAAACAGACAAGGCGGCGGTTTCAGTGTCTTGCTGTTGGATCTGTTACGCTCTGAAATACAAGAGTATCATTTGAGCTGAAGGACAAGCTGTGTCACAGCTGAAAACAATGGATGGAGCTAATCTTTAGAGCTGAAGTTTTCCTCCTGTTTAATGATGTGAAAACCAGCAAATGCATGGTGCAGTGCTTTCAGCTGAACACAATGTAATCAGTATCTGTTAGGAATCAAAAAGTGCAAAAATCTGTGATTTCTTTCTCCTTTTCTTGGGTGAATTTAAATGTTGAAATTAGGGTTAATAGTAAGCAAAACAAACTAGCAGGCCTTGCAGGCTTGCTGGTAATTACCACCGTAGTGCCCGTCACTGACTTTCATCAGATAACCCTCTGCTCAACAGTGATATCACTGTCCTTCGTAATATTTCACTGTGGGCAGAGTCATAGTGGCAAATCGGTAGACGCTTACCAGATTTATTAGCATATTAATTTTAGACATTTGAGATTAATTCAACAATAATGTGCATTTAGATATACAGAATGATGTTAAGGAATTTAGCACCACAACACCACTAACATGGCTTTGGATGTAAATCAGCACCTTTTTGACAAAGTCACAACCAAAACTGAAACTTATACCCTTCAAAAGCAGACTTTTTGTTGCAATGTTTCCACTTGTTATTGATCTGTATATTAAAAAAATGTTTGAATTTAGTTTTTTTTTCTGAACACTCCAAGAAAAATAAGAAACGTCTATAATTTCATGATAACACAGACAAACTCTCAATTGCTATTGAACTCTGTATTAGTTGCTGCACAATATGTTGACAGGTTACAGGGATACCGGTTAAAAGACATTGACCGGTTCTGAGGATTTAATGCATGAACCAATCCTTTAATTGTGTAGCAGTCTCTCTAATCACTGCCTCTGTCCAGAATCTCAGATAAAATGTCACCCTAAAATGTCAGTATGCCGATAGCAGCTGCATAGACAGTCAAAGCTGTTTTTACTAACACTGCTCGCTGCAGCTTTTTCCTTTCTCCTTGTTGAATAATACTGCACGCTCTGCAGAGGGCTCACAGCAGAACAACCGACAATGTCAGGAATAAGATGCAAGGTGTCTAATATCTAGTAAAAGTGCGGTTTGTATTGTTATAATGACGGAAATATTTCGTATTTCTGAAAAATAAGTAAAATGCACAAGCATAAATGCTCTAAAAGTGAAGCAATATTGATAAATATAGTTTTTCTTTACATGAGCTACACAAAATATAATTGGAATATTGTATTTATATCTGGCTAAAGGACATATACTGATTTTTTTAAAATTAAAATCTATATTGTATGTAATTTATATAAAATCTTTATCTTTTCATTGTGTTTTGTTTCTTTAAGCTATTAACAAGAAGAGATGGAGATTCAGAGCCGACCTTGCTGCTGCTTTACACATGATAATAACAATAATTTAATGTTCTGTTGACAGTCATTAAGAGCACATTACTGCCTCTGGAAAATGCTGTGTCTGTGTTCTCTTTGTGTTCTTTTACTTCTCTTTGGGTGTTTAGATGCCTTCTCTCTCTCTCACCCATCGCAAGGATTAGCATCTGCTGTTTCTATAGCAACAGCCTCCAATTAAGAGACAGCCGGGACCTCACTGTGACTGCCTGCAAGGTGCTAATTGATACTGGATTTCAAGTAAGGAGAGATGGGGGGTTGAGAGGAGAAAGAGGAGCAGCATGCATGCATGCATGTATGTGTGTGTGTGTGTGTGTGTGTGTTCGAGGGTTGGGGGTAGTGAGGCGTCGATGGCTTTAGGATGTTAGCATAGTAATGTCTTTCTCTCTCTCTCTCTCTCTGGTACACCCCCCCCCACACACACATATACACACACATACACACATACATACTGCATCAGCACATATTAATTATTTTGATTTTGATTCAATTGCTGACGAGAGGAGAGAGGCTGTACCCTTAAAGGCTGTGGAGGATGAAGTATTCAGAGCCTTTGCTTAAGTAAAAGATACTCTGTTACAAGTACTGAGTAATGAAAGAGTACTTAAGGTGTGTATTTTATCATAAGATTATTACCACTCATGCATGTTATGCACAAGCAGTATTTAACTCTTATAGTTGTTGAGGTGGAGCTCATATTAAACTATTTTATGCAAAACATCAATTAATAGTTATTTAGTTTATGAATTAATCTGGTGATTATTTTTCCATCTGTCAATTAACTGTTGAATTTTTAAAAATCTTAAAATAGTCAGAAATGCTGACAATACAATGGAGTAGAAATGTGAAATGGCATGAGAGGAAAGGAATACCTGCACATTATATTTATACTTCAGTTAAGTACTTAACTAGAAGTACTAAGTTATATTCCACCACTGTTTATAGATTTGAATAGACATGCAATGATCTGGGCTTCTTTATGGCTGCATTCAAACTGTTTCTATGTGTTTATGTGGGTAAACACTGTGTTTAAACTGCCACTTGCACCTTTAAGTGAAGTTGTGCGTCATGATACATTTTTTAGCATATTTTTGGAGTCACATTTCACATGCTGCTAAACACAACTGCTCTGACTTGTCATAAGCGACATTGCACAGGAGATGTTTGGTGTGAGAATAAATTAAACGTTTCGAGGGGGCAAAAAAACGTTTAGAAAATGGCGCACAGCACATGACGCAGTAATAAACATGAAATGCAGAGAGAAATGGCACCCACAATAAAGCACCATTTGCGTACAAGCTGCTGCCGCTCTCAGGCTGACCTCAGAAAATGAGCAGCCCTCAACAAATGGATGATGTGAATCTCCTTTTGCTTATGCCTTGCAGCAGAACTGCAGCGCACTGGTTCAATTAAAATGAAGACGAACTAATTATATGAAGAAGAGAGAAAAGCAGGGTGGCAATACTGCAGACAAAGGAGCAAAAAAAACCCTAAATTTAAACTGGTGAGAATATGGTCTATTTTTAAAGCTTATAATAATATTCTGGCCCCTGTCAAATTTGTTTCTTATTACTTAACTTCATAGATTGTTTTTTTTTCCCTTCTCAGTGATGATTTGTCTCCTTCCAAAACATGAAAACAGAACAGAGGAGAATTGCACTTTTATCATTTTAAGAGATTGCTGTTTTTGTACCTGCAAATCACGTCTATATTTAGAGAGCAAAACGTTTGCCGGAGGCTTTAATGTGGCTTGAGTTCAGAATCCATTCCTCCTTGTCCTGTCTCACTTTCTTTCATATTGCAGTGCTTTCACTTTGTTTGTTAGTGATTATACTTCAGAACTTTTTATTTTTAGGCGCTGATTTGTTTTGTTCAAGCTCTAGATGTCTTTGTCCGACGACAACGTGACTCGGCGGGGTAAATTTGCTCGATCATTCGTACTGAACTAGCTGATGACAAGACTTCAGAGAACATATATTTATATGTCGACAAACGAGGACGTCAGTCTTCATGTAATATAGAGGTGTTTTATTAGAAATAAGTCACATTCATTTTGTGCTGTGAAAACTGCACATTTTACAGGAGGTAAAACATAAAAAACAAAGTCAAGACAGGAAAACACAAATGGGTTTTCAATACAGGTAACTCGAGGTATGAATCAGGGCGGGACAGAGGAATCTGAAGGGACAGGGGAATTGGCTGGTAGTACATACTGTTGAGTTACCGACAAGGTTATCAAAAACACAGTTACAGAAGACATGAGGTTTGATTACCCATCGCTTCACAGCGGAGAGTAATCACAAATATCCTGAAGCACAGTTTAGAGATACTCATAAGCTATCATTCATTCTATATAATGATTTGCTTTATAGAAGTACAATTATCTACCTGTCACAGAGAGCTCCAAATATGGAGTCTTGTGCTAACAAATCTCTAGTGAATAAATTCCTTGAATTACTAATACAGATTTGTCATACAATATTCTATAAAGCATTTATATGTTCTGTAAATATGAGGAAGATGGTATAAAAATTTTGAAACATTGGTAAGAAAAAATTCTGCCTAAATCATAATTATCAGTCTTGCTTGAGCATCAAGCACCCATCATATTGCACTATTTCACACTGATGGCTGAAAAACACAAATGTGTTGAAGTCTCGAGGACCCGACGCCGAATTGGAAGTCACATCAGCGCCGGGAGCCTCTGATCGATCCGAGAGTCCTGCAAGGCTGAGAAACAAAAGGGCGATGATGAAAGGTCCCGCGGACCCCTTGAATCCACATGTACGACATGGAAGAGCCTGCATCTTGTGTGCCAAGCTGAGAGGAGGAGGGGGGCGACATTCCCCACCTCCAAACATTTCCACCCAGCGTTTTATTTTTCCTTTTTTTTTTTTTTTTCCCAGAGTGCACTGCTCTTCCTGTGTGAGAGTCTGTGTTCATCCTGGTGCTGGTGTTTTGGTTTCATAGCAGAATGCTGGAGAAAACCAGGACACGCTGTAACTTAACTAGCACCTCCATCACCACTCAGTGTGTTTGTCCCGATGCAGTCCATCTGGGCTCACAACACATCACTGATGCATTCAATCAGTTTTTTTTTTTTTGGAGCCTAATGTTGTAGGTCACGGTCGAAAAAGCAATAAAACTTGTGCCTGACAGTCATAAGGGGGATGTTAAATTAAAAAAAATAATAATAAAACACAGGTTACTAACTCAATAATAACATAACCATGATAATCATAGCACTGACAATAATCACTGCAGTAATAATAACCATGATGAAGAAACACTATTAGCATGAGTAAGCCTGCTCTTTAGTAGAGGAGCTCTCAGTGTGGAGAAACTCACGGAAGAGTCTCATTTAAGGTTTTTTTTCTGAAGCAGTTCCAGGTGTGAAGCGAACACAAAAACTGGAAAAAATATTAAGCCACAGCACAAAAAAAGAAAAAAATGCGTGTGCCGAATGCAGAGTGTTGGACTCCAAGCATGAAACTGGTCCCTTATGCTCTCTCGCCTTGTCCTATTTTGGAAGTTAACTTGGCTGGAAGAGGAGCAGCCAAGAGTTTCCGGTTGGTCCTCCCAAGAAGCAGGGAGGACACACCGTGATATATTATTTTAAATTTTTTTTCTCCAAAGTTAAGTGAAGGAAAAAAGAAGCACAGACATGTCGACCACATCTTCTGAACCCAGGATGAAGGGTTCAGGAAACTCCCAGTGAAGCGTTAATGGATCCATAGCCAGTCCTGGTCCATGGAAACCGCTCATCGCTCCACTAACCCTTTGACCTTTAGAGCACTCTGACGAGAGATGCTTTAAGTCCACACAGAGAAGCTACATTAAACATCCCATCATCTCCACCTCTACCCCTCCTTCTCTCCCTTCCTTCCTGCTCTGGCTGAGGGTTTGAAGACATTGATTCTGGGACCAACTTTCTTGACTTTCTTGGTTTCCTCTACTCTATCCGCACAGGATACTTTTCCCAAAACCAAAAAAGTGACCAAGGTGAAATCAGGCGGCTTTGGTTAGCCTCCCTCCTCCCCCTCAGACTTCTGTCTGCAGGTCGATGATGTCCTGTCCCACCAGAGGGATGGTGGTGCCGGCCTTCTCCCACTCCACAGAGTGCAGCTCCAGAGGTGAGGCAGCTAGGGGCTCCAGGTCTTTACGAACCCACGCGGGGGGCGACTGTGGTATCCCCCTGACTCCCTCCCACGGCCTCTCCATCGGAGCCTGCTGTTTGTCCTGTTGAGAAAGAGAGAGAGGAGCCAATTTAACACTACGGTCACCAATCAGCTCTGAGCAATTCCTGATTTAATCAAATGAAATGGGCTTCATTATGTCAGAGGTGATTTTCTAATAATGAAAGTCATATTGTCATTTGGGGACATTATTCCACCGTGAGGCAAGTGCATGATTTGCAGGTGTGTCTAATCTATAGGCAGTAAAAATTTGAGCTTGTGAGGTTGTATATAAACACTCACACTGTGGTTCGTTTTGTCACTTCCTCCTGAAGACACACTCCATCTCACAGACTGTAAGAAGGAAGGAAGAAAATACATCCTTATTCAAATGACCTCAAAGTATTGACAACCACAGTTCAATACACAGATCACTGGTTGTTTTCTAGGGTCATTTTTTTACATCAAAGAATCTCCTTTAACATTAGAATTGCCTCTTTTACATTTCCTGTTTTACTCTTCGTTATTCTGCATTTCCTGGAAGTTAATGTCTATGGAAAAGGATGATGAGAATAATATGATTTTATCTTTATCTTACCTTGCTGTCGGAGGCAGGAGACTCTCTGTCTTTCTCAGCGTGATGTAGCTTCCTGTTCAGGTCCTGGAACATGTTCTGGTGGCGTTTCTTTGTGTGCATTATTTTCTAAAGAAGACAAAGAAATATACATTTTACTTTCAAAATAAATGCTTGCCACATGACAGATATTGCATGTTAGTTATTATGTTATTTAGAAGACAGTATCCGAACAATATTTACCTCAAAGTCCAACTCAGCATAACGGGACTTTTGTCTCTGCAAAGAAAGAGAAAGACAGAGAACGTTGGTTTAGTTTCAGATACATTTTTAGATGCACAAGAACGCATAAAACAGTTAATTCTGCAAGAATTCACACTATTTCATCTCCTCTTACCTCCAAGGAGCTCATGGACAGTGTGGAGATGGTCTCACTCTTGGACATCATGGAGTTCATGGACTCGAAGGTGTTCTCCAGGCTGCTGTGGGTGATGTGAGACTCGCTGGACATGTTGTGGATGTTCTGGATGGGCGAGTCCCTCTCTGAGTACGACACGCTGACCTGGTCCGGGGGGATCGACTTGATCCCGAAGGCGGCCTGAGGCTCTGCAAAGGGTCCGCTGAGGTGCATCAGTCTAGCCTGTGGCAGCTGCTCCACGCTGATGTTGTATTTCGTCGGGTCGTCTTTGGGCTTGGACCTCAGGGTGGAGGTGGTGTTGGGCATGAGGACGTAACCGCTGCCGTCGGACATGCCGCCCTCGGCCTGAGCCCGAGCAAGATCGGCGTCCAGCTGCTTGAAGAGCTCCCCCTCGCAGACGTACACAGGTTTTCCGCAGGATGGGTCCATTCCTCCAGCCAGACGGCTCTTCTCCCTCTTCAGGGTGAGGGTGTGGCTGGAGTATTCAGGAACTGCCTGCATGTGGCTCTTACTGGGGTTGGATGGCAGGGTGTGGAAGTTGGAGCCCATGGGAAGAGGCAGCTGAGATGAGGGCATCTTCTCCTCTGAGGAGCTCTTCATTCCTTTTAATAAAAACGAAGAGAGAGAGAGAGAGAGAGTTATGAAATAAGAAATTACCAATTCATGCCAGAAAATTTGTCATAATAAATATGCTGTCTTTTTATGCATAATCGAATGTTTTAAATGAGAGGCTCACAGAAAAATTGAAATGCAAATGGAAAAATGGTTAAGGGCGAGAGGATAAAAGTTGATGGAAAAGGGCTTTACCTTGTCTGCTTGAATCTCCATCCTTTTCGTTATCAGAATGCTGATAAAAGAATAAAAAGCGTTCTATCAGTGCTTAATGTATGCACATACTCATTTGGGGATAAAATGCAAGAGGCACTCAAGACATTAAAAAGGCAATAAGCCAAGAAATTTACCATATGCTGGGTGTGGCCATTGTGAAGGGAACTGCCAGAGTCGCCATTGCCGTCGTCCTTGCGATCGACTACTCTGCACTTTACAGCTTCTTGAACCTGATGAATGGAGGGAAAAGTTAGGAAACGGCATTTAAAACAAAGCTCGTGGCAAAAAAATCAAGTTTCATCTCAATCCCTTTGACTTTATCTCATTTAACTGTTTTTTTTCCCCCTTACTTCTCTGCGCAGGATGCAGTGGACCATGACGATGATGAAGCCCTCCAGAGAGTCGAAGACGGCAAAGAGGATCTGGAAGAGGGCGGAGCGGCGGTCGGTGATGGCCAGGACGGCGGACATCCAGGTGAGGGCCAAGAGGGGCAACACCACGCAGGAGCTCCACAGAGATGCCCTGCAGGGTGACAGAACAACGGATTAGACACAGCAGGCTCACGCAGGCTTCATCTTCTCTACTGGTGGAGCTCTATTCACTCCTGTTGTTTGATTGCGAGGCTTGATATCAAAGCGCATCATCAATATACCTGTAATGGCACTGATGAGGGCGATAAGCGCAAAACTGTGGTGTACAGAGGAGATCAATAAAAAACCTTACCCGGCTCTCTCCTTCAGCTTCACATCGGTGATGCCGTCCTTGGATACCAGCTTGTTGAAGACCAGAATACCAATGACCATATTCACCTGTTTGCAAGAGGAAGAAGTAAGGATGAGATGATGTTAAAACGGCTAATGCATTTACAAGCAGACAATTTATTGGATGGAGTGGGACGTCAAAATACGAACCAAAACAACAGCTGCAGCAGGGCCAACGAAGGAGTAGAGGAGTCCGCCCTCAAGAGACAGCCAGCAGCTAAAAGAGAGAAGGAGGAGAGAATATTAATGCCTGAGCAAAGATGAAGAGCTTTTAAGAATCAAGGCAGATAAAAGAGAAGGCCCAAAAAAATGGCCGGCTGAGACCAGACTTACTAGTTGACGGTGCCGTATCCCTTAGCTTTTGTGAAGCCCACAGAGACAGCAACCACCAGTGCTGGAAGGCCTGCAAGATACAAAATACACAAAGCAGGGGGAGAAAGTTAGAGCCTGAAATCATTAAAAATCTGTTTGTGGAGAGAAACTGATGCAACAGAGGAGGGAAAAAAAGAAATTTCAACATAAAGACGGACGCTCTTACCCCAGCCTAAACACAAGAAGCGCTTGCGGATGATGCGGTTGCGCAGACGACCAGTGACAGCCATGTAGGACTGCCAAGCTTCTGTCAGCACCCAGCAGAAAGAGGAGAGGAAGAAGAAGTGCAGGAGAGCAGCTACGAGAGTGCACACCACCTGTGGGAGCCCAGAAGGAAGGGCAGATAGAAAGGAGAAACGAGAAATCTGTGTCAGCCATCCTGCTACTTTCCAAGTCCCCAAAGCGGTGAATTTCAGAGAGGTTTAAAAAGAGAGGTCGGGATTGGCTGGGAGAGTGCTTTACCTTGTTGCGAGCCTGAGTTTGTCCGACGAGAATGAGGGCATTGGAGCATATAATGGAGAGGCAGAAGTTGATGAGGATAACGGAGCGCTCGGAGCGGATGTACCTGGAGTTTTTTAAAAAAAAAAAAAAAAAAAGGGAGAAGAAAAGAGTGAGTTTAGGAATGAGTGAATAGAGGAGAGAGAAACCAGAACACACGGCATCAAACGCTGAAGGCCGACATGGCCGGACTTTGCTCGCAGGGCTTACTTACTTCCACACAGAGACGTAGATGATGATGAGGAGCAGCAGCGTGAGAGAGGAGACCCCACAGCCAACGATGAGAGTCACGGACGGGAGCAGTGCCTTGTCCATGATCTACAGAGAGGAGACAAGACCCGAACATGCCTTTTAGAGCTGATTGCACAAACACACACACATTCACACACAGAGAGGGGGAAACCAGCATCCAGTTTCCACACACACATATGCACACACCAGTGAAGCCTCCGGGTGTGCGCTATCTGGACTAGCAGACAGCTCCCCGTAGGCAAACAGTTGAATGGCACAATCAGGCCACGGCTGAGGCAAGGTGACCCCAAGGTGAACATGTCAGAAAGATGGAGCGGCAAACTAAACAAATGGTCAGGGTCACTGCGTTTCTCCATTCAGCTTTTGAGTCAGCAAATGAGGCGAGGAGGATAGTGCCCATATATCTCTCTCAACTTAGCAAGCAGGGGGGGTTGTTCAATCCCCAGGGGCAGTTCAGGGAGGGGGTGGGGGGTGGGGGGGTGGGGGGGGGGTGCTGTGTCATTAGTTTAAGCTGCTGCAGCAACCTTCTAATCACTGATAGACATCCTGAGCTCATCTCTCCTCTCCATTTTTTTTTTTTTAAAAGCTGTGTTTTTAGCATTTTCTTGCTAACTTGGTGTCTTTGGTGCAGCTCCTTGCTCGTCCCTGCAGGAACGAACAGGTGGACCATTATCACCTGTGCATTAATCTGCCGCCACCTGCCCTTCTGATCTCTGACAGCCGCTTAGCGCCTGCCACCGCCGGCAGCGGTGACCGTCCCATGTTTCAAAGAGCCCTTGGCACCGAACCTCTGCTGGAGGAAACAGAGGAGGGTGTTTGTCTTCCCTGCTGCTCGTTCACCCGGAGGGCCGACGGGTCACTACAGCTCACACAAATCTTCACAAAAAAAAATCTCACCGCCTGGCTAGCACGCCTACCAAACCCGAAGCAGCTAATTGTGTGGTTTTCACTGCATCCATAATCTCTGTCTGTCTCACACCTACTCTAGTGCTTTTAATAAGGTTGTGAGCTAATCTAACACCTCTGATCAGGCTGTCGTCACCACAAAGCGTGTGAGCTGGATGAAAAAAAATCGTTTCAGGAGATGAAGAAGCCCTCAACGACAAATGGTGTGATCTTGTTTTTTGATAACGTCTTGACGGAGAGGGAGGCGAGAAAGAGCTAAGTGGTTCCCGAAAGGTGAGTGAGAAAATGTCCAGAAATATCATAAATCTGCAGGTATCAAATTAGCACAGGCAGAGGAGAAAAAAATAGACACGGCTCTGGCCTTCATTTGATTTACGACGGCCATAAATTCCTCCATCGTGAGCCTATGTGAAGCCTGGCTCCTAATATGTTTGCCGTTGTTGATAGTGTCTCAGAATTTCAAGTACAATGCTGAACCTTGAAGGATTGTTGCTCTCCATCTCAATATGTGCTCCACACGGGCTTTTCAGATATCAAAGCACAGCTGGTGAAGTCCGGCCTACGGCAGCCAAAGACTAATTTAGTGTGGCAAATTTGTTTCAAAATCTATCCAGCTACATCAGAAGCGCCCCAAAACAGATGGCAGATAGCAGAGCAGGGTGCTGTCTTTTCTGCTTCAGCCTTCACCGAATCAGGGGAAAGGAAGAAAGAGAGAAAGAGAAAGGGAAAAAAAATCGAGGATGATACAGTGTGTTCTGTTCTCTCTCTCTTCCCAATCTCTGTATCTGGGTTGATGCTTGCACCATGGGCCTCTGAGTGAAATCCAGACAGCCAGCTTGACCTAAATATGGAGCATGTCTCCTGCCTGTCCTTGACCGCATCACATGTTCTCATTTTGATTAAATCTGAAGCAGGTAGAGGAAGAGAACTGAGCAGAAAAACTGTTAACAAATACACTTTTTTTTCCCAAAAAACTGATTACCCCTCTGGTCAAAGGCATCTGCTGGACTAACAATTTGAGCTGCTCCCACTAGACCATCATGTTTCCAACACACATGATGCTACAGGACCCCTGAAATCAGACCATAGCGAATGAGAGCTAACACACTGCAGTATCTGCTGTTTTTCACATCTCCTCACTCCTCTCCCCCTCTCTCCCTCTCTCTCTCTCTCCCCCTGCCTCTCGCTGGTGTTTCTCATACGGAAGATGTTATTGAAAATGTCCACGGCACACATCAAAGGATGGATGGAGACGCGGACGAGAAGGAGAAGGGGGGTGGGTAGGGGGGGCGACCATCAATGCATGACCAGACGTCTGTCTCTCATTGGTCTGCCCCTCTGGCATTTTTCAGACTCTAGCTGCTGTGGCCGAAGAGGAAAAGGAGGAGGAGGAAGAGAGAGGGTGGTGGTGGTGGTAGAGGGGGGTGTATGTAATCGAGAATTCAGAGATATTGGCAGACGGAATGATTGCCGCAGCTGCCTTTCTCTACTGTCTCGGGAGCTTTGAGAAGGAGGTGGTATGTGTGCAGCCTGTGACAGATAACGGGAGGCTGCAACAGCATGAGCATATCAAATCTATGGATGTAAACAACAGGTTGGGGAGAAGAAGATCAGAGTGGATGAGTTCAGCAGCAAAAAAAAACCACTGCAGTGCAAATTCCTGAGCTGCTTTGTTTCTGACTGCACTTTAA
>JAPZDY010000008.1:6755583-6798192 GCA_029783645.1 Ctenochaetus hawaiiensis | reverse complement strand
TTTAAATAAACTAGAGAATTTAAAAAAAGGTGCATTTAAAATAGGCATTTTCCTTAAAACTATCTGACATCTGTTGATTGCTCTTTGAGTGCAGCAGCAGCAGTGATGGACAGGCCATTTCTTCTGTCCTGGGGGGTTGTTCAGAGGAGAGAGGGGAGGGCTGTGTGTGTGTGTGTGTGTGTGTGTGTGTGTTTCTTCAGCATCTTCAGTTATCAAAAATCACACAGGCCGAGTTTGCGCTGCAGAAGCCGTTACCACGGCAACTGGAGAGCGAGCTGCTTCACGGGCGACACGGTGGAAAAACAACACATTGTCTTTTTTGCGCATGAAATACAGAGATGTCAATGAAAGATTTTTTTATCATGAAAGCAGCCTGTGCGCACAAGTTCCTCCGCACTGACTCTGTTTACTTTGACATATATCCCAAAATCATGCAGGATCGGAAATTAAATGCAAAACCCGGATTACACAATCATCAAAAAGTCAGTTCGGAGTGACTGAATCAACAATGTGCAATTAACGTTTCTTAATTATCATGCATGCAGTAAACGTTACATAAGCTTTTTACCATATTATGCGATTTTGTTTATTTTGTCAATTATGCAGCTGATTGCAGGCAACTGAGCATCTAATTAAGAAGCTCGTGCGAAATCGACACGCTACGGTGCAATTCGTAATGTTTTTATTTTTGGGGGGGAAAAAACAAACTAAATGCAATTCATGCACATCAACGTGTTGCTCGATTATTTCCCCCCCTTAGTAAAAAAAAACAAAAAAACATCCAGGCTGCGATGCATCGATTAAGCGGCACCTGCACGGAGACAAAGAGGTGCTGGCAGGCAGCGCTTACAGCAAACCGGTCGAAAAACAACAAGTACCGTGCGTCCCCACCGCACCGCATTCACACACAAGCTGCACCCAACATTAAACATCAATGATGGACAAAAACAAGGACACATCGTGCACAGACAGAGGACTTACCGAGTCGAAGTTGACGCGCGCTAAAATGGCGAAGGTGGAGAGGCTGTCACACACGCATTTGGTTCTGAATGAATGAACG
The DNA here is from genome assembly GCA_029783645.1 of Ctenochaetus hawaiiensis. Lineage (NCBI taxonomy): Eukaryota > Metazoa > Chordata > Actinopteri > Acanthuriformes > Acanthuridae > Ctenochaetus > Ctenochaetus hawaiiensis. Next base: position 6,797,132 of record JAPZDY010000008.1, on the reverse strand, counting down.
GGGACGGCTCTGCAGCTCCGAGCAGACCAAGACCCAAGCAGAGAGGAACTGCACAAGGAAGGAGAGGGAAAGGCAGCGACGGGTTAGGAGAGGGGAGATCTGACAAATCTCTCATGTGAATCTCTCCAAAAATACATTTTCTTCTCTTTTAGATGGTGAGAAATACACATTTAAAGCATATTTAAGAAAAAAAAACCCATCAGGACTGCAGTTTAAACAATGCAAAAAAAAAAAATGCACATTACTTTGCATTTTATATAACATTTAAATACTGACATATTACTTCTGTTCAGTGTGAAAATAAAAATACATATTAGCCTATTTCATGTAACCTGAGGTATAAAGTTTCATCTTAGGAGAGGCTTGTTGACAGCTTTTACATTTATGTGATTAACAGCCATCTGTGCCATGATTAATGATTATTGGCCTCCATAAATCTCATTATTAGCATAATCTGTATCATTTCTAGTTATGGGCAATCTGCTCTCAGTGGACACGAGATCATTGGCAACACTTTCCCAGTACAATGGGGACAAAGGACAACATGTTCTCACTTTGGAAAAAGCCGGAGGGGAATTTGAAAGCGATCTGAATTCTGATTATTTTCCTTAACTAATTGTTGTTTGTATCTGTGCAATCTAAAAGAAAATAGTGATTTTTGTGGTGTTTATCCTCACTTATACTGTGCCAAGCTCGATAAGACAAAAAAAACAAACCCAAACAGATTAATTGCATTAGAAACAGAGAGTAAAATCAATAATGAGTGCTTCATTGAGGCCATCTTTTAAATGAATAGCACTTATTGTCTGATGACTAATCACTGAATCTACAGTGTTTAACTCAGATCTCGTTCTGAGACATTGCTAAACGAATGTGAGATCTTTGTGGTGAAGCAGCATTAGCATCAGAGCCCAGAAAGCACGGAGGAGGTCGAGGCAACCAGCAGTGCCCTCAGGCTCTGACTGACTGGAGACTAACAGAGGGGCATCGTAGCCAGCAGGTCCAGCTTGGTACAGGATGTCATGGGCGCTCGGCCTCAGGGTTAAATCATCACAGCATTTAGCCGGAATAGCATCTAAAGCAGCCTCACCTGCACAGTTTGATGTGTACTAGGTTTGAGTTATCATATCATTTAAATGGGTTAAATGTTGTGTAATGCAAAAAAACAAGCCGAAAAAGCATGAGTGGGCCCGTTATTTTGTTTGTCATGTCACAAAAAAGCTGCAGAGCATTTTTATCTGTACCCCATCTGGGAGAGTTCATCGGTGGTGGAGGAGCTAATGGAGCGCTTCCTGTGATCAGACATATGCAGCTCCGCAAACATGCATTGACCCCAAACTCAGCCATTAGCCCGAGCTTCCTCCTCTGCCATTTCCACTGTTTATATCCTTCCATTAATCACATCCAGCTGTCAAAAATGAATCTAATTTGACCAGAGGCACATCACCCTCCCTCAGAAAGCAGAAGAGTTAATTACATTTTCTCCTCGGATTCATATTTTGCTTTTGCTTATGTGTTGACTCTGGTTGTTGTGGCTTATGCAAAAAGCTGTGTGTGTGTGTTTGGGGTGTGGGGTCGGGGGGGGGGTATCTGGGTGTAGGAGCATTTTCATTTCTTATCTGTCCTCCACAAGTGTACAAATCTATCTAAATGCAAATGATCCACCTGTGTATTCTTCAGGAGAGCAGAGTGGGCCTGAGGCTGATTGATCCAGGCCAGGCCACTGGGAGTTTCTTTCATAAGTCATTCAGTGCTGCTGAGCATCTTTAAAAACTCCCAAGCGCCATAGCCATTAACCTCAGCGGTGACATATGAACATGACTTAGAGGCGGGGAGGGGGGGGGGGGGGGAGGGGGAGCTGCCATTGTCTTTGGATTGACACTCTCACGGTTTGACCTATAGAGACACTGCAGTGAATTTACTCACTGATGTATGTAATGAGGTTTGAAATGTTGCCTGTGTATCCCCCCCCCCTCCCCCCGCTCTTCAGGATGTGGTTCATTTAAAGTGATGCAGGTGACTGGGAGCTCGAAGTGAAGTGTCACTCAGCCAGAACCACAGAGGATCACCGAGCCTGTCAATTCTTAATTCTGTGTGCATTAAATATGTCAGACAGCTGAGCGAGGCCTGGCGACTGCGGCCAGGGGACATTATTGCTCTGTCTCCAGCGTAGGTCTGGAGGGGGGGGTTGGGGGGTCGAATGTTCATATGCAGTGACAGCATGACTGAAAGGACCCTCAGCCACGAGCCAGGAGATAAACAACTACAAGCGCCAGATCAGATCAGCCGACAAGGCCGCCCAGGACGTTAAGTCAAAGCGAGTGATGGTTGGATGCACATTTAAGAAGAAGAAGAAAAAAAACAAAACAACTGTGGTCAACACTTACGTTTCGCTCTCGTCCCATGAGAGGCACGTCTCATTCACGGTGCCCTGCAGAAGAGAGGCAGATGGAGAAGTCAGTGTGAGGAATCTTTGCAGAAAAGGGGAAACATGTAGGCTGGGCTGGTGCGCTGTAAAACTTGTGAGATGCAACAGCTTGCTGTCAGCTGCCTGCCCACATTTCTCGACACCCTCCCCTGTTAATACATGCAACTGAACTAAAAACAGCCTCTGATCAGCTGCAGAGACTAATTACTGCGCAGGATTTCTCATCGTCGTCAGCTGACCGCTCGGTTCAGCTGTGATCTTTGCCGAATTTTCAGCTGACAGAAGTATAAGTTAAAAAAAAAAAAAATCAAAGTGTCACTGCAAATGTCAACGAAAATGTCAGGCTCTGTGTACTGCGGTGAGCAAACACCCGGCGGGGGGGGGCTGATGTTTTTTTTTTTTTTCACAAGGCTCTATCGGATTAGGTAACTAATAGGGACTTACATTGTGGAGGTGGGGGAACTCGATCTCAACGGGGGTCGACAGGAGAGTCGGGGTGGGCTTGACGATCACTGTTACCACCTTGGAGTTGAGGAGTGTGGTGTTACTGTGGAGGAGCAGAAGAGTCGTATTTATGAGACATTATTGTCTGATGAGCTCTTAGAATAAAAACATATGTGAGAAAATCAGACTGTTGCAGTGGTGAGTTTTTTCAACTAGGGGCGCCATCTTGTGACAGCAGAGTATATTTCATGGAAGGCCAGTTTCATGCACGTAAAAGCAGAGAAATTGTATTACCTCTGGAAGGACAGAATAGAAGCAAGGTTTCTGTAGAGGACAATGCCAGTCACAAAAGCATCGTTGCCATCTGGAGAGAACAACAACAAGAAAAAAAAAAAATCAGCTTAGACTTGAATACACAAGCTGCACACTGGATGATCTGCTGTAAGGACTTTATATTAATTTAAGCTTACCAGATTGTTCAATGGACAGAGCATCACGCGACACTGAGATCTTCTCCTCAGAGGTCCTGACCCAGTCCAGCATGCCCCTCCAGCCCTTCACAGGGAAGGTGAAGTTGGAGTTTGTAGTTGTTGGGCGCTTGTGGATGCTCAGCACTGAGAGAAGGACAGAGATTGAAGCTCAGACAAGGGGCTTTGTGAGGAAACAGTGCTTCGAGATCATCAACTTTCACAGTTTTTTTTTTCTACACTTTGTTAGCCGAAGAATGATCTGATGCCAAGGACATTTTGGTGTCATGCGTCATGCGTGTGTGTGTCTGACTGAAGCTGTCATTGCCCACAAAATCCTGTGTGAATGTCACCTTCAAAAAGTCACAGAGTGATTCAGAGCGTGAAGTTTACAGTTACAGTTATTGATAGATTGACAAGTTTGTGCAAAAGCCACATATGTGTTATGCCAAACACTCTCACAGCATCATGGAGGTGATGCATGTCATGTGGTATAGACTTGACACTCTGTCAAGGTGATGCTTTCTCTTTTGTTGCTTATACAGCTTCAGATTCACAAGTGAGATAAAGATTGATGCACTTTGCACTGGAGAAAAGGACAAATCATCCTGACTAGACATGAGCAGAGAGCAGCTGGCGGAGGAAAATTAGGGCTCACCTAAATTCTCGGTGACTTCATAAATGTCCTGAAAGCCGCTCATTTGCATACCGATCATGTTCACAGAGTCCTCAACAAGGCGGAGGAACTCCTTAATGTTGGCACCCATCTAGATAAAGAGAAAAGGTGGAGGAGTCAGAGGGAGGATAGGGGACAAGACAGGAGCATATTCATGTAGTTTCAGAGGTTTCACTTCATGCAATTTGCACAATTAGTACATCTAAGCACGTAGGTGTAAACTGTCACTCCATGCCCATATCAGGACTTCCTGTTCTTATACCAGTCCAGCCTGTATTTATTCTCTTAAAGCGCTCAGTGCTGAAGAAAAGATAGAAGGAAAAAAAAATACACTTCTTGCTGCTATGCAACCTCAGAACTTCCTTAAGGCCATAAATGGGCAGGCTGTTGATTCATACACGGGTTTTTTTGTCCTCTCACTCGGTGGAAGGGAGGGCTGCCTGACTTGCGTGTCTCTGACGCAGAACTGCAGCTATGTGGGCGCAAGGTGTGTTCTTGCATGCAATGTGCTGTCTGTGTCCCCTTACAACTGCTGTCAGTATGTAGGATGGCATGGAGACTCACAGATTGCAGGGTGGGTGTAGTGAATCTCCCTGATTCAATCTCACTCTCTATCGCTTTCACTGTCACCTTGAAGCGTTCACTCTCTCTTGTTGCAGTGGGCTCGGAAATTCACAATTCAGTTCTCAGTGGTTGTACTAATATGTTTTTTTTACTCTCTGCAAGCGGGGGTAAACTGTTCTGCACTTGCTTGTCTTTCTCAGGGAACATGATTTCTGTTTCTGCACTCACTGTAGCGAGGAGGCGGATTTTATTTCTCATGAAAATGGGGGAAAAAGTGCATCAACAGGTGGTCAAAAAAAGTCAAATTTCTAAACAAATCTACAAAATGGGGTAGAAATGGATAATAAGTCAAGCTCTAGATATATAATTTAGTGCTTTTGTTCATGCAATTGACTACTTTTTAAATCATTTTTGCTCTTTGTCACACTCTTATTCTAGTCTTATCCAAAGTTCATGTATTAAAAGGGCAACTGGGAGTGTTAATCAGTGCAAGCACGCCAGTCACCAATCAAATCTCTCCCTGAGTTTGTCCTGCACACACTCATCCCATCACATGACCGTTAGCATGACAGACTTATTTTCACCCCCTGCTCATATTGACTCATACACACACCCTCTTATCACGTACCAGCTGTGCTTCCTCCCATTTGTCACGATGTTCCTCCTTCAGTAAGTTGCTGATGGTCTGGACGTAGTTCTGCAGATCATTAAATGGAGACAGAGGTGTAAGAAGATACAAAATCCAGCCTAATTAGGAACTATTTTTGGAGAGGCATGACAGACAGGATGCTGCATGATATTATATTCGAATGTGTGTGTATGTTTGTTGAGAATAAATCAATTTTTGCACAAGTAAGATTTCAGCTTACCTCGATATCGGCGTTGCTCAGTCGCAGCCTGGTTGCCTTGTACAGTTCGGTCGTGTTCTTCAGGATTTCCATGACAGCCAAGAGGTCGCCGCTGTACTTGGCGCCTTCATCAGAGGAGAATCTGAGGCGTGAAATCACCTCGGCGACCCCGTCCACACTCTGCCCCATCTGCGCTTTGGAAATGTAGTCCCTCGACTACAGGAGAGGAGTCAAAAGGTTAATCTGAAATCTTTGACATTTGCTGGTTTGATTTCACTACTGGGAAATTAGTCACAGGAAGACACAACAGATGAGGCATTTAGCATTTTAATTAGGGTCTCAGGACTCACCAGCATCTGAATGTTCTCGTAGTTCTTTGAGACACACTTGATGTGAGTAGGGTTCTCCCAGGAGGCGAGACCTACGGCGTCCAGGGTGCACCGGCGCAGAATCAGACCTGTTAATGAGACACAGTACATACTTGAGGCTGGTGTGATGGAGGGAGATGAACACTATAACACATGTCCAAAGCTAACAAAGCATGCTGCTGCTTTCACTGACACAGTACCTGCGGCATCAGCAGGGCAGGCGATGGCGGCCATGTCTCCAGCGGGGGTTTTCTTCCACACAACATCTCCAGTATTCTCCTCGAGGCAGATCTCATGGGGCTCTTTAAAATTAAATGGGAGAAGTGGAAGGATAAGTATTTTCTTTGCTTATTACATTGTATTGTAGTGTGGCCACCCTTATCTATTGTATTACAGTCACCTACCAGGGCATCTTTTCTCGTTGCAGCGCCTCTGCTCTCCCTTTTCACCAGGGCAAGGTTCACCACCAAAGAAAGGCCCTTCACACACTCTCTGTCTCTGCTGGATGCCGCCACCGCAAGTCTTACTGCAGCTGCCCCAAGAGGTCCATGCATGCCAGCGTCCATCAACTAAACACAGGTTATGTTTCACACCATGAGCTCTGAACTGTGTCATGTCTTATTCATTTATCTCTTATTTGGATAGATAATCTTAAATGTGGGGCTTCAGTTTCTTTTTTTACCAGGGCAGTCTTTCAGGAAGCAGTTGTTGGTCTCTTTCCAGCTGCCGTGGCACTCGGAGCCGCCATAGGATGGCCCGTTGCACTCCCGCGTTCTCTGCATGGTGCCGTTGGAGCAAGTAGCAGAGCAAGCACTCCAGGCAGACCACTCATTCCAGGATCCGTCCACTAGAGGGAGGCAGAGGAGCAAATATGATGAGAGAGAGTTGCAGAGAGTGCAAGGACATGACAGACAAGACCCTCAAGCCAGCAGCATCATGGCACAGTCACTGATGCTATTAACATTTCCCATGACCTACTTCAGCTGAGTTTAAGTAAAACAGAAAGCTGGGACAAGGTTGTTTGTCCTTCAAGCATGACTGTATGCACCTCTGAACTTCTAAGATCCACTGTCCCCTCAAAAAATAGGATGAGAGGTAAATTGCATGAACACAGAGACACATCCTCTTTGTCAAAGTGGGGCACAATGATACTTTAAGGCAAACTTAATAAAGGGCAGAAAGACAAAAATAGGAAACACCCTATCAAAGATAAATTTGAGGTATAAAACTTGAAAAGATTAAAAACTTTAAAAAATCTGTCATCATTACAATCAATTGCTGCCTTTAAAGATGATCAAATAGATTAAATAAAGCACAAAGTCTTAAAAAAGGTCAGGTTATTCTGGTCAATATAAAATTCTATAATTCTAAATGGGCTATTACAGATGACTCAGTTATCTTAGCCTTTCGATTTCAAGTGCATGTGTAATGTTTAGTCATTTCTAAGTTTATATCCATGTCAGACATTAAGAGAAATAAAGCTGTGGTGGAGACATCTGCTGATGGCAACATGTAATTGCTGCTGGAAAGCTAAGAAAACCAATTTTTTTTTTTAAAAAAAAAAAAGCCACATTTGCCAACCTGTTGTGGGGAAAAAAAACTAACTGTACAAATTGCAGCTATGACTTCAAAAATGAGTTAAAACATTTCAGCACATGTGTGGGAGGCAGAATAGGGAAAATGCGAGGCTTCCAACATATTGAGTGACCATGAGTACAGTGTGACTCACCGGCAGTTTCTGACTAATGCCCACAGAGGCTTTTATTCTGTGGATGCGTCAGATGTAATGCCAACCTGCCACAGCAGTTGCTGTTTGTGCCAATAAGTGGTCTAATTAGCTTTCCTATGTGATTCAGTTATCTAAAGGGTCAAATATGCTTACCAAAAAAACAAAATGTTGCATAGAAGCAATTACAGGTGTTTGGGGATTTTTTGGGGGGGTAATGTAGTGTTGTTTTATGTGCATCATTTTAATCATAATTCACATTCACTTCATTACCAAATCTGAGTCAGAAATGAGTCAGAAATTGTTTAAAAGCTTTAGAGACTTTTCTCACCTGGGCAGACAGCGATGTTGCAGAACTTGGTTTGTCTTGTGGGGCCGCGGCAAGGCTCTCCTCCATTCTTGGGCTGCTTGCATGTGCGGGTACGGTCACGATATCCCCGACCGCATGTGGATGAGCACAGGCTCCAGGGGGTCCACTCATCCCAAGCACCATCCACTGCAAATGGGTAACACAGTAAGATGTTGTCAGGAAGGGAGATATAACTCCTTTTTGAAAAATGTGCAACTAGTAGTTTTTGGCACATTTTGTCAAGTCTCCACTAGATGGGGTAGTATTTTAAAACCATCCCTAAGACACAGCACTGAATTAGTGCAATCAGAAATGTACTTGATGTTAAATTGCAGCCCCTTTCTCCAGATCTCTCTAACTCGTCTGCTCTTCTGTGTCTACTCTTCCTTTGTGACTAGCGCCGTATAAAAGGAAATCATTAGGGGATAATAGCTTTTACCTCTTTTGTGCTCTTCAAAATGACCAAGTGCTTATCATTTTCCAGATAATAATCTCATCTTCTCTTTTCTCCCACCCGTCACGCTCATGTTAGAGAGGTGGAACTGGGCACTCACCTGGGCAGACGACTGTGTTGTTGCAGGACCGGTTCTCACGCAGGGGTCCTGTGCACTGGGTGGTGAAGGAACTGGTAGCACAGACGCGGGTACGACTCTGCCAGCCCTCTCCACATGTGACTGAACATGAGCTCCAGGAGGACCATTCATCTCCCTTAACATCTACTGCAACACATGAGACACATGAGTTAGAGGCTCAGCTCACAAGGCCCTCAACAACTGGAGGTTAAGACAGTACTTTGTCGCACTCTTGGCTACCTTTAGCTTTAAATTTTCATCTGCAATACCTGCTATTTGTGTGAATGAATGACTCCTGACAACATAATTGTATGTAAAAGGACCCTAAATGGTCCCTATCTCACCTGCTTGGGTTGCAACAGCTCCTTGGTTGAGATCATCAACATTGTCTCTCTTCAAACCGATGATTGCCCGCAGGCCCTGGCTCCTGTTGCGCTCTTTGCCTGTGAGAATTTGAAAATTGCATGATTATTGCATTGAATCTGAGCCACCTGCAGCCGAGTGCTCCCAACTAAATGACTAAATGACAGATGACAGGCTTACCAATGCAGGCCTGAGGGTTGCAGGCCCGTCCTTCCTCTACTGTTCCCTCGCACACGCCATCCTCGGGCTGGCAGCCTCGGCTGCGCACCTGGACTCCGCCACCGCACTCCTGGCTGCATACTGACCAGCGGCCCCAACCAGCCCAGCCCTCTGCAGGAGGAGATGAGAAGAGAAGAGACATTGAACAAGGCGGAAAACTGATATCGTTAAAACAATTGCAGAGATCAACTTAAGCTAAGTTGGGCAAAACTTGTTTGAAAAAAAATTGTACAAAGGCATGAGTCAGCAGAGACGTATAGTAAATGTACATAACTTTTCATTATAAGAGCAGGAAGTGAGTAATGTTTGTTTTATTTGCAGAGAATGTGCAAGGCCAAGTTTTTGTGTGCACAGCCGAGCACTGAAGTTGATGGATTTGCCATTTGAAATGATGATTGTGTGCTTTTAACTGCTCGGTGCGAACCACGGCAGAGCGGTGTGTGTGTGTGTGTGTGTGTGTGTGTGTGTGTGTGTGTGTGTGTGTGAGAGGCGGACAGGAACGTTGCCATGACGACCCCAAGAGCTGCACTTCGATTTCCGCTGCCAGCTGACTGTGAGGTCTTTGTGCTCCTTTCTGCATGCCCTCCCGCCCCCCGAAAACCTAACACACAAACACGGCCTCTATTCCCCCCCCCTCCAGCATCCAAAACTCAGACTCCTCGTCAGGCATTAAACCTAAAATGCCTGCCTAAGACAAAATGGAGAGCTGGTGATGTGTGTGTGGTTCTGACAGTCTTGCCAATAAGGCCGGAAGATGCACCCGCAAATTTCTCTAACACCTTTGATTTACTTCTCATTACTTCGTGGCGGTGGAGTGCACATCCCCTGCTCGCTCTGCAGACATGGATCATTACCTTTAGCAGCTTCTAAGACACAAACATTGAGTGATAACAGGGCTGGAGACTACCTGCAGAGCTACGCGGTCCAGGCAAACATGACATCCCCCCCTCTTCCCTAATGGATTTCATTACAAAACAACACAACAAACAAGGGGGGAACACACTGTTTTGAACAAGGCCGTTAGATAAACCCCTTGAGATCATTTTCTTTGACTTTTTTCTCTGGAGTCAAGTCAAACCAAACAAGTTACAAAACTTACTGATAATCTCAGCGTCGCGGCCGTTGTCTCTTGGAACGGGAAGGCAATTCTCAACGTAGACACCGCCCCTGTAGCAGCTTCCTGGTTTCCTCTTTGGGGCCTCCCAGCACTGGCAGGGTGTATTCATGATGCCACAGGGGTAATCATGGGTGCTACTGGACAGGCACTTCTCCAGCCACTGGCACAACATCTGGCAAGCAGGCATGCTTGGGTTCCTCTTCCCCACGACCAGAAACTCGGCCTTGAAGTCACTGACTTCACTCTGCTCATCCACGATCTCCAGGCCGTTTCTTGGGGCCACCTTGCGGATCTGCAGGAACTGTTTGCTGGACTCCAGGTAGGTGACGGTGGTTGATGCGTCGCACAGCCTGACAACCTCGTCAAAGCTCTCCATGCCCAGGTAGGTGCGGGAGGTCTCGATGAAGGAGTCGAACTGGAAGGTCCTGATCTGACGGGGCACGCAGGTGTCGGTTGGCTTGGTGATCTTCATGTAGACGGTGTAGCGGCGAGGATCGGGGTTCTGCAGGGTCCAGGAGCATGGTGTTTCCGGCAGGGTGGTTGTGGAGGAGAACACACCGAAGAAGCGACTTTGTTCCAGGGTGGCGCAGGTGGCGGAGGCTGGGCCGGAGGGGGTGCAGGAGGTCAAACCGAAGAAGAACAGCACGAGGGCCACAAAGGGGCCGGTAAGAGCTGACCGCGCCATTGGGTCGGCTTTGTTCTTGTTTCTGTAAATGCTGGTAAAACTAAGTTGTTTCTTTGACTTCTTTGTTGCAAGTTGCTGCACTTTGTTCAGATCTCTTGACTTGTTAATTGCCCCTCTGAAGAATTGATTTGCAGGTTTTAGTGCACCAGACAATCAGTCATGTCTTTATCAAAGAGGAAGCTGCATAGAAAAAGGGAATAAAAAAGGAGAAAAAAAAATTAAGAATGCTGCAACATCTAACTAATCAGTGCAAAACATCAGATATCAGTATGCAGAATTAAAGCTTTCTCCGTGTAATGCATTTTCACAACATTCATGAGATGCATTTTAATAAGACCTTTTGTTGAGCTAATATTTATGTGTCGGGGATTTGCCTCTGATCAGTATCATAGTGTTTCAGGGCTGATTCAGTGATCTGAAATGCCCAGTTCTTTGGGACATAATTGCTGTGGAACTGCAATTACAGTCCTTCACAGCAGGCTGGTATCTCCAAGCACTTGCTCTTTCCTCCCACACACACAGAACTGAACCGCGAATCATGTGCGTCAGTCTGACGTCCATAGAAGCATTGCCACTAGCAACCACAGACGCTTATTAGTTCTGTTTTTTGTTGTAAATCACTCCTCCTATTGAGCACTAAAACAAGAGGAATGGTTCCTCTGTGTCCATGGAGAAGTGTGATTACATACCCTGCTGTTGCAAAAATTGCTTTAGGAATCATTCCTCCGTTACATACCAGAGCATAGCATGAAATGAAAAACACACCTAGAGTGACAAGTGCCAGTCGTCCCTGCATATTCATGCAAATGCATGGTAATGAAGATACAAAAGCCTACTCAAATTATGCATTTCAATGCTACTCTGCACAGGGCTCACATGCACTCAAATAAAGCTACTACAGCAATCTGTACCTAAGCTGTGCCCATTTTACTCATCATGCAAACACACTTTATGCAGACTTTGCTTGTGGAGACTCAGACAGCACTGACCCTGCCTGGAGGAAGAGCACAGAGTCAAGGTCTCTGCACACAACTGGACCAGCTGGAATAATGAGAGACGCTGCTTGCAGCACAGATGACAGGAGGAAACACTGTTGCTCAGCAACATCTTTCACATGCATTCAGGGCTATACTTCTGCCTTCTCATGCTTTTTAAACTCACTCTGTCCTCTATCACTGATACCTGACAGAGGAGAGGACGGTAGAGCGCAACAGATGAAGGACAACATCCACTAACTAGAATACATAGGTATGCTTAGCATTAAGACAATGTCTGTCTAAAGGAAGCCTAAGCTGTCATTTAAGGCTTAGCAATGACTGTCTGTGTTAATCATCAGGGGTTAATCATAAGGAAGGGGCAGTGCAGCTCTACAGCGACACTGACTTTGAAAAGCACCTGCAGCTTTCAGGCAGAGAACTCATAATTGCGATCCTCACATCTCTTTTCACATCTCTGTGCCTTCCTCCAGCCCTCCCTCTCCTCTCTGTGAGCAACACAGCAAAGACCTCTGCTTTGTGTAGGTGGGTGTATCTCTCCCGCCTCCCAGCTACCGGAAGCTCCATGAATGGGCATCTGATGAGGCACACAGTGAAAAGAAAAGAGTTCCAGCTGTCGTAAAGGACTCTTTTTTTTTCCTGCATGGCCTCTCACTTGTCACCCTCCTAAACTTCTTGTCTCCTTTCTCTCGCTTGTCCATTTGCTGTCGTCAACAAATGTTCTGCAAAGCAGTGGACTGTTTTGTTGTTATGGAAACAGGGTTTATTTTTTGCAGATGAGGGTGGAAAACAGCAAAGAACTGAAAAACTATTATCAGCAAGTGCTCGGCATTTATGCTGACATGCAGTCCTCTTAGTAGCTTATCTCATCACAGATACAGAAGCTTTTCATATCAGATGTACGAGAAAAAAAGATTACATTGTAAAGCAATGACAAATGTGCAGGCACTTGATGAAATGTGACATTGTCACTGGCTGCAGATAAATGTCTGGAAATCATTAAATAATATGCATGAATAGCTGAACCAGAGAGCTATAAAACAATCCATGACACAGGTTAATAATTCATGTAATGCAAACCTCTGGAGTGCTGGCAGATTAGTTTTAAGATGCTCCAGCCAGACGTATGTTTTCTAAGTTATGTCAATTGAGCTATTCTGAATGTTGTTCAAGATATTTGCTTTATGTGTGTGTGTAAGTATGTGTCACTGCATCAGCCAGAGAAAGTAAGAAAGACTTAGTCGTCAGGATTTATGATTCCCTGACCTCATTCTTTTCATTGCAAGCTGCTCTCTTTTGCTGAGGCAAACTTAAGAAGAGTCATTTTTGCAGCTATTACGGGTCATCTTTCATCCACAATCCACAAATTGCTCACATGTTTTTTTCTTCCGCTGTGCCCGGTGCAGAGACCTGCACGTGTGCAAGAAACTAGACCACCTGGCAGCTTTGTCACAAATCCATGTGAAAGCAAAAACGACAAACAGTAAGAGGAAGCAAATCACTGCAGGCTGCTGAGGGCAGCTGCCTGCAAGTTTCAAGAAAGTGTGTGTTTGTTCATACAAACATGTTTCAAAACTATTACTTGTCAGGCATTCAATTAACTTTTCATTAGTATATCTATTTGAATTCTATGATGCATAAGTCTTGTCTTTCCTACAGAAATGTGAAACAAGCAGATCAAATAAAATCCAGTTTGTTGATTGATTTCAGTTTGTCAAAACCTGCATTCAAGAAGACAATTTTACATTTCAGCACCTTCAAGCTGTCAGATCCTCGCAGTTGTTTAACAAATGAATGCAAAAGCATTCTCGTTTGACAGCAGATGTCTGACTGCAACTTTTCACCATGCATATCATAATATTAAAGCCTCAGAGCCAAGCAAGCGATCTCAGCGATGTAAGTGCACCAGAAAGTTGTATCGAGCAACCTGTTGCCACGATCTAACTTTCTGCTGCAGATCGCTGTCGTCGCTTCACTCAGCTGCATCAGAAAGTAGCAGAGTACGACACTAACAGTCGTCCATCTGTAGAGCAATGTTTTACAAGAACTTTGGTGTAAATCTGTGAAGAAATAGAAACATTAAATGAACATTCAGTGTTTGTGACAGAGGCTGAAATGCAATGCAAGAAGCATCAAGTTGACTGAACATTTCTGCAGAGCAGGAGCCGGTTGAGACACTCGAGAGAGAGTTTCAGCACCGCGGACAGCGACAGACAAGTTCAGACGGTCCGATCTGCAGAGACAAACCGGGAAGCTGCAGGACAACTTTCATGTGCATCATTTAAAACTTCCGATCCGATGGTCCGTCCGTGAACTCAGGACTCCGTGCGAAACCCGCATTCACAGAGAGCACGCATTTAAAAGTAGGAACACACATTAGAAAGTAAAAGCAAAGCACATGGCGGACTCGGCGCGCTTCCTTACCTTGAAAACGTTTCGTGAAGTCTCGTCAGTGGCTCTCTATCCGGTCGCCCAGGTGTTTTCGGAGCTCGACGCGGGTAGCAGCTGCTGAGCGTTTTAACTCAAAGTCTGACTCGACTCGAAAGTCTTCCGATCTGAAGACTCTGGCCAAAAAAAAACTTTCGCAGGTGATTTGAAGCCGCTGAAAGGATGCGCCAGGTCCAAACCCGACCCCTTTTTTTCTAGACGGGTCGATCCCAAGTTTCAGTGCAGTCCACTCTCACAAGCAAAGAAAAAAAATACAGTGACTCTAACCAAACTCCAAAGAGTTTACTACCAACTTAGTTTAGCTGCTATATCCAGAGAAGCTGGCGTATAGCGGGGTTTGACGAATCGGTGGTGTCGGAGCTCCAGCAGACAGTCCGTAGAACCAAAAAGCTCTGGTCTCGCTTGTCTCTTCTCTCTGAGCTCCAGGATAAAATGTTGGTACTTCTACTCCCGGCTTCGGAGTCTTCTTGCTTGTGGTCTTTGCACTGCAAGTGGGTCCAGTCTCAGTGTAGCTTGTGGCCTGCTCTGAGAGGTATATATCCAACCCCGCCCCCCCTTGCTCGAAGTTGGAGTTAGTGCGTGGATGGAGTGCTGAAATGAATGAGACAGCATCGGCGGACGGGGAGGGCCGCGTGCGGGGGAAGGAGTGTTTGTGTGCGTGCGCGTGTGTGTAAGTGTGAGAGTGACTGTGTCAGCGCGCGGAGGGAGGAGGAGGGAGGAATCTGAAGAGAGAGAGAGAGAGGGGAGGGGTCTGTGCAGGGAGACGGAGACAAACGATTATGTACACCAAACTACGCAGATATCAACGCAGAGGCAAAGGTACCGGAAAGAGGATCAACGGAATCAATGTGCAAGCACGGGGATGAAATAAAAGAGATGAATGGTCCTCGACTGAATGTTACCACCGCTGAGGTTTCATTACACTGATGGCAACGTGATGATACTTATGAAATATTATCATTATTATAACTAATTTGTTAATTAATAAGCAACAGTTCTGCTTTTAAGTCCATTGCATTTAATTTGATATGACACACAAAGACAATATTGGATCAGGTTCATTAGCCAGTTCATAAAAGGACTTAAAGGGGTTATATCTTTTATTTATAGTCAATTAAAAGACAATCCAACTTATTGACCGTCTGCTTGGGGGGTGTTATGTAAACTCGACCGTGCAGGAAACGTGCAATTCCGGCGCCTGTCATGTCACAAAAACCATCACATCCAATTAAAAGTGAAGGTGAGGTGCAGACTGTGCAGCAATGCAGGAGAGGAAACACAGGAGCGCGCTGCCTCCCTCTCTCCCTCTCCCTCTCCCCCTCTCTCTCTCTCTGTCTATCCGTCCCCCTCCCTCTTTCAATCAGAAAAACCACACACTTGCATAGACAACCACACACATGCACACAGGAATAGGCGTCACCCGTCCATCCCCCCCCCCACACCTGCTTCCTCCTCTCTCCCTCACTGTCTGTCTCTCTGTCTCCCCTCAGGGATGTGGGTGGATCTGGGTAGATCTGGAAGTGTGAAAGGGATAACCTGATGTGGGTGTCTGTCGGTGCACTGCTGGCTCGGTTCTTCCTCTTAGCCAAGCAATAGGAGAGAAAGAGAAAGAGAGAGAGAGGGAGAAAACAAATGACTGCCCAAACAACACGAGTGAAGAAGTGTGAAACTGGTAGAAGTTATTGCCTCTCAGTTTCCTAAAGACAACAGAGCCTCGTGGGAGTGAGGAGTCATGCTGTGCTGTTTTTCTGGTGGCTTTGGAATTTTTAGATCTCAGTGAGGAAATTACTGTGTACTTTCCAGAGCAACACTTAAAAGTTATCCCTCCCCTTCTTTAATTAGTTTCTTTTTTTTCCGGGGACATTAAGAGCATCATATAACCACAGAGCACCAGGACTGGGACTAACCTGACCTTACAGGGACTAAGGTGACCTGCAGGAACCGGACTCTCTCTTGTATTTGTAATCTGGAAAGTATTCTCTATTTAGAGCACAAAGACCAAATTTGAAGTCACCGCACAATTGCTTTTACAGAGCCACAATTGTGTCCTGAACTCTGTCGCCTCCTGTCACATTCAGTAAATATCTTACGTAATGGGGTTCTCTTTCTAAAATTTAAGGCTGTTCAAGGTTTGTCATTTGAGGACCTGATAATATCACTGAGGCTCCTAATACTTGTTATATAACTCATAAGATTGGCCAACTGGGTGTCAATTGAACCTCTTGAAAAAAACTTTATCAGTTACTTTTAGAAGTACATAAAATGTGAGATTGTGATTTTTTTTAATATTACTTTATTATCTGCATCATTTATTCTACTCCTGCTTTAAGTAGGGCATTTTTATTATGATTTTATTTAATACTGAAGCAATTAATTGGGAGATTATTTTTACAGCAAAGTTGTTGATTGATTAGATTAAGGTATTATCCTCATTATCCTCTCTATCATTGTAAACTGAATATTTACACAATAAGGGCGGTGGATCAGTTTGGAAGTTTTAAGATGAGAAACATCTTTTAAAGTTCTTCTCTTTTACTTAATATAATAAATCTTGTGGTGCAGAAAATGTGTCTGCAGAGTTTTTGAATAAAACTCCTCTGTTCCTTCCCCTTATTACCAACCCTTACAACGTCAACGTTTGAGTGTGCAGAGAGTCAACCACAATTCCCTTCGGTGACAGACACGTAATAACACTTCAGCAGTTATGAGAACAGCTGCTGCAAAATTGCTGTTTGGACTGGAGTCTGCAAACAGGCTTATGACGGTGGCATCAAGAGAACAAAGATCAGTAATACTATGACTTCCCGCATGTCTTCACCCTCAGAGTAAACTGTGTCACGATTAAAACTTCCTGTTCACGGCAGCACAGTTTGACATACCACACGTATTTAGATCTGCTCGTCACACAGCATGAATGATCCCACACTGTCTCCTCATGTGGATTATATACATTAAATCTGATTGTCTTCACAGAAATGCAAAGTACATGTAAGTACTTGACAGACGCCCTTTGTTCTAGTAATTATGATCCTTCTGAATCAATCCAACCCTGTTGTGTACTTTTAGTTGGTGTTAGTCATAAATGTTCACATTACTGCATGATCCCCTCTGTGAGTGAAGTGGATGTTTCACGCAGCTTGCAGAGTTGCGAGGAATCTGTCAGTGAGCAGGTTGGAGTGATAAAACTTTTATAAAACTTAAAGATTTTATATTTGCTCACCCTTAATTTCACAACATCTTATCGGAAATAGGATATTATAATGGGTCAACTGGTAAAACCAAAATTATGTGCAATATCTGACAAGAGATTGAGAAAAGTCCTCATAGACGTACTGATTTCAGTCACTGGAAATGTACTTATACCAGGTTTATTCATGTAGATGCCAAAGTAGCAGGCCTATTCGCTCCACGTGGTTGTCATCATAGCTTGTGTTGAGCTCCTTCTGCCATTTGAGAAAAGAACTTCCCAGTAGATGTATCGCATTTATGTCCAGCTGTGTCACCAAATGAGCTTTTGGGTGCCCAACATGTGAAGAACTCAAAACAACTTCGACCAGATGTTTAAAAACCCCATTCCTTCCTTCCTTCCTCCTGCATTTGCACAATGACGGCACGCAAAAGAGACCAAGAGAAATAATGAACTGTGATGATTAGCTGATGGTTATTTGAGTCACTTGGACAAACAGACAATCTGGGAAAATAAGTGAACAGATGGAGAGTCTCCCTGCTCACTGTCTAAAGCTTAACTTCTCTTAAACTTGTTTATGAAACCACCAACAGCTAAAGGAGATCCATTCGCCAAGCACGTGTACATCTAAGCAGCTAATGTGGGAGTAATTAAAAAAAAAAAAAAAAAATACATAGCATAGATCTATAAACAATAATTTAATTCTAACAACTGACAGCCAAGTTGTTGCACCTGCTCATTTGAACCTTGAGAGCCTTCTGCTCTGCCGGAGCTCCTACCGAGAGGGAGGCGTGGGCAGCGGCATGCACAGTTATATAAACAAATGCCCATATTAGTGAGTGTGTGAGAAAAAAAAACTAAAAAAAAGTTTTGAGGAATCACCAGGAAACCACCAATGCCCCACATCGCCTCCACATTCGCCTCCGACTTTTTCCACACGAATCAGGACAGTCTCTCTCACTGAAGAGGTATTTTGGAAGCAGGATGAAGCACTCATAGGCCCAGAAAAAGGTATCTGTATAATGTTCAAAGAGAGGTAAAGGCCTGCATGCAGCTGAATCACAGGATGCTGTCTTACCAAGGTGGGGGAGAGTTTAACGGATTGTTCAGTTTTGGTTTAAAAGCTTCAACAGGCTACATTTGCTACTACTTAACCATCTTTGACTCACAGGAGTGACTATGAAGGGTAATTGTTTCTCCATCATCAGTCCTTTTTTAAAGCATTTTACATTTTGTGCCTGTTAAATGGTCTATGACTGCTTCAAAACACATTTGCATTAAGTGAAAAGGTGTGATACACTTTCTAGTTCCTGCTTTGCCTTCATGAACCACATTTATGTAGCTATGAGCATATCTGGACCCTAGAGGGTGCTGTTTCTAAGTGTTTTTCAGTTTCTGAGTGTCTTATGTGATGAGGCTGCAGCAGGTTGAGCTTGTGTATTGTTAACTTTGAAACCAGCACAGAGGAGAAGATACTTTCTGGGTTAAACAAAGAAAAATTGTGTCACGGAAGTCAGCAAATGGATATATATTTACACAGGTACAGACACATTTAAAAACGCTTTGGCAGTGCATAGATTGTAAAGAACTGAGGAGATATCGAATTACTGTGATGTGTTAAGTTACCTAAAGCAAAAGCAGAATGGTTGTAGTTTTAATAGTAAATCTTATGACACTTTTTGGTGATTTAGATAAAAAATGTTGCTCCACCTGAGCACATGTTAAGGAGCATGTGAAACTGTCCCTGCTGCACTTTGGGTGGATACAAAGAGGCTTGAGGAGGCATAAACCCTAATGCCGAAGCTTCCTGTGATGTAACTGAAGAGCAGAAAGAAGCAAGTCCTTGCACTTTTTCCATTCGACAATATTTGTGCTAATTTGTCGTCTTCTTCCCGATAGAACATGCGTTCTTCAGCTGCTTGCATAACTGGAAGTCAGCCGTGCAGAGTGTTGATGATCTCTTTGATGCACAGTGCAAAAAGCTGACTGCTGAAAAATCAGAGAGAGATGCTTAAAAAAAAGTCTGTTTCGTCTGCACACCTGTTGCATGATCTGCAAAGAAGTTGATTCTTTGTCAGTTGCTGCAGTTCTGTGCCACTGCACATCTCTTTCTTTTTCAGTGTAAAGAGAAGAAGTAGGACAGGCACCATAAAGGGGAAAAGGGGTCATGTTTATGCTGGTCCAATTACATGACCTGTGCCTGCAAATCACTACTCACAAATAAGGCGGTGCTCCACTCTGCCAGAGAGCTCTCTGTGCAGTTGGTAACATAATATAGGTGAAAAACGGTGGATTTTTTTTTTTCTCAAACTCATCTGAGTCTAGAAAAAAAGTGAAGCACGACTACATTCAATGTAAAACAAATGAAGAACAATCAGACTAAATATCTATCAAGTCGTCCCTGAAATCCTCTAAATCAAAAAGCATAAATGGGTAATTATAAGGTATTTGAAAGCAGATTGCTGTATTTTATAATAATGAAGCTTTGTATAACAATTGACACTGCATACTGACCAATTTCCTGACAAAGATTACCTTCATTCAAATTGGATGAGGTGCATAATTAATTTCCTGCAGTCTCCTCATTATGCCCATATTTAATTCACTTTTTTGCCCCTTTAAAGAGTTCAATGATTCATCGTTCAATGACCTAAAAACTTTTGATATAATTTTAATTGTACCAATCGGCTGGATTTATTTTTTAAATTTTTTCCTCCTGCACTGTGCAGCAAACTTTCATGTGTTTTTTTTTTTCAACTGTGTGTTATATTAAATGTTGGATGTAACAAAAGACAAAAACAGAACTCTGTGGGTGTTTGCAGGCGTGAGAGCTGCTCTGTTCCTCCAACTTCTTTCCATAGCATTACTTTAAAATGCTGCAGAAACATCCTGGAATTTTTTTTAATAATAGATATTATTTCCATATTACTTATATTGTGTTCTTTTTACTTGTTGAGCAGAATTAATGAGCAGAAACCTTAAAATTTTCCATCTCAGGAGGCAGGGACTTTGCTCACAATGAGCTCCTGCTAACTCTCTTGCCTCCTTCTTCCTGTTTTCATCCCCCAGTCTTCCTTCCCCATGTGTGGCAGGAATCACAGTAATGGGTTAATGGGTTTTACTGGGAATACGGGTTGGGCTGCCCTGTCTTTTTTACTGCAAGATAAGAGCTCTTCTTCGAGCAAAAGAAAGGGCAGAACGTGAGGAGAGGTCTTCCAATTATGTAATTTATGTTACATGTACAAATAAAAAGGGACTGTACGAGACGTATTCTCAAATACAAGCTGTTTTTTTCTTTTTTAAAAAGGGAACACACTTTCAGCAACAAAAAAGGGGACCTCTTGATAACTGAGGCAGAAGGAGAGAAGTTGGTATCTTTAAAAGACTCCTTAAATTAAATTGTAACACCTCTCAGCTTGTTGCTCAGTGAAGCCTGTCACAGTCTTGCTGTGTTTTCCTCCTCACTTCTTTCTTTTTTTCTGAGCTCCTCTCCTCCCTCCATCCCTTGTGGGCTGACTGACAAGTGGGGAAGAGCTCAGACACTGATCGAATAAGTTTCATAAGAAATCTGGTGTGTGTGAGGCCAGTTTTTTAGACATAATCCACTTGCTTAATCCAACTTACCTGGATGCAACACGCTTTTTTAACTTTATTTTTTTTCTATTTTCTGCTTTATTTTTATGCTCT
Source organism: Ctenochaetus hawaiiensis (assembly GCA_029783645.1). Classification (NCBI taxonomy): domain Eukaryota; kingdom Metazoa; phylum Chordata; class Actinopteri; order Acanthuriformes; family Acanthuridae; genus Ctenochaetus; species Ctenochaetus hawaiiensis. The sequence goes on along the minus strand of JAPZDY010000008.1, from coordinate 6,775,989 downwards.
CACACACATACATAAGAAAGAAAGGTGTGAGTGTGACACACAAGGTGGAAAAGTGGTGTATATATATCTCACACTCAGTTTTTAGAGTTGCTCTGAAGGCTTGGCGCAGCAGTCTGCCAGATCTGCAGTATTTGAATGGAAATAATTGACATCCTTCATTAGCACCTGAAAGCCTCTGAGCCCCTGAAGCACCGACGATACTTATGACAATGATCGATAACGTCCTCACCGCAGACAGTGGGACCTCACCATTACCTCGCCGTGATGAGTACACCATTTAACAGTAATTGTAGGCGCCATTTTTTTTTTTTTCTTCTTTTAGCTGGAAGAGCATCGTTTACAAAATGATCCACACAGACACATAAATGTGACGGCTGGTTGATAAGACAGAGCTGATGAATGTTGTTCAGGCTTACATAAAGTCATGTTGTGAAAGATATTCTTCATGCTGGGAAGTATTTGTCGGCTGTGAAAGCTAGCATGGTTGTGCCATGCAGCTCCACGCTGTTGTTTTGTCAGATGCAGATGACAATTACATGATTGCTGCTGCTGCTGCTGTCTGGCAGATTAGACTCAATTTTAACAGTTTTCCTTGCCCTCCCCTTTATCTGCAAAGTGCTGCACTGAAATGGAGCAGACCAAATGAAGGAGACAGAAAGAAGCACAGGAGACAGAGGGAAGGGAAGAGGGGAGAGGCCATGATGACTGAAAGATTACAGGTTTAGTTTCAATGTTAAAATAGAAAACTTACACTTTCCTGAATCATTTTTGATTTCTCTCAACATTTGACCGAGATCTTTTCCTGACCTTCACAAAGTGCTGTGAGCAACTTGCACTGACATAATTTTTAGGAGGTAGAGTGACGTTACGAGGCATCTAAAGCCATAAAAAACACGTTAAAGGTCTCAGGATTCATACATTTTCAGACTCGCTGACACATTTCAGAGTCAGCAGGGCTGACACTAAGATGTGGTCTCACTCTCGTAATCGATGTTTCAAAGGGCTCATCAGCTGGTCATAAACTCTGCCACTCTCTCTCCGCTCCCAATTTGTCACCGTGTCTGCTGAACATTCTGATCAATAGAGACACGGAGAAGAAAAAGCCATGAAACGCTGCTCTCTGAGTTGAGGCAAAAGAAATTGATTTTACCTGATGCAGCATCCAGCTCAGCTCGGCTGAACCCACTGACTTTTTTTCTGAGGAGCAGAGATGAAGTCTGTTATGCAGTCATGCTGGAGTGGCCAGGCTTCTTTCTATTAATATGCATTTTTGTTCACACCTTTTGCCAAGAACAAAAAGTCCAATTTAACGCAGTGGAGCCTTCCCTGCTGTTCATCACCTTCAAAAATTGACTACAATAATAAAACAGCAAGATAACAGCATGCACTGAACTGTTCTTAGTCATCTCATGTCCATTAAAGGGCCAAAATTCATTAGGAATCACTGATGCAGGTGGTGTGAATTTAATAAAACACTAGGGAGAGAAAAAGAGAGGGAGATGTAGGCATGTAGCAGAATGACTCAGAGGAGTTTCACTGCTCTGTGCCAAAGGAAGGCCTCTCCACAACAGGTCTCCATGGAAGAGAGCGATACCGCTGCAGGAAAGACATACATGGTATTACCTGATGACTAGGTGGGTAAATCCCAGACAACTGGAGGGAGCCGAAAAAAATCTGGAGAAAGCTTAGTCAGGCCGACCTTGGTGCTGTCACTTCTTGTTTGTTTTTGAGAGGACTTTTAGGAAGCGCCGGGCCTGGAAAGAACGACGAATCTACTGAGCTCATGGCTCATTCGCTCTGGCAAATGGGTCTGGCCCCCCTCCCATCCCAACAGATTTCCATCCAACTCCGGCCCATGCTGGGGGAAATCGAAACTATTTAAAGATTTTGTTAGTGCTTTGTCTTCTTTGATCAAATCTCTTCAGAGACACATTTCAGTGCAATTTTAAGTTGTAGTTTAAGAACTTTTTTCACCAGGCTGCCATTTTTCATGCTTAAAATTGAACTAAGCATCATGCTGACATGCACGTTCCACTTTAATGCTACATCACATCTTGTTCTTGATTGGTTGATCCTGATGGAGTGAGTCCAGAGGCATTTTGGTCAGCGTAGATCACTGAAAAGACAGATCTGTTTTTTTCTTAGTTTACTTTAATCACATCATGAGTATTTACAAGGCCACAGGGATATTAATAATATAAATGTGGACAAAATCCACATTTCATTAAAAATTCAACATTTTCGCTTTCTTGTAAAGATGACAGCTTTAATTGCCTATAACTTTCTGCCTTTGCCTTCATCCAGCAGATGGCTGGCAGGGAGAAGCACTTATCCAAGAGTAAGAAGATCTGCCTCTGAAGGATGAAGTTTAGCAATTAACGGCTGTCTACAGAAACACATTTAACCCAACATGAGAGCGGTATATATCCCACTTAACTCCTCACCAGATATCAGTCTTTTACTTTAAATATCATTCTTTTGAGTAAGAAAAGACAACATGGGAAAAGTACTGATCCCGAAGTCTCACTGTTTGACCTTAATGCTGAATATTCATGAGAAAGTTTCATAAACAGGAGACTTCAACAGCTGACATTTCTGTCCATATAGTCTCCAGAGTATTATCACATTATTGAGGCTTGACATTTTACAGTATTTTCATGAGAAATTAGAAATGTACAGTGTGAAACGCTAAATATATATCATAGAAATATCTTGAAGTAAATGTGTGACATGTTTGTGATTAACGGGTTATTCCCACACAGTTTCACCTCTCTATGGGTGACTACGTACATCAAAGACTCATGTAATTGATTTAATCTCCGGCTGTCAGATTCATAAAAGAAGGGATATGACAGCAATTATTAGAATCAAAATAATGTTGTGTAATATAAATGTAAATGTAAGAACATTAAATCTCTTTTATGTGACATGACAGCATCCAGGTGTCTCCAGTGTGTATATTTATCTTTATATATGTTTATTTTAAAACATAGATAGACAGGTTGTTCTTGTTCAAAGTGGATTACATTCAAGTTCTCCAAGTAAAAAGTCAGCAAAGTTAAATTTAAGTGGCTCTACGCTCTCTAAAAGTAAGCATTGCATTTTTCAATTTTGTAATTTCTGTAATTGTGTTTCATTTTAAGCTTCAGCCTTTTGAGTTTTGACTAATTATGATTGTTTATTGATTTGATATTTTAAAAGGCCAACACTTAACTTTGTGCTCTGTCAGCTTTCATGCAGACAAAAACTTGGCCTTTGCAGTGGAGGAGCAACTCTGCACTCAAACCTCATATTTACAGCACAAATTTACACAAATGGCAAATGTTGCAAAATAAAAATTAGATTTCTGGCTCAAGATGTACTCAAGTATAGAGTAGAAAAACAGTTTAAAAAAGGGTCATGAGTAATATTCTCTCCTTACTCATTTTCATTGCTTGTATTACATTCCTACCTGTTCTTGCCAGCAAGACAGAAAGTTGCTTTCTTCCTGGAAAGACTTCTTAGGAAACCACATGTTTTTACTCATCATTTTGGGTATTTTACACCCATAATTTCCAACACTGAACCTAAAATATTAAACTCTTTACAGTAAAAATGTGCAAATGCTAATTTTTAAGCATGTTAGCATTAAATTTTAGCATTCAGCTCAAACCACAGCTGAGCCAAAGAACTGAAACTGACAAATCTACAGCTGCTTTGATTTTAGAAAATTAGGAGATTAACTTTAATATTATTGTTAACAATCATTAAAGAATAGTAAAATTAACTCTAATCTTTATCCTTTCTTATCTCCCAGTTTGTTGAGGCATTCTCACAGAGGTGCTAGCATGGCAAAACTTTTGCATATAAAACTTTAACCACTATTGCAAAAAAAAAGATAAAGAAGACTTTTGAATGATCACAATGTATATGCAATAATCCTTAAGTGCACAGTAAGCTTAAGACATAATTTTACATTCAACACCTTAATGCACTGCAAAGTGCATGACACATAAAAGCTGAAGGGCGAACAAGCAGCTGTTTTTTGTGTCAATTTGGTTGAGTTTGTGTGTATTTTTTAGAAAAAAGGTGCACCGGTTTGAAGGGAGAAATAGGACTCATATTAGAGTGCAGAATATAATGTGATGCACAGTCATTGCTGTTGTTCTCTGATCTTGTTATTTTCACAGTGGAAGTGTGTAGATGTCATAGCATGAACCATTACTTGGTTTGCAGGTTACACAGCTTTCTCTACACAGCTTTTGCAGTGCTTTATTTCTTTATTCTCTCGTTGTCTCGCTCCGTTTTCTCTCCCTCTCTGTCTTGCACACATGCAAGGCCAGTGAGTGTGGGAGTCTGGAGGATGACTCATCTGTTGCACACCTCATCGTTGCTTGACCATATTTGGGCTTCCCGGAAATCCATTTTTCTGTGCTTGTGTAGTGGAAAGAAGCAGCAATGCAGAGACAACATTAAGAGCCTTTTTTTCCCTTCTTTCTCTATTCTTTACACCATGTTTCAGGACAAGGACCTCTAATTTGAGCTCTGAGGTGTCTTCATCATAAGCAGGACAAACATTAGCTTCCACGTTTACAATGTTACACCAAGATTTTCTTTATTTCGAGGAACATTTGCAGATTTTTTTTCAACATTGGATCAGGCCTGGATGTACGCATATGCATAAATGTTCTCCTTCTGACACAAGCAAACAGAATTAAGCGCATGCATAAATGCAGCACATGTGCTCCCTCTTGATCCGTCCCTCACATGAACATACACATGTAATGTGATAAACTCATACCAAATCCGAATGACTCTTTTCATTATGCAAATAAACGATAAGAAACAACAGCCTGTCCTTGTTGTCAATGTTCCCCCTGTATCACATTTATTGGTTCAATTTAAAATATGTCAGCCTGATATGTCTCTAGACTCTGTCGTAATAAGCTGTTGATGGTAAGAATATATCTTGATGTGGAGAGAGAGATAAAACACAGAACAATTCTTGCACTGTGTTTACAGAGAGGAAGTAGAATCTGATAACAGTCTTGCTGCATTATGTTAAATTGTAAAGAAAATTAACTTACAAGGTCCATATCTTCTGTTTCAAGGACACTGAGCATGACTGTATTTTTATGTTTGTTCCATATTTTATAACTAAAATCATGCACTACATTTATTAATTGTACTGGAGTTGCAGGCAGGAGGTTCGGGTGCAGAACCTATGATTAGGTTTTTAGGCAAAAAGGTGCTTTGGTTGAGGTTAAAAAATGGTCACAAAATGACAAAAAATGTAGGTATTTGTAAAAGACTCACAAAGTATTATCAATAGAATTTGTGAAATCAGAAATAAAATCTCTCATTGGTAGTTGTGCTTCAAAATGATCAACATTTTGTGCTTGTGCATTCAAAGCCAATTGATTACATTTCACAAATATTTCACAACCTGCTGAAAAATTTGGCTGAAAATATACTGACAGACAGATTTTTGTCACAATGGGGCAAAACTGAGCACTAACATCTACTCTCTCTCTCTCTCTCTCTCTCTCTCTCTTTCTCTTGCACACACACATACACGCACACACACATCCACAGAATTTAATTTATTTCATGTAAGACGTCCATCTCATGAGAGATGGGGTTTTTCCTGTATCTTGGGCTTGTGCCGGTGTTTCCTGTGTCCACTGTGAGCGACATTGTGTCAAAATGAGACTTTGATCAGATGCTCTCCAGCTGCATGGCATCTCTGCAGGTTTGCCCTACTTCCTGCAGCTCATCAGCTCCCAGGTGCTTTCAGATATCCATTACATCCAACCAACACACACAAGCAGCCGCTGTGACAAACAACCTGCGGTGGAACAAACAGCAGCAGCTCCTGACTCTGCCAGATACGCTGACAGGCATCCAGTCTTTGTATAACAATTATGCAATCTATGACCCTTTTTTTTTTCTCCCTTATTATTGCCTTCTCAGACGTGGATTGGTGTTTACAGCCCTGTTATGCTGAGTAAAAGGAATTGCTAACAACATAAGTCTCTTGACTCCCATTAATTAATTCAGCCCCAGCAGCAGGGTGGCTACTGCGTCTTCGAAGAGCCAGATGCAAAACAATTTGTTGTGCGCTGAGTGTTGTGTTTCCACTCCGTGCTTGCGTTTGTTCCAGGTGCTCCGGTTTCCTGCCACGGTCTAAAGACATGTTGTGAAATGAGGTTACACGGTGTCAAATGGTTAAATGGATTGCAAAGCCCCTTGAGGCAAGATTGTGAATTGGGATATTAGGCTGTAAATAAAAGGAACTTGACTTCAAATGCCTATAATGAATTTCTCTATTTGTGGTTGTGCGTCAACACATATTGAAACAGGATCCATCCTCCCTTCACGCTGCACTGGAGTAAGCAGCGGTGTACAATTAATAAATTCATCTTGGAGAAAGAGAGGGAGAGAGTCACTCCTCTGAAACTTCCATTTCATGTTTCGCTCAAATATTTATGGCCAATCTTCAGGAAAGTAATTAAGCCTGGGTTAAAGTTGCCTTTTAATCTGGATTAACTCAAATCAGCTTTCTCAGACAAGGCTCAGAGAAGTCTGAGATTCATGCTTGTCTTCAGTTTACTAAACTGATTTCAGCTTGTCCACAGCAAATAAGAGGTTTAAGTGAATTCTTCAAGGTGAGAAATCTGTGCTGTCTGTCAATGGAGAAACTTAGATTGAAGAAAATGCAAAGCAAGGAACAAAAACACTTGAGTTTTATGCTAAAAACACTGTGTAGAGCTGATGGGAAATGCAGAGTCAGGTTGGTTTCTTACTATAAACAACTACCTCGACCGCCTTCACATTACACATGATGATTTGGTGGTTTATTTATGTGGCTTTGATACATTTTTAATTCATAGTGTCGGGACTCACTACAATTCTTACTGTCACAAATTGCCAAGCTTGCTTAGTAGGAGAAACACAGGTTACTAAATCTTCAAAATTGTTGCACTACAAGGTGTTAAAGCCCACGATCACCGCCAACACATCTACAAAGTTTAAGAATTGATCCTGGAATAATATTCTTAGGTCCCTCGTGTGTTTAAATCACATTTAGTCATCTGATCACGTTGCGTCTGTGTGGTAAAAATATAATCTGGTTTGGCTCCATCACTTGCTGAACCCACTCACACACACTGGTGTGAAGTGGGTGAAACAGAAAAGCCTGCTGAGGACTTTGGCAGTGTTTTAATGTTGAGACCACGTCCCTGTTTGGTTTTACTCACTCCCTCACTCACTGACTGCTGTGTTTTGTGTCATTAGCCTCTCCCGGCTCAGCTCTGCTCAGTTTGTTCTCCTCATGACTCGAAATGTTTGCTTGCTTGACTGATTTGACATCACGTCTTTAACCAAAAAGCTCTTTGATGCCTTATATAACTTGGTTTTTTAACACAGGCAAAAATATACTCGTGCATTAAACTCTACTCTCATTTAGCTTTAAATGTGCCCAAATTAAGCAGACAGTGGAAAAGGAGGGGGAGGAGCTTTGTTACAAACAAGATGAAAAATAAAAAACAGTTGGGTTCATAGAGGCTAAGCCCTTTGACTCTTGTTTGCAGGCATTTATATATAGTTTTTTAAGCTCTAAGGTTCGACTCATTTGACTTGTTTACCTCTGGATGGCTGAACAAAGGGCAGTTTAGTAACGGTAAACTTGACTTTGCCATCCAGAGCCTACAACTCTCCATAATGTTCTATTCAAAATGGGCTATTTTCAGAAACAAAAACAAACACTCCTGATGGAACAAAGTGGTGGTAATTCAATTATTTTGTATGCTTATTTGTGACAGCCGGCATATTCCTTGAAACAGGAGCAACAGATAACGTGTTTCGGTTTGCAGAGCCAACAAAAACAACGGAACAGTCAGGACAACAAAACATCATTTGTGATGTAAAAAAGGCAGAAGAAAACAAACACAGAAGGGAAGCTGTTGGTGGAATAACAAGTCTGAGGCGACTGTCATGTATATGAGCAAGCAGTGGATGTGGAAAATGTTGTAGGACGGTGAACTTACCCTATTTCAACAAAGGATTTCTGTCAGACATCTGCCTCTGTTTGTTCTTCCATCTCAGCATGTTGTCTGAGGAATAATGAGGGACAGTTCCCCGGTGTAATGTGACACTGCGATAGAATTACAAAATGCAAAAAAAAAGGAAAACCACAGAAAAACCGAGCATGCATTCTCTCTGGTATACTCGACGCGGGTGGATAATTAAATGTTGAGAATAAGTGTGTTTTTAAAAAATCTCAGGAACACTGCCATAATAAAATAAAACACGTCATATTCCTTTGAAAAGCTCTGTGCCACAACGTTTCATTTTACCGTTCATCTGTTTTGAAATGAATGTAATTGCGTTCATTAAGCCACTGTTATACTAATTTCAATGCAGCTTTTTCATCATTCAACCATGTCAGGATTGATTAAAACACATTGTGAGTGCAATCCAGTCACAGCCTGCATTCACACCAGGAGAAGAACTGGAGAGAAAAGAGTGGCACAAACAGATTTTTAATAGGAGACATGGCTGTCCATGCACATGCATAATTGCTGTTTTTAGCCTGAGCATGAATATACATCACTGTGATGTATCAGATTAAGATCTTCAGGAGGAAATTTGATCACAGGGATGAAAACATGACTCTGCTAAAGACACAATGGTGTAGAAATGTTTGTCTGTTTGTATTATTAAAGGCTGCAAGTCAGTCAGTTTTGTGACTCACCTCCACCTGTTGACCCCAGTGTGTTTCCCTGTTGCACTTAATGTTAAATGTGAATAAGAGTCACAACATATTCGTACACACATATTGCTTAAACAAATTGCTGGAGGTAAAAAACAGGAGAGGAATTCACACAAAATGTCAACAAAAACTCAGAAAGTCAGTCTATAATATAAACTGTGATGGGTGTTTACAGCAGAAACTTTGGCAATTTTTTACAGTTTGTCTTATTTTCTTTTTCAAATAAGTACCCTGTATTAAACCACAGTTTTCTTGTGAGTATGTTATAAAGAAGTAAATGGAGCTGCCGTAGCATCACTCGCTCATTTGTGGACTGCAAGTAAAGCATTTAGACTGTCGCCATTGCCTTTTTATTCAATATGCATATTTATTTTCAGTAAGGTTGAGGCTAAAGTGTTTGTGCTTGCTGCTAAAATGAATTTCTTTCCATCAGTAATTTTTATCATTCATTAGGAGAGGCTGTTTAACGTGGTCAACACCTTCATAAACCGAACTAGCAAACAACTCTGCGATGAATTTGTGAACTCTCTCATTATAATGTTCATTGCTCGATGAGACGGGATCAGAGAGGTGCTCAGGTGTTAGCGTTAGCTGGTGTTGGTGGCTTTCCAGTAGCTGTAACATTGAAAGATGTTTCTAATATTCTGTCCACCCACATTGGCAAACACAGAGGAGTAAAAACATCCAACCATCCTTTTAATACCCTCACTGATTCATTCAGTGACTCCCCCTGCTCACATTCTCTTGTTGAGAATAGAAGTTGCTACAACCATTAAACCCTCCTGACCGAGGCGGAGGCAGTAAGCGCTACGACAGCATCCCTAACGAGCCAAAGAGGGAATTTGCCTCAGCAGTCACATGCAGTGCACCACAACTGTTCATGCTAAAAGGTGCTGTGGCTCTCGGCGATGTGCGTCAGAACAAATACCGAAGGTTACTTTTGGAAAGTGCCAAGTTGAAGTTAAACTGCTAAAAATATACAAGGGGATGTATTTGGTCACTTTTTCAACAGTTGCTCTTTACTCTGAGTTTTAAAACTTAAATTTTTTGTGACTGACTGCCGGTACGTGGACTTTCTGTGGATGTTTCCTCAGTTCTGACAACATCCAGGACTTTGCAGCATTGTTGCTGGTGGTAAACAAGCTTCACACTGTATGTCGCTTTAAAGCCCTTTTCTTATTTCACAAAGAAAATGTTGTGAAATTTCCAGCCAGTCACTTCACAACACTTGTCAGCGCATACATGACATCCCATCAAGGACGGTTTTCTCTGCCTGTGACTGACAAAAGACAAGTGCTCTTCTTGGTAAATGATGTCAGTGTTGGTGCGCTCATATATCTTTTCATTTGCATTGTAATAGATTTTTTGTGTAGATGAATCACAGATGGTATGTTAAATAGCTGACGGAGCCGCCTTTATGACACCCACTGCTCGGTGAACTTCAGCCAGGAAAGCTGTTTCCTCCTGCTGAACTACTTTTTTTTTTTTTTTTATTTAACTCTAAATTGTATGTTCACTGAAAGAAATATTTAAAAAATCTTTGCAATATTGCAGTTTTCCTGCATTTAAAATGTGTTTTGCAAGAATCATCTTAAGTATGAAAAAAATTTGATGACTTCTGATGACTGAGTCACTTGCTCACTTTAATCCCTCACACACACAGTACACACTGATATTTGCACTGCACAGGGCAAGGCAATATACAGTGCAGTCAGCATTCACACACACACATGCACACACACATATTTGATCTACTATTGCTGTGGGGACCCTCCATCGACATAATGCATTCCTCAGCCCCTTATTCCAATCTTAATAATCACAACTGAATCACAACTAAACCCGACACTTACTCCATCTAACCTTTGCTACAGTAAAACTAATAAAATCTTCTAATCTTTACCTCAAAACCAACTCTCAACCCTCAAAAAGTGGTCTGGACCCCTGAGCACATCAGTCTGGTCCCCATGGTCATATGAGGTCAACATGGGTGGGTGTGTGTTCGGATCTCGAGTCCTCACCAGGCTATAAAAACAAGTATAGTCACGTTAAAGCTTTTGAAAGCTGACCAAAGTGGTAAATACAAAGACTTTTAACCTTTTAAACATAAAAAAGGCCACAGGATTGATCACTTGTCTGGCTTGACATGGATCAATATCAGACACGTACCACTTAAATATCATTTTCTCAGTTTCTCAGAGGGAGACCTGTCAGCTACTTTCTGAAAAGTCGCTGTATCAAGCTGAAATCCTGGACTTTCTGTGACTGAGCAAGAAAAGAAACTCTTGGGTTTTTGTGTCGCCATGTGAATTCAGTGTGTGCTCTGTGTATGAGATGTGTTATATAAAAACACTCGCTTTGCCTCCTTTTATATACTTACAAAGAACGTGTGAATGTCCTTTAAGGATTCAGCAGGGGCTTAAAAACACCTAAAGATACATTTGTGTTAAATTGTGGAGCACTTTGTTAGATAAATATAGAAAATGTGAGTTATTTAATAGTTCTATAATACCGGGAAAAGGTGTGAAGAGCTGCTAAGCTGAGTGCTGCAGGTTTATACAACTACACATCCAAGCACTCTTGGAAAAAAAGTTTTTTATAGACATCTCTATAAATTTATTTTATTGTTCATGAGATCTGATTTTACTTGAAATATTAGCTGAATTAAATCAATCAAATTAGACCTTTTGAAATAAAACCTCAAATTATTTTAAAGGTACAAGATGTGACCAGACCGACATTTTATCACGTTTTTTTTCTCTCCCACCTGAAAAAAATTATTAGGTTGTTTTTTTTTCTGTCTTTTGTACAATCAGTCCGATGTTTCCAATCAGTGGAAGTTGTTGGAAACTCTGCAGGGACGAGAAAAAATAACCCACAGCTCAGTCGGTGGTCGAGTATTTTTAGACTTGATTTGTGGTTCACGCAGTCTTGGCACAATCCAGAGGTTGTCCTCAACACGTTTCAGCTGAACATTGTGTCTCGATAGAAGAAACACACAGATTTAAACATCTTACACATGTGCAAACACATAAATCTACCTGAAATCAGGAAGTCAGTCAAGTGACCCAAATAATGTTAAAATGAGGAGAGTGAGTCTAGAGAGGTTGAAAAGTGACCTTCCTCGAGGCACCTTTGCCTTTGTCTTTACTCCCACATTTATGGAGGCCAGTGAACACATCAAAAACCAAAACTGTGTCAACCTGAGCACAGTACCGTGTTTTCCCTGCTGTGCAAAATAATGAGGGAATTAAGCAACAAACTGCAGAGAATTCAACAGATTTTCTTCTCGAGCTCTGTAGGACATATTAAGGTCTTAATTTAATAAAAACACTTTTTTAAAGAGGTCTGATTTTGAAAGAATGTAACCCTTAAAAATCCACCTTTCTGGGCCCGTTTGAAATGGCTAAATTGAAAAGCTTTTTACAGAAAAAAAAATTATGCATGAGTGAATTTGTTAGTGGATAATGAAATAAATTGAAAAATGTCCAGCATGTCCCAAAAAAGGCAAAAATTAAATCTTAACACTCAAATCTGAATGAGTTGTACTCTATCAATAGCTTCAGTGGGTCACCAGGGATCCAGTGGATGTGAGGAGGTTAATGAAAATAAATGACTTTATTTATGGCTTTAAGTCACAATGTGCAATTCCTTTAGCGAAAGCTTTATTCATAAGAAAGTGGTGTTGATTTATTAGTTGATGATTAATCACTAATTTTAGGCTTTTCTTGAAAAATATGTCAAATGTCAAACTGTTTTTGAATCAGTTTTGGAATTAAATAAATCAACAGCACAAAATGTAAGCAGAGCTGTTTGAATATACATTTCAGGGCCATTAAAGTAACTTTATTCCTTACACTGCATCATTGTCCTTCCTATTAATTCATCCACCTCAATGCTGTTTTTGTTTATGCAGCATGTAAGTGTAATATCCTTCCATCACTGCCCAAAATAACATCATGCCCGTGCTGAGAGGTGTTGTTCAGACAACCAGTGACGAGAAAGTCTGCCTCGCGAGGCTGTGCGTGGTGATGAAATACCACAGCAGGGAGTTAATGATAATTTAGATTACACCACTTCCCACACCTCTGAGGGCTCAGGCCTAACATTCACTGTCAATCCCAGCCAGGCTGCTGCCACTCGAATGATGCATCACATGGCACGCATCACAGCGCACACGTGGTTTGTGACTGATCAGTCGGACAAATGCCCAGAACAGGCCTCTGACGGCTGCAGGTTCCCCTCACGAACACCGACTCTGTCTTCCTCCTTGTAAAATCAATGCCATAAGGGTTGAATCACTGGTTGATTTGGCAAACAATGGCAGGGCCAGCCACCCACATAATCACTACGGGTGGCTCCAGTATGGACTCATCTGAGCAGACATGGCGTCACGGGGAGTCACTGTTGTATTTCCTACAGTTTATCGTGATGTTATTCGTATCCATATGGACATTAATTAGTCCTCTTCAGGGGATCTGAAAGGGACTTGTCCATTTCTATCCTGCATGTGGGATGAAACACTGATGTAAGACTTTCAAAGAGTGTTAATGCTATGAAATATTGCACCAATTTAAACATGTAAATGTCATATGCACTGAAAAATACTGGATCAATATGGCAAATATTTCACATAAAATGCACAGCACTGCAAACAGCTAACATGTCAATAAAAGAATTAACATTTCTATAAATAAGCCTACTATTATTTTTATGCTATTAGCAAGGCATAAACTTAGCATTAACGAGAAGGCTGACACCATTTTAATGACTAAGGCTACAGTCCGTTAGCTTAGCTTAGCATAAAGACAGTCTAACAGTTGATTTGTCCACTTGTTTTCATTCAGGAGGTGGGCAGGCACCTGTCACCGAGGGGATGATGACTTTGTTTGGTCAAGACAACTCAGTTGATGCGACTGCTCACCCACCTGCACACCTACACCTGTGCACTGAAAAACAACCAAATACTGATGCTCGAATTCAAACAAATCACCTGCATCCACTTATGCAACCAACCACACACACACCTGCACACCCCCACACACACACAGACTACAAAGTAAACTCAAACAAACATTGAAACAGAGATTTAAAGGCCATTGCTGAATAGACTTAGTCTTGATTCAGTTGTTTTAGCTGGGAGAAGAACCAGTTGGACTCAGCTTAGCAACATAATCTGTGTAATCCTCTCAGCTTCTTCCAGGGCTGGATGCCCTTATTTACTCTGTCTCTTGTTGCCACTTGGGCTCAGTTTGTTCAGTCTACCCTCTCCCTTCCCCTTTCTCTTTTTCAAAATCATAATTCGAGTGTTGATCGAAGTTGATTTCCCCAACTGTTCTGTCAAACAAGAGGCCCTCACATCACATCGAGTTAGTTTGCAGGATTATAATGCTGAGAGCTAGCAGAAATAATGAAGAGGACTTAGTTAGTGCACTTTAAAAAAACAGACCTCCTGGAATATGTAATGGTTTACTTTTTAAAACTGAGCCTGAAATTACAGATTTTTTTCTCTATAATTTTCTGCGGTACAAGGTAATTGATGCAACAAATAACCTCAGGACCAGTAATTCCAATAATTACCTTAATTTTCCAGGCAGATGAGATGTAGAGTCTTTACCAAGTCAACGGATTTGATACTTTGCGAGGGCGACTGCCTCTGCTTCACACCAAGATTACCTGTAATGATTTTGCTTTTGTGAGCTTGAATTACAGGTCGTGGTGCTGATATCAAAACCTGTACTGACATGATACCTGGGTATCTACTCTTTGTCAGGCTCGTGACTTCTGCCTCTTTGTGTGGCCCACATGCTCCTTTTGTAATACATGCTGTTTATTTCCGAATGGGAATCACGATCCGCTGTTCCTTAGGAAGTGGACTTTTGACAACAGTCTTAAATAGTCTGATTTTAGTCGTATTTTTCAAGGTTTGGACATTGTTTGCTTTTTATTAGGAAGCTGTGGTATCTTCTAGTAGTGCTGTGAAAATGTTGATGAAGGAATCTCCGTTGACACTGACTTGATTGCATTTAAGGAAGTTTATTACAAAGAAGTACAGTATCGATCAGGCATTCCGGTCTGCCTGAGGGAGCATTCAAGCCAATGCGAAAAACCCCAACGTACAATGCAGAACATTTCACTTTTCTAGGCCTGGTGGAGATATCGCCATTACACCAGGGATGCAACTCCACACAGATGCAACCCTTCAACTGTCACATACTCCATGAGAAAGTTTTCTATTCCCCAAAAACAGAATATTTTCCTACAAAACAGGATGAAGTTGTAAATTAAATTTCAAGGTCATATCAAGTTGAAACACCGACAAAGAAGATGCTTCAAACCATATAAGGGCATAGCGAGAGATACAAATGGAGAGGAAGTGTCAAACCATGTAGGGCCTTAGCACAATATACCACAAAGCTTATGCTGTAGTGTCCTTTATTTTAGGAAACTGTGCGATATTGATGTGAAATAATGTATTCTCCCCACTGATTTAGCTATTTGTCTCCCATAAATAACACATAAGTTAGTCTGGAGTTACAGTCCGGCCTTGTGACTCTGCCGGTGTTACTGTCCATCCAGTCCTTGCTGCTGTATTTTTTTTCAGTTTTGCCATCAACGCAAAAACAAGCCAACTGCTAAGCCTTAATACGTGACGTACGGCACCATCACTGTGCTGTGATGTGATCCGTCCAGTAGACAAAACAAGTCTGTCCACACATGAGCTAATGAGGAAACCAAATGCAGAGGTAAGAAATATGATAATGTGCCTTTGACCAGTGCCTGAGTCACTCATATGTGCCGCCGCCCTGAGTCACTCTCAGCGTTTGACTTCAGCTCTGATGGGGGTAATAAAGCTGTCAACCGGATATCATTCTGTCAAGAATGACTCCAACTTGAGTTGAAGAACAAACTGCAACAGGAAAGTGGAAAACTTAGCTGTAGAGAGCTGACTTTATTTTCTCCAATTTTTTAAAAAATGGCTTGACTGTTTCCAAAGGGTGATGTTAGGGTGAGTGTGACTCAGCTGTGTGTTTCTGTCATGATTGCTTTATTAAAGCGCTGGGCGGCTGTTACTCCAGGTTTGTCTTCTTTGATCAAAGAAAAAAAGCACAAAAAAAAGAGGAGGCCCAAATCAGCACTGAATTAATAATCACACACACTTTTACAAATTGCAGCCTGATGTGTGTAGCTGGAGCCAATAACTCCACTGCCTTTCAAAAACTAACAATTGGCTTAATTTTTTAATATTTGGTTGTATATTATCCAATTATATTAAACATTGTCAGTGTCAGAATTTTTTCTGAAACAACTTTAACTGCATTTTTCATCTCGGCTCTGTGCTGCACAGATGTCACTGTTTACTCGAGGACTCAGGCTCAGGTTCACACTATTCTGCTACTTTGACAAGATAAAACGTGTAAATTTTGTACGTTAATTTTTGTTTAGGAACAAGTCAGAAAAATACAAAGGCTTTTCTCTTTAATGGGCTCTTGTAACTATTGTAGGTGACAATTGAATTCTATTAGGATTCTGAAAAGACAGATAATTCTCATTATCAGGATCCATTTCATGTAGTTTATTTTTTTCCAGTTTTGTCAATAACAATAAAAAGATAATTACATTGCGAGCTTTACCATGTGACATTGTTCACATTTTGAAGCATTAACACAACCAAGCTTTGATGTGATAAAAGCAACTTTCAGGTAACAAGAAAAGGGTGAAGAATAAAAAATAAAAGCATAAATGGGTGATTCTATGATGAAGCAACAGCACTGGGATTAAAGATGGGAGTCTGTTGTCTGCCACGCTTCCTTTAAGAAAACGTTTCCCGTCTCTTGTTGTGACATCTTAACAATTTGAGACAAGCTGCGCAAAGCTTGACAGATATTTCTGCCTTAACCAGCAGTTAACCACAAACTGTCACACTGTGACGACTTGATGAGTAATTTCTTATGTGAACATTTAATTTCACTTACTGCTGGACAAACCAACGTGTGTTGCATCTGTGATGGATTACTTACTCACGACTGTCCTGACTGTTTCAAATGCATCATCGAAGACTTGAGAACAAACGAGGAAGACTTTGATCAAAAAGCTGACGTTTAATGTTGTCGCAAGTGTTCGTCAATCGGGGAATATCTGTGAATTCTCATGTCTTTGTAAATAACAAAGTGCGGTCTGGACCTGTTCTGTGTTTGATGTGTTTACAGGCAACTAATGATATGATTTGGTGTTATATTAATTAAAACCGACCTGACTTGAAACTTGGGTTCAGGCAGGTCACGTCACCAGCTTAGACTGCTTTCTTGGTGCGTTTTCTGATTTTATTTCTTAACTTTAAACCATCCTGTTTAGTTGCTGAATTTCAAAAATTTTTTCTGACTTTCTGTGTGTAAATTGTTGTCTCTCTATAAGATACTACCTATTAATATTATACACTTTGTACAAAAATACTGTGTGAGTCAGATAAAATTTTTCAAAATTCAAAACAGCAAAAACAACAAAAAAAGACCTGGAGCACTTCTAAGTTGACAAAAAACTTTAATACTTGGGCCTATTTCTATATCACCTGATATTTGAATTTTAATGCATGAATTCCTTTTTTTCTTTTGCCTGTTGCATGATGGGACATTTGGAACAATAGTGTACATAAACATTATGCTAAAAAGGGAACATTCATAAAAAAGTAGTACCTGTGTAACAGTCCAACAGTCACATACAAGCTTTTTCTGCTGCTGTTGACTTTTTTCCATCATGTGCTAGAAAGAAAAAATATGAAAAAAACCCACATACATTGAACTCATCCAGGTAAATCAGACATATAGATGCTGATCTAAAGACCCATAAATGAATAAAACGCTTTGTACTGCCTGGAAACAGCCAATGTGATACAGCCATGTTCAACATTCATGACATCCTACTTGCTGTTTAGGTCAACAGATCATTTACATAACACTCCCCGGCTTGTTGTTGTTCCAGACTTCATGCAAGAGAGTTGGTGATTTATCTGATAAGCAAACTCAAAATAGTCACTTAGGAATCCCTCCCCACACACAGACACATGCGAGTCATTCTGTTTTTCTAAAGCAGAATGTGTGTAGGAGATCCAACCATACAAAGAGATATCCGGCTTGCACGGATTCTTATCAATTCTATGGTGATGCATCCATGCTTTTTTTTTTCCCTCTTGCACTCCTCCATTCATACATTTATCATTAGGTGTCTTTAGGTTCGTTGTGCGATTCGTCATAGATGAGTGCTTACTATATCTGGGCTCATGTGTGGGCTTTCTTCATGTGATACCCACCATGCAGGCGAGGGCTTACCAGGTCAAAGCAGTGGGTGGAGGAGAGGCGGAGAGAGAGAGGGCAGGTGACTAGGTCACATGGCACGCACCTGGAGCTCAGGAGGAGTAACCTGCTTTCTCTGTGCACCAGATATGACCGTGTCTTTAAGGATGACAAGCTGTATGGGAAATTTCCACTGAGAATTAATGGATTTTATGAAAGACCAGTGTGTGGGACCTTGGCTGCAATTGTGAGGGAGAAAAAAAAAATGGAAAGGTTTGAGGGGGGTGACTTGATTGTTGTCCTGGTGGGAGTCCCGGTGGAAGGTACAGTGATTATGTTACTCGTGTGGTAATAAGTGCGGAGGAGCAGAAGTAGTGTGGAGCACCAATTGTAACAGGAAAAGAGACCGAGAGGCTGTGGGAGGGAGGGACGGCCTTCTGCTGTTTGCCATGGATTCTCCCGGTGATGTCACTATCACCGATGATATCACGGTGCACTCCCGCAGCAACGGAACATTTCAGCCAACAGCAGAACCGAGGCTGATTCATTCAAAACAACTTTCCTCATTGCCCTCTGACATCTGTAATTCACTTCTATATGTGGAACACCGACATTTTCAAATGCAAAAGCAGCGTAATTGTTCTTTTTTCATCCTTGTGACATTTCACATGCATGGCAACTCTAAAAAAAATGGCAAACGTTCTGTAAGAATTAATAATTCCTTCTTCTGTCCTGGGAGATTGCAGCGGGCAACACCAGAAGGCATATTTGAATAAGCAGCCTTCACACCTCATATTTATCAGAATGATGCAGTGTGAAATGTGTCTTTCCCTAAAAAACACTCAAGAGGCACCAGTACTGTGCCTGCAAAGAGCAGCTCTTTACACAGTTGTTACTCTTTCTCTAGTGTCATAGTCTGCACATAAATAATTCTGCAGAGTGAAGCTCAATCTAATTTGTCAAACTGCAAGAAACAAGACATTTCTTTTGAGTAGGGGGGAGCTTTTAAGATAATATGGGTAAATGGACTGCAAGGCACTTTGCCGTTGCCTCTCGTTCACCCATTTACACATCCATAGCTGCAGAACTGCCATGCGAAGCGCTGGCATGTCATCCAAGTTAAATGTGATGTTTAAATTTGGAATTTGAATTATTAGACGTGAAAGTCTGAAAATGAGGTACATCAAAGTTCTAAATAAGGTTTTTTTCTATTCATAGAGCTGGTTAGGCGCACTGGTGGACACAAAAGATGGAAGCTTGAGACTCTTGAGAGATCTCATCTGGTGAGCGAAAATGATTCGCTGCCCCTTTTATAAACCTTTTGCTAGGCAACATGATAATGCCTTTGGGCTAAGTCCATTAAAAAAAAAAACAGCTGGGATATATTCATAATCCAGTTGCTAAGCCAACCGGGACAAAAATAATGTAAAAATAAAACTTGATGACGAGGTGAATCAGCAGGAGAGCTTCCTGGAACAGCAAAGTTAACTTCTGAAAAACACGAAAAGGTTGACATGGTTCTTACAACCGAGCGCTATGAATAGATTTAGGTAAACACAGTGGCTGCCGCGTCTGGTCAAAATAACAAAGGCCTCGTCCAGCGTCCCATATTGGAAAAAAACAGGCTACCGTTCGATGAGTCAAACAAGATAAATTAATGCAGAGTCTAGGGGAAAAAATTGCAGTGACAACATTGATGACGACTGTTCTGAACTGTTTTTAAAAGGTAGATGATACTCTGCGACCTCCGAGGCCCAAGAGCTCACATTTTGAAATAATGCACGAGTTTTGATATGCAGGATGGCGCACTATGATCTGAAGTGAGTGATTCTAACCAAAAAAGTGTTACAATATTAATCAGTTTATTTTCACCCATCCACTCCTGTGCAGCTCGAGCATTCCTGCTCACTTTCACACACAATGGCAAAGGTAGCGTAGAAGTAATTCAGCCCTACGTTTTCGACCCAGACTGCATTGTGCATTGTTGCTTACAAGCCTTGCAGGAATTGTAATGGAAGTAATTGTTCTCTATAATGTTAGAAACATGACAGTCTTCAGCTTCACTAAGTAATTAAGCAGCTAATAAAGTAGGATCATCCTTTGTGCTGATTGTAAATTTTGACACATCAGCTACCTGCCTGGTCAAAATAGTCCTCTGATACTCTTCGTTCTGCAAAAGCACTGAAATAAAAAAAGACCTACATGCTGATATGTCTCCTGTTTACTCACAAGTGGCTTCTGGCTCAATATTGATACAACGGAGGTGACAGGAGTATTAAAAAAATGACATGAAGGCTTGTAGATTTCCAAGTAACAATATTTTTTCTGCACAGAGTTTAGAGCTTTAAGCTACCGTATAAAATA
>JAPZDY010000008.1:6743569-6755483 GCA_029783645.1 Ctenochaetus hawaiiensis | reverse complement strand
AAGCTACCGTATAAAATAAAATTTCATTCTACTCTATATTGTACTTTGGTTGCACGTTGCTCAAAACATCAGATCATGAAAGCACAGCACAGAGGAAAACTTTTTTCTGTGTTTCTGAAAAATACTTTGAGTTTCCTCTCTTTAACACCAAAAAAAAAAAAGAGAGAGAAAAACACAGCAGAGCAGGATAGTGAAACATGATCTACTGAGGAAATGAAAAGAGATAAAAGTGTCAAAGAGACAAAAAGTAAAAGCAAAGCGAGAAGTTCTTTAATGAGAACACCAGAAAAAGAGACGGGCTTGGCCTCTGCTGGGTCATTAGTTGTTTCTGTTGTTTGTGGCATAAATTGCCTTTTCCCGTGTGAGAGGTTGCAGACAAGTGTTTTTTGTATCAAAGTGTGTGTGTGTTTTTTTTCGACATCGTGCTGACACCTACATCCTGGTCGGCACAAAATCAACATCTTTGATAAACTTTGTAACACTGCCTCTTTGGCCTTTTGCCATGCTTATGCAATGCTTCCAAATGTCAAAAGAGGCTTTTTTTCCCCTCTGAGTTAAATGTTAATGGCTGTCACAAAATGAGGGCAGAGCTGAATTTTTGGGAATTGCACAGTCAGGCATGTTAATTGAAAGGCCTGGTAATCGAATGTGGAGTAAACCAACAGATGGATTTGAATACTTATTATTTCTATTTCCAATATTTCAATATTCAGACCGACTATTACTGCATAAATAAGCTACTGCTAAGAATTAGGGCACAGAGTTGGAGGAGAAATTATCCAAGTGCGTACTGTTACTCACTTCCTGTAATTTTTTTTGTCATAACCTCAGGTGTAATGGCTGTAATAAAATGTTTTTTGGAAGGAAGTGTAGATCTTAGGCTGTCGTAATTTTACAAATATAAAAAGATCAGAGTTTAAACATGCATTTGAAACTGCTTTCGTTCGTAAAGTTGACTCGACTTGGGAAATGCAGAGCTGTAAACCCAGATATTAGACTCTTGGCTGGGGGCATTGCCAGGGGCTGAAGAAGTGCTCGGATTTTTCATTCATGCGAAGGTAATAAACCCTGATTTGACTTGTGCTCAAATGTAAACACTAAAAAGACATTTATTTAATGTTTTACCTCATCAGCTTCATTCTGATCATGCTTGAAACAGGTTTGGACTGTTACATGAACCTTTTTTAGATACAGACTCAGGAGTTGATGAAATGGAAAAGAAGCATTTATTGTCAGGGGTGGAGTGGGGGAGGAGTGGGGGTGGAGTGAGCAGGGATAGCATAGCCAACTGGAGCTCGCAGATGGATGGTGGTTTGAGGGCTGGCAGATGGACAAGAATGATCCCGGACCAGAAGAAACTTTGCCTGCCTTAAAGTTCGAGGGAACTGATCATGAGAGGAAAAAAAACCACTGACTGACAGGAATCACATTACGGTGGTTGATGGAGTAATCTGCCTCAGAGTGGATGGAGGAACTGGTCCATATATGTAGCTGGAGCTTGATTAGTGGATGGGAAACAGGTGAGCAGGCTGATTAGCAGCAGGAAGTCAGAGTGTCACACATGGATGAGAAAAGGACAAGGGCAAACAAATGACCAGGACGGTTGTTGAATGCTTATAAAACGAGCATGTTTTGATTGGTTCATTGAGAGTGTGATATAAGATGGGGCATCCTTAAAAGACTCAGCGGTTCACAGGCAAGGATGGGTTGAGGTTCACCACTTTATTATATAAAGGGCATCACACAGGATAATCTTGTGCAGCATCCAATTTTTTAATGAAGTTGCAAATCAGTCTAAATGTACTGGTTTAATATTCACAAAAATATTGATCATTTATTGAACATGGCAGCTCCATGACTTGTCCTACATTTTAAATGCTCCATGTAGCTTAGTAAGCATCAGTTTTGCATGTAGGGCTCCCTGGTAAAGCTAGCATTACTTGTGTAGTGTCCAGTTGGCAACATGCAATTAAAATTTGCTTCAGCTATCAAATAATAGTAAGAAAAAACAACGAGAACATGTGTTAAGTACAAAAAGCCCACAGATACCTCAGTAGGAGTACAATAATTGAGGAAATGCTCTTTTAAACCACTTAACATCGCTGATTCTTGATAATGTCAGACTGTTAGTTTTAAATTTGGCTTCATGTGTCACTTAAGAACAGTTCCTGATGGTTTCATCTCAAGCAAAACTCCGCATTTTTATTTTTTTTGCATTTGTAAACATACAAATTAATACTAACAGAGTGTAATGAGAGGAAGCAGAGTTTAGCAGAGTGACGACTAACATGATTTTCATCACGAATGACTAAAGCAAAGCAAGTAATTGTTTCATTAATGAAATGACAGGCCGCAGAGGGAGGAGGTAATGCATTCAGAAGCGTGTTTGTTGTCAGCAACGTCACGTTCATGGAAACTCACTAGTATTGCCCATGTGTTCAAGTGTTCTTTGCAGCATACGGACGTGGGAGGGGACTTTTTGGGGATCACCTTTGGAGGTGCAGAGCTCATCAGACGGTAATATGTGCTCTGCTGCAAGTGGTGAACAGGAAATCCCTTTATCGCCATGACAACGCCATGCACCTGCGTCGGAATGGCGTCAACCTGAGTCCCTGAGCGTCACAGCAACACACTCTTTTCCCTGTAAAATCAAAGGGAAAGCTTTCCCTTTAGCTTGAGTCATGGCATGATCTTAGCACCAGGAACTGAACACAGCAGGAACAGAGTCTTTGGTGTTCTCGTTGGACCACTTGCGGAATGAGTGCGGCCTGCTATTTTCCAAACTACTCATGGAACTGTAATAAACAGCAAAACCCTCAGCTACGCTATGGCCAGCTGCTCGGCTTTGCTTTCCAGAGTTGCCAGAATCCTTAATGGACTTATCCTGGAAATGTCCCTTAATCCCTTTATCTCCCAGAAAGTAATTTATTCCTCATTAGTATTTAATTGGCAAAATGTGTGGAAGTTAAAGGGAGAGATCGGGGATAGTGGATTTATGGGAGGCAGTGATTTTCCTCCAGCCGCTTTTTTAATCTTCAAGTTTCCCTTTATGCTCGTATAATTCATCCAAACTGCTCTCTGCCTTGTTGCTACTTTTCTTTGAGTACAGTCAAGTAGCTGCATGCAGTACTTTGGTTCAAATAATTATTAACCTCTCATCAGAAGTCTCTGCCTCTCTTCTCTTTTTTCTCCACTGACATGTCAGGGCCACTTGGTAGATTTAAAAGTGTTATCCAAGACTGTTTACTCTCAGGTGAGTTGTGGTCTCTGATAGTGGGGTCTCAGGGGGTTTGTAGGTTGACAAAGGCCTCTTTGATGTCTTCAGATCAGTAACCTGTATCCTCAAGTGAGTTTCTATTAATTAAGCTCAGTGATGGCACAAAGAAACATCCACTCTTTCCCTCCTTGCACTCTGAAATTCATGCAAATCCCAACAAACACCTGTAGAATACAGCAAGATGTCTTAAGTGCTTCTGTCAGGGAGTGTTTTCATGCATTTGTTTGCAAATAGGGACGGCTGTGCTGAATCTGGCTTTTCAAACATATATTTCTTTGTAAATTAGACATATGTGACTACTATGTAAATGCTCCTGCAGATATATGCAGACAATGAAGATGCATGAATAAAACAAGAAAACATTTGACAGGGATCTAATTTAATTTAACTGCAATCAGTTCAGCCTTGTGCCAGGTTGAGATCAGCAGGTAAGAATGCCATAATATTTTTATGCGATGCAAGCTTGAAAGGTCCTTCAGTTACACAGTGGTGACAGAGTTGCACTTGGACACTAAAAACTTGAAAGTGCACCGACATAACTCCCTTCAGTAGAAGAGAGTCAAATAAGGTCTCATTAATGACAAACATTGCAGAGATACAAGTCAGTATAGCTGCAGTCTGACATAATCATAAGGAAAAACACATTTTTAAAAGGATTGCATCTCTAAACGCACTCAGAGTTGCAATGACTAACTGACCTTTTTGCACTTTTGTTGCTTTTATCCTTTGTAACTACAGTCTGTTATTGCATTGTTAAAGTGCTTATTTATCCAATAGAGTTTGGTGCACATGAACTGAAAGACCATCCAAGAAAAAGAGACATTTTAATCATTTCAATCTCTTTTGAGAAATGCTTATTAGGCCTTTGAATGTCATGCAAGACTCAGTGTCTGGAAAATGTCAAGAAAAGGGGGAAGTTGGCTGGAGTCTGTCACAGTAACATCTGGACACTCCCACAAGACCTTCACACTCCGCCTGGTGACTAGAGCCTCATAGCATATTCAGTGTACTCACCCTTCGCACTCACTCGCAGAACCGACACCCTTCCCACCATCAGACTAACACTTAAAAGTCACAGTACAGGTCCCCCCTTGTTCTGAACGGTGGATGATTGCAAATGTGATCATCCCGCTTGTTAACTGTCATAGGCCATTCGTTGCTACATGCATGCATTTCTGCACACATTCACACACATGAACACAGTTTTTTTTTCCAGCTCATGCACACAAGACCTATTTACTTTTTAACCTTTGTTGATCACTGGAGCTCATTGCTAAAGCCTGCTCACACTCTGAGGGTTTGGAGGGGATGAGCAGAAAGCAGATGGCTCATGTTGAAGACCAGAATCCCTCAGACAGCAAGATAAGCTGGGTGGTAAACAGGCGGAGTCTGAAGGCAAAACTACAATGTTAAGAAACAACTAAAAAGTGTAGTATGTGCTTATTGTCAGGAGAGAATACTTTCCAACTCTGGCTAAAGATATTGAAACATGTGGTACGATAACAGTAATGCTCTTTTACATCATAAAAGGGCTCTTTGAAGGATGATTTTGCAGATTTCTGATGTTTTTGGATGCATATGTAGTTGTGTAATATATAATACTTCAGCAATAAATGTCAAAATAACATGACCAATATTATATATTTTGTTGATTTGTGCACTTACCCCATCCCAGATGTTTCCAAAACTGTCAAAATCGTAAAAAATGAAATTTTTTTATAAGGTAGCCATTCAGTTTGAAATACTGTGGGAGCAATGGAATAAAGAGAGAACAGCCATATCTTGTTTGGTATCACTGTGCCTGCTTTCTGCAGACTCATGACATGCAGCATAAAATCAGTTTGCTCACAGAATGATTGAAAAAAAAACTGACATTGCTTGACTTTTCTAGTAAAACAACAGTATTCTGTTTTGCTTCCTGCAGACATCTGTGACATTTTAGTTTTGAACTAAACTACTGCTGCAACCTTTATGTAGAAGTTCAATCAACCAGAACTTAAATCTTCAAATCATATCAAAATGCATTATGCATGCAAGTTGCATGCAAGTAAAATGGCACCGAATGTGTTTTAAAACAGCTTTTAGTTTCTGTAAACCCACTCAGACTGCAGAGGTGAGCACATTAGATGGCTTTGAAGCTTTGTTAAAGTTGTCATGGTTTTGGACACTTAGATAACACATGGATCAAAAAGAACATGCACTTCAATGTCTGACTCCCACGCCCCACACAGGCCCACTGTCCCCACAGAACAAAACATTAGACCACTACCCTTGTCTTCTTGTCATTATTGTGCCCGTGTCTGGTCAGCAAATGCAGTGTGTGGGAAAGATGTGCTGCCTTAATGTATTCAACAGCAATTTATATTCATTATGCCATCTTTCCTGTCTAATTATGATTGTGGCAGAGGGGGGCACAGAGTGACGAATACTTTGTCTCACTATCCATCCCTTTCTTTCCTGTTCTCTTAATTTTAATGTGACATCTCTTTCTACCAGTCTTATTAAATATGTTCCTCTTCTTTGTTGGTGTCTCTCATTATCACTTGCTGCTCTGCCTGCAGTACCCAAGCCTCTCTCAGTTAGGACCCATCGGTTTTGTGGCTGCCGTAGGGTCAATATCCAAACCCTATAACAAAGAGTGGGCAGTCATGAGGACGGCGTTGATCTCCTCTAAGCAGGTACTTCATATGCACTCACACACTGGGCAATGTGGTGAATCAGAGGCGGGGGAAACACAGCGCCCTCAACGTGGGTGAAGTACACAGAGCGGAGGACTGAAGGAGAGGGCTGCCAGATCAACCACAGGGAGGAGAGGGAGAGTCGGTGGCACAGAGATCAAAGCAGAACAGACCGAATGGCTGATCAAAAAGGTCATCTACCATTTTCTTGCCATTAGCATTGTGACATGCGTGGAGAACTGAGGAGATATAATACTCAAGGCTCACAAAGGCCAAGGCCGCAGTGTTTCTTTGAACTGCATCTCTGCCCTGCTCTGCTCTGCGTCCTTCTTGTGTTTCATATAAGATGCAAAGAAAAAACAATGTGCTTTCAACTTCCGCTCTGTTACTCTACTCGCTTAAAAAGGTAGATCAACATCTTTGCTCTCTTGCAGAAAGTTGGATGACCTCAATACACTTCATGCTTGTGGCCAGCTACATGTAGTGGCTTGTTAGTTTAGTATTGCAAAAAAGAGTGGAAACTTGGGGAAACAGATTGTGTCAAATGTTTTAAAAAGTCCACCAGCACTTCTAAAACTCACTCGATAATGATAGTGCTTCAGGGCTAGAAATAATCATGAACCTAAGTTAGCATAGCGATGTAAAAGCATTTCGTCTTACTGCCTGGCTCTCTGCTGGAAACAGTCCCTGTCATAACAACCTGTAAAACCACAATATGCAAACTTTTTAAATATCTATTTGTATGGATTTAAAAAGAAAAAAAGCAAGATTCAACAAAATAATAATGAATGAGCTTTAGAGGTGAATGCACATATTTGGTGGATAGATACAGTATGAAAGTGGCATCCATACTATCATCTAACTCTCTGCAAGTAAGCAAATAACTATAACCACTCCCAAACTGTCTCAAAATAGTGGATAAACAAAATTTACCACAGCCTTAATGAATTTATTTTTCTATCTCACTCAGGACCTCGTGTCCTTGTGAGGCAGGTGCACTAGATGTTTATTCTCCACATTTGTACGAGTGAACTACAAGATGTTTTTGAAATCTCTGAATCATAAATTATAGGGCTACCTGCCCCTCAAAGTTGAATATTATGATTGTGCATATTTTGGTTCAAAAATAGCAAACTAAATTGACTCTTTTTAACACCTATAATTTTCCAAAGCTTATGCTCTAATTTTTCAGAACGACCTTGCAGGTTTCAGGCCGTTGTTGGTGTTTATTTGTTTACTGGTTGGCAGGACAATCAGTTTTAAAGGACTATTGGTACTTCAAGAGCATTTTGTAGCACACATTTCTGTGTTTACTTTACGTAGTACTTGTGTTAAAGTCATAAAACTTTACTTTTCCTTTTAAAACTTGATTCCATTAATCAGCATTTATCACTCTGCTTGAAGTCGCGGTCGCAGCTGAGCAGGAAACTCTGCATTAAGAGTGAGGACAGAATAAACAAGCTAACTGTGGGAAGTGCTCGCCGTTCTGCGGTACCAGCAGGAAGCGTCCATCATGGATGCACTGGATGGATTTTTTAAAAACAATAGTATGAAAAACAGATGGCAAAATACATTTTTTTTGACTTTTAAAACGTGAGGATGGTGGAAGTCGGATGTGACAAACTTCTTGGCTCATTTTGTTCAAAACATCTGTCAAAGTGAACTTTAACGCGTCAGTTAATACATCTAAAATAACCTCACTTTTTATTTTCATTTCTTTACTGCATTCTTCAGTAAAAAAAAAAAAAACAACCACAGATGTTTTTATTCTGCTAGCAGCATAGATAGTTTGTAATATTGGTAATCAAGTATAAAAACCTGCAACCATCATGTGTTTGAGTCTAAACCATTGCTGCACCTGAACGGTCGGGTTAATTCACCAGCAGCCGAACTGACATTGTTACATTCAGCCTTTTGTCAGATCTGAGACCAAGAAAATATTGACAGACCTTATATCTGCTCTCCAAATGCCCCTGTTGGTAATTGGATGGTAAATGGGCAGCACTTTTACAGCACTTTTCTGTCTTAATGGACAAAGCGTTTTACAGTTGGCCTCTCTTTCACCCATTCACTCACAAAGATGGAGCTGCATTAGAGCTGCTGGCATGATTACGTTGGAGAATTTTCTGTAGAAACTACAGCTGTTTTGGGATTGTTGATTTGTGATCTGTTAGTTGAGGTTTTCTGCATTCAGCTTGATGTTAACAAAGCTGGTTATTATTAAGACTTAGAGGTAGTTGTAGAGTTGAATAGAAAAAGTGGCACCTCAAGGTTTAAGTTGATGAAAACCTGCAAACCTGCCATCTTGCAAAACACTCTTGGGGTGAAAAAAGATTGAAAAATTGAGTTTTGTTTCAATTATTGACACAAGCTGTAAATATCTATCTTTTTCGAATGAACAATGATACCGACTTACCTACTGGTTACAGGCTTGTTGGCCTTAGAGTTTAATGTAATCGAAAGCTCAGGTTAGCAAAGCAACATATAACTATGGTCTCATCTTTCTCATCTTCCTCATTTTTCTTTTGCTGTCTGTAGCATTTCACAAAAACTTACAATAAAAGCTGTAAAGGGAAACTAAACTGTTATTGTGAGAGTGTTTTGTTAGCTGCTCGACTTCAAGATGAGAGGATAAAACAAAAAAGTAGAGTTAGTCTGTGTACATCTACAGGATGCAACTAAGTGCATAGTTTGAAGAACATTTTGTTAGGATTTGAACATAAGAGAAGACTTTGTTTAGTAAAAAGAGAGGAATATCAAAGAGTGAACACCATCTCTTCCTCATGTTTATGTGCTGCAAAGACAGAAACTGATAGCAACCTGGTGAGCGAATCTAAGAATCTGCTTTGTTCAATCCCGATTAATGTCCCTGAACACCAATTTCTTAAGATAAAGCAATAATCAATAATCCTGATTTGAATTTAAAAGTCAATTCCTCTTTTCCTGCATTGTCATCTTTTGTATTTTCATTCACTGACACTGTTTTCATCAGTGTAAATGAATTTTGTTTGTTCTTTTTGTTTGCCTCACTTTTCCTCTTGGGGGACAATAAAGTTGAGTATTTGAAGAATTCAGTCCCAACACCAGATACTGTTCCTTTGATTTATTTTTCCAAATAATTTTTCTTGCTCTTTAGAAAATATCCATCAAACTGGTGTTTGGTTGTTTTGTTAAAATATCTCAACATCGTTTAATTTCCTTGAAACTATTTGTACTTTGCACACAAGGGAATATCAATCAAATTGGCATTTTTTTCATTTGGCTTTATCTGTGTGTGTGTAAATAAAATTTTCTCTTTAAAACCGAAAGAGCTGATTTGTTGGTGTAATTTTTCTTTTTATTCAGAAATAACTAACTTTTTTTTAACTGTTGCATTCATAAACAGTTGATTGTTGACACTTTAAAGCCAGTTGCCTCAGTTTGATTTTCATGTTGCGCTAAAAACTTTTCACGGCATACAATATTATGTAAAACTTTTAACATTAAACACATGATATAGTTTCAGTTTCTGGTTGTGAGAGCGTCATGAATGTACCCAAGCCCTGAAACATCCCCCCTCTGAAAGAATATTTCATTGATTTGCACATTTTACGTCACTCAGGATAAGAAAGTTACCCTTAAGGCTTAAAAAAAATGATCAAATGAACATGATCATGTCACTAGAATGCCACTGAGTGCAACCTGTCAGAAAATTATGGCTATAGTAGGGTTAGAAATCATTTCAATTGGATAAATCCCTCACAGCATGTTCTCTGTGCAATTCTTGTGGATCATCTGCCTCCATCATGAATGAGCCCATCTACTATTTAGTGTCTCTTTCATACACTTGCCAAGAGGATGTCGGGCAAGCCAAGAACAGCACATAATATCTTAGCCCACAATTTTGCATCACCTCCCATCAGTCCTCACACATACGCACGTAGTCTGGCTTGGCAATTGAAAATAGCTTGTGTCAAATATAATAATCTAGTTACCACTTACAGCCTGGGAACCAGTAGCTTGCCAGCCGCCTCCCCGCCTCCCCACCTCTGTTCTTTGGAGGTTACATACGTCAAAGTGAGCACAGACATGGATGTAAGAATGCCAGCAGGAATGAAAAAGACAATAACGAGTCATTCTTGAAGAAAGCCAAGTCTAAATTAGGATGTATAATTCTGTTTCTTTGCAGAAATTTTACACAAAGGCCACATAAAGATGAATATTAAATCGTTTATGATATAACTGACACCCATAATGTTAAATAAATTGTCAGTATCTATAATGACTCATCCAGCGCAACAGTTTCCATTGTGGCCCTGCAGAAAGAAAGGCCTCGTTTCCAGCTAATATCATGAGAACAACATGTACAGATTGACACATGCTAACAGTTTCAGTGATTGCTAGGAATTTGTAATCGAGTCGAAAAACTAAATCATTATCCAACAGTGCCATGCGGTTTGTTTTGTAATCGACTACCATTAACATAATGCCTGCCTTGTCTGCCAAGTGTCATCTGTCAGCCTGATACCTTTAGCTGAATTTGTTCTCATTACAGATAAAGGTTGCATATTTTGGAGCTTTGCAGCTTTTTTGTTGTGATATATTCAAAATAGTCCTCAGTAGAGCAATGCTGCCACGTTTAATGGGATTACTCCCTCTTAAGTATGCATAAATATGCATGAATCACTTAGGGAGTGGGTTATGGTCGATTTCACCATTGTCATTGTCTCTAAAATAACACAGGAAGGAATTGGATGTAGCTGAAACTGTGAAATGTTTGCAATGCAAGCTTCTCAAATGTCACCTTCCCCAAACAGTCGTGCTATTGATCTTACTTCTCACCTCGTTAAATGCATCGCTGAGTCATGTGGAAGTGATTCTCAGATTAAATCATGCTCTGTGTTCTCTGAACAGTTTCTCCTAAATGAGCAAAACAGCCGACAACTAACAGAAATACAAATAGGTCGTATCAGAGAGCCGCGGTGTGCCAGTGCAGTGCAGAGTTTTTTGTGCAGGACTCTCGGTGTTCTGGTGAGCTTAAAGCTACTTGTGTCAACACGGAGTTGGCTGCCCATCCAGACATGCTCAGTCTCTGTTGTCCCTTTGCCATGTTTGTCAGCACACTCGGGGAGTTGATGGGGAGATTACGACTCCGAAAGCCATCTGTGTCTGTTAGAGCAACATGCGAGGCTGCAGATGTGAAGATATCTGTTAGAGTGCAAACTGGCATCAAGGTAAAGCAGACTGTTGAATGCACACTTTCTACCAAATATTAAATTTGTAACAACAGAAACTGATGGCACACGTCTGACTAAAATGATTTGGTACGTTTTAAGCTCTAAGCAATCTGAAACAGCTGCTCGATTTAAATGTTTCTCAGAGCCAAAATGTTGCTAGCAGGCTATCAAGCTGATTTTGCTTTTAAGATGTCTGTAATAACTTTGAAAATTTGAACCCTGTTGTTCAGTCAAACTGCTCTCCTCTTTTAGACGGTGATGTCCTGTAGGATGTTTTTGTGAAATTAACTTTTTTTCCTTGTATAAAGCTTGTTGCCTTTTCTTTCTCTGTGCTCTTTCCTGCCGTTTTCTGCAGTGGGTTTCACCTGTTCCTCGTTTGTTTTCCCTCCTCATTTTTATTTAAGTCAGTTTACATTTGAGTTTTCACTCTGTCTGCATCCGTTCTCATGTCCTGTGTTACTCCCTGTGTTCCTGCTTTGCTCCTTGGACCCCTCTGGATTTATGCTGTTGTTGAATGACTTGCCTTTAGATTATCCTTTACTGGACTTCTTGCCTCATTTAGTTATTCTGTATTTCTCTGCTTCAGTAAGTTTAAATAAGTGAACTTTTTCTTTTCTGCAGCTGGTCACCTGGTGTTTTTTTGTTCGGGTCTCAATCATAACAATGTGTGCATGTGTATAGATTGATTGACGATAAAGTTCTCTCCTTCCTGATAAAATATTTGCAGATCTATTTTTTTTACC
>JAPZDY010000008.1:6727288-6740969 GCA_029783645.1 Ctenochaetus hawaiiensis | reverse complement strand
CTATCTATCTATCTATCTATCTATCTATCTATCTATCTATCTATCTATCTATCTATCTATCTATCTATCTATCACAGTGTTGAGAAGCTGTTATAGAGTTTTAAACCTCATTGAGACATTGTATGGAATTAGATTACACAACATGGATTGATTTTAATTTAAAAAAAGCTGTAAAATATTTGTACACGCTGCTTTATTGACCAGAGTTTTCAGCAGTAAAGCAGCTCTTTTTATATGTTTTTTTTTTACTTCATAAAGTGGTGCAGCTATCGTTACATCAAACCGTCGCCCACAAGGTGCAACCAAAATGATGAGACTGCCTCTGTTGTGCATGGACGAAGTGCTGCACTGTAATTTGCACGTAGCAGGTGCAAACAATAACTTTTCTGAGTGAGTATTCTCAAGTTTCATCGCTTAATCATCATCAGCACCTGAGTTACATGCACTCTTGTGACCACTGGTGTGTGTGCATGTATGATTTCACCATGGACATTAAACTTGGGTCTACATCTACAGTATGAGACCAAACTTCAGTGCATCTACTGTAATTTCCGGACTATAAGCCGCTACTTTTTTCACACGCTTTGAACCCTGCGGCTTAAACTACGATGCAGTTAATTTATGGATGAAAATAAACGAGAAAACGTGTGACGAAGTAATTCTGAGGTTGTTAAATTCCGACATTGAAAAACACAGCTTTAGTGGTTTTAGTTGTTAAATTTAGTGGGTGTGGCTTATATACAGATGCGGCTTATAGCCCGAAAAGTACAATACATAACTAAACAAAATTTCATGTATTTCATAAAAATCTGTGTTGCTACATCTTTTTATGTACTCATTTTCAAAATGGTAACGAAAATATACACAAAAAAGCTACAACTACATCAAGTGTATTTATCAGATGTTTATAACTACTTATGTGTCTCATGACAAATTAGGTGATTATGCATGAACACAATAGCGGCAGAGAAGAAAAGAGTGCTTGTACTAAGAAGTGTGTTTACAGGCCCAAGAAGAGAAAGAATCTAATGTCAAGAAATCTAATGTCACAGTCTTGTCAGACAACAATTACAGGCCCAAAAAAACAACTGTTACTCTTTAAATACATAGCCGAGAAGAGAGAGAGAAGGACAAATTAGTTTATAATTACTCTGTTGACGCTGGTGTTGACGCAAGACTTACTGTAGTCTTGGCAGTATCTGTGATTAAGGTAGTGAAATCCGACACTTTCAGGAAGTGAAGAGACGCAGGTTATCTGGGATTGCGTGTCTGAATGTTTATCGCGACCTGGTAATCCATAGTTGTCTTCTGCTCTGCGAGAAAATGCCACAGCCATCACCCTTCACCCCTGACAGGAACAAATCTACACCACACACACCCACCTCTGTGAGTGGATAACAGCAGGGAAACCGTCACAGTGTCACACTGCTTTACGAGAATGTCAGCCGAACTTACAGGTCAGCTCATGTTGCACAATTTCACACCTGTACTTTCTATTTCTACCCAGTAACACCGGCTTGTATTTTGTTTATATGCCAGTTGTGGAGTGATGAATCTTCAAAATAACCTGATCCAAGAATACATTTTTTCTTTTTAAAAAAAGGCACATTTCATGGATTTAATCAGTGTAGTACAATAACTAGGTGTGTGGCCAGCTGGACAGAAATAGAGGTGTAAATCTTACTGACGTCAGCCGTGCTTAGTTTTCCAATCGTGAACACTCACAGAGACAGAATGTGGGTTTTGTTCTTGAACAGAAAATGGGGGAGCGGCAGAGAAAGACATGTACAGTACACAACAATCAGGAGGACCTGAGTCATCTTCAGATGCTTTCTCAAAAATAGATATTTACCCCCTTTTAGTCAGAGAGAATGCTAAAGATAAAAACTATAAATAAATATAAGAATAGCGTTCATTCATTCATTCATTCAACCATCTCTCCCACGTTTCATCCTGTTCATACTGTACTGGAGCCATTTATGGCTGAAACAAGCCAACAAGTAGCTCCATTATGTCTATTTAGCTCATGTGAACTCTTCTCATCTTCCTTTCCCCCATTTGGCTGTCTCTGAAAATGGTTCGCGAAATGCAACTGTGTAAATACACACCTTGTTCAGATCCATTAGGGCATCAAAATACGCCACCTCTGAAAATAGAGCAGAGCAGAGATGTAGGCTAGCGGCCATCAGTGGTGGCAATTGAGTAAATAAGCGCATTTACTCTAGTATTGTAGTTATGCAGTATTTAAACTTACTTGTACTTCACTAACTAAGTATTTCTTTATTTTTTGCCACTTTACTCTGCCACACCTCCACAATTCAAAGATAAATATTGAAGTTTTTAATACATTTTTGATACAAATAACTTTAGGTACTTGTAATTTTGCAGATTTCTTAAATTTATAAACATATTATCCAACAAGTCAATTACTCTTTAATATCACTGATTAAAATGAGACTTTATTAATCCAGGGTCCAAATCCAGTGATATACACGTTAATTTTACCATAACTATAAGGCAGCTGTGTTATACATGCAATCCTAAAATGGGTATTACTGCATATATACTTTTACTTTTAGTACTTTCTTACTCAAATTTTTAAATTTTGTGAGTTTTATTTGTGCAGAATACTTATGCAAAATGACTGACATAAAATGATTGAATGATATGATTTCCTACTTTTACCCAAGTTATTTAATATCTGATAACTTCTTTCATACTTGATGGCCATGCAAAAAATATAATGATGATGATGATGATGATGATGATGATGATGATGCATGGGGTGAAGCTCATCTTAGAAGTGTAAGATGTAGCTTCAGTTGTGTTCCAAGCATGTTATTGTTGTTTTTGTTAAAAAAAAGTGTGACTACATGAAAAAAGGCCTTCTGCTAATCCAAGTGACATTTCCATAACTTGCTAAATCAGTAAAATGTCACAAACACCTGCACAGTCTAATGCAATCCACCACAGCGGTCAGATTCAGATACAGTGATTCCCTCTGAGCGTCTAATGTTTAATTGTTATTGTTACATTTACAAAATGGTGTTGACAGAACTCTGCTTTATGATATTTTTCACTCTACTCCACTCTATTGAAAGCTGCTCTCGGTGCCCCTGATTATTTGTGCCAATGCCTGCAATTAGCAGAGAAATAAGTGGGATGGGACGACGAAAGGTACATTTTGCAGGATTATGCAACACAATATAAAACTGTGACAGTTTTGACAAAAATTACATCTCAACTTTGCAAAAGCACAACATGTTTCGGTTCTGTTTTACCGATCTGACTGAGATCATATGATTGTTTGTGATACTTTGTCCAGAACCTATTTTAAACTATAAAAACAGTTAGATGGAAGATTTATGACATTTATGTCAGAAGAAGCATCTGCAGTCAGGCACAAAAAGAGTTGATGATCAGTCCCATTTCAAGTTTTTTGGAACATTTAAACACCTATAAGTATGTAGGAATTGTTTCTTATTAGCCATCATGGATGCTACTTGTTTGTCACACATCACCTTCATCCTGCCCTAAATTTTTGTGGCTGCTGTAGCTGCAAAGATGAAAGAAAACTTAGGCTGCAAAGAGATAACTTGCCCTGCTTTTGAATTGAATATGATATATCATACTAAATTATATTACAATATTCAATTTGACTGCATATTTACAGTGTTTACTCCTCACATAAAAGGTGTTCAAGTGATATCAAAATAAAGGTCAGTTTAATTTACTGAAGAATTTGCACAATTCATTGCACACCTTCGGCTTATAATGACACATGATAATCAGTTGTTTGTCTGTCTTTGTCTGTCTGGCTAGAAGCAATCAGTAGCAATGACCCAACGACAGATGATAATCACTCATGAGGTTTGAGGGCAGAAGGTTTCTCAGGCAAAAAAAAAAAAAAGTAGATGTAAGTGGAGAGAAAGAGATTGATTAAAGAGGACAGAGGGGAGGAAAGCCATAGACAGGCAGAAGTGAGAAAAAAAGGAGAAAGCCCATATGAAAGGGAAATGGTACAGCAGAGAGAGACAGCTTTCAGCTGAAGGCACAAACACAACAGCTCCACATTATGCTGACGTTAACCTGGCT
The DNA here is from genome assembly GCA_029783645.1 of Ctenochaetus hawaiiensis. Taxonomy (NCBI): domain Eukaryota; kingdom Metazoa; phylum Chordata; class Actinopteri; order Acanthuriformes; family Acanthuridae; genus Ctenochaetus; species Ctenochaetus hawaiiensis. The sequence continues at coordinate 6,736,874 of JAPZDY010000008.1, read as the reverse complement.
GATACAAGAGCCAGAGCGAAAGAGAGAGAGACGCAGGGGAGGGAGAGTAACCGGGAGCGAGCGGAAGCGGTGGGCGAGGCGGAGTCTCAGAGGCAGACAATATGTTGAGTTTGTGCAAGACTAATAGAAAAGAGGTGATAAGAGAAATGGAGAGCTGCTGGAGAGGAGGAGGAGGGAGAGAGAGAGAGAGAGAGAGAGAGAGAGAGAGAAAACTATGCAGTGAGAGATGATGAGAATTGGGCGTCTGGGGATCAAAACAAAGAGCTCATCAAGGACGAGTGAACGGCACTCTGGCAGAGAGGTCATTGTCCGTACCAGATGCATTATGCATGGGAATCAACAGAATAAAGAAGAGACGGAGAGAAAAATGCAATGTCTCGCAGGCACGAAAGTCTCTAAACTCTCTCAAGAGTCATGAAAACACTTTACTACATGGTTTTTGATGTAATAGTATGTGGTTTGAAGGGATATTATAGAGCTTGTTGTTTTGATTCCGCAGCCCACAGTGCTCTGTAGTTCGCACTCATCAACCTCATTTCCAGACACAACAAGCAGCTGTTTTCAACAAAAAATGCTCGGATAGATCAGCTGTACACTCTCTGCCCGACACCAAATGTAATGGAAGCAATTATGGCAAACACGGAGGAGCATTTAGCGGCTGAAGAGCTGTACATTTCCCTCTGGAGTTGGTAGAAACCTGAACAAAGCCAATAGCTGTGTTGATTTTTGACTTAAAGATATATGATACCAGATGAATGTTCATGTTGCTCCATGCTGGATGTGTAAATGTGCAACTAAAACGCTCGACATAACAACTTAAGGAGGTGATAATATGTCAGAGTTGTGCTTACAGCTTGTTGTGCAGCCAAAAGTCAAAAGACCAGAGATGCTGCAAGTTTTATGCAACTTTTAAATACATCAGACATTAAAGATAAAATAAACATTTTGGTTAGAAAGGTTGCATTATTTCAGTAATTGGCGATTTATTAGCAAAGCATACATTATACAAAGCACATTTTGTCTAGCTTTGACAATAATAATGTGACATTAAAACTAATATATATCTGGAAACACAGATTTTAACTTACATATATATATATTGCAATATAATGGGAAAGTGTAAATGTAGTGCTGTAGTTGGGCTACTGATGCAAACACTGATGCAGTACATCCTCCTGATCAACAAAAGACAATGAGCTACACATTCCCTCATTCTTTTCACTAATTACTGTAACAGTCTGGATGAATGCTGCCGCCTGACTGTGGGGAGAGACCCTGTCCTCACACCTCAGTACCACCGTCAGCATCCTGTCTCTCTTTCATCCTCTTTGTCTCACACACTGCCGGTTTCTGTCACCCTGTCTCTCCACTGATGAGGTTTCCATGGGGACAGAGACTCATAGGCAGGTTGTGAATGCTCAAGGACTTGTATTAGCAATGGATTTTCCACTTCCGGCAGGTTAATCGGCCCTCACAAGAAATAAAAGAGACAAAGAGGTGAAGTGAAATTCAAGGAAAATTCTCGAAGCAGCGGCATCTATGAACTAAAAACATGAACAAACGCAGTGGCTGATTGTCATCACTTATTTAACGCTAATGTCTCAAGTTAATGTGCACTAATGTCTCTGCTTTATCCTGCTGTGAGATACTTTTAATTTAGTCCGATACTACCAGGTGATTAAACCTGCAGTTTGCAAAACTGGGGCAAATCTACTATCCTCCTTTCACTTTGCTGCCTTTTATCTCTCTGCAAGATCTACTCAAGTTCTACTCAACCCATAAGTCTGAATAGCAGCAGAAGGAGTGATTTGTCCTCTGAAATCTTGAGCCTGGTGGGCTTATTCTCCATGGTGACTCTGATCATTATGACCAGCCTTCTAAAGGATGCCCTTCTAACCCCACAGCAGAGATTTTCTGCCATTAAATCAGGTTTTGACCATGTAAAAGGACATGCATGGACACCCACATTTACAGAACAGCCATTAGAGACACCTTTTTTATTCTGAAATGATCCATGAATAGTAAAAGTCTCTTTGCCACAAATCAGACCTGCACCTTTAATAATGATTTAAAAAAAAAACATGAAGCATTTTAATCACACCAAATGAGGAAACAGGTCATGTTTTATGTCTTGTTATGGCCATGCAAATATATACTTTTTTTCTTTTGAGGAATTGCACTCTCTTTAAGCCGAAATTATATTGAACAATGAACTGAAAAAAAGGAAATTTGGTGTCCAGTTTGTGTAACAGCCTGCAACGTCTGCAGAGAAGAACGTTGGTGTTCGATACCTGACAGCAAATTCAATACCTACTGTGAGAAAACACTGATTATTACTGGCAAGCAATCCAGCCTTGCTATCCCCTGCTTTAATAGACCACGTGCAGCCTATAGTGTGTATTCACGTGGAAGGTAATAAATGCTCCAGTGTAAATGAGAGAGAGTGCACCTGCTGGCTGTAGCAGCGTCATGCAATCAGCGTCTTTGACGTATGTTTGCTTGACATGTACCTGCAAACAACATCAAATAGCTGTCAGGTTCATAAGTGTTGAAAATGTCTCTGCATTATGTTGCTGCCCAACCTTTTTGCAGACATCTTTGAAGATAGAAGAGAAGTTTTATGGAACCATAATCTTAGAAAACAGAGTAACAGACTTTTTAGATATCTTAACTTGAAAACTTCTGTTGGTTTTATTGAAAGTGGAGTTTCTAAAGCTTTTAAAGCCCCGTTTGTCAAGAACGCTGCTTTAAAGTAAATGACTGCAGAGATCCGAGAAACACTTATGCAAATTCAAATAAAAGGATGCATGAAGAGCGCATTGCACGACAGCTCTGCAATAACTCTCAACACTCCTCCTGTCTGCTGCTGCCTCTCATGCTCTCTCTCTCTCTTTTACAGAAAGCTGGGGACGTATTTGTTTTTCTGTTCTCATTACAGAAGAATTCTGCTTCCACTCAGAAAGGGGGATGGACTCAGCTGGCTTTTGGGCCTTTTCTTCGAAACAATTCACATTGGCTTGTTTCATTTGTACGTGCTGTACCGATGATCCAGTGAACTAAAGTCTCTGTGACTCATCATGGCAACCACTCCTTTTGCCATGTTGCCCTCTTTGATGCTGACACCACACCCGAAGCATCACAGAGAATTTGTCTGCTAAATTCATATAATTCGTGTTGGATTTAGTTCAAATCCAATAACCTTCATCTAAAAGAAGAAATAAAATTTGTTTTTAGCCTTTAGCAGCATTTAATGAGAACCAGAGCATGCTCGCACAGTAAATGTTTATATTTTTTTAAACCCCAAAATAAACTGTATATCATCAAAACTCTATTACTTGGTGACATAGATAGATCTTGCTTGATGAGAACAATCATGAACCTTTAGTTCAGGTACATCTATAGCTACAACACAGCAAAAAATAAAGTTCATTTACCAGACCAGGTTTTAAGGGAGTGCGTCCTTAAATTCATTTCAAATTACCTCTCATCAAGGGGACCTCTCATTTGAAGAAAATAGTCCGTATATTTCACGGCAAATTTTCTTTGAAAAACAGATTGATTGAGCCACTTATAGAAGCACTAACCTGACAGACATCTGTGTTTGTTTTCATTTAGCATCAAACAATCTCAGCCAAGATAGATGTAACATAATTGATTGTGCTCTGAAAATTGAATTACAAAGTGGTGCCCATAATTTAAAGGGCTATTTTTTTTTGCTTGGCTGGCCGTTTCAACAGAAAACCAGAAAAACAGAGGGGCAGGGAATATCTGCAACAGTTTATAGATGCAGTAAATAGATATTAAACAGCATGTTGTGGACTCAAATTACTGTGATTTCTCTGCTTGTTTCTTTATGTAATATGTCAGACTTAACTTATTTGTACTAGAGTGTTTTGATTTTTATTTTGCTTATAAGATGCTTGTTATTCAACGCAAACATGCATTACAGTAAAAACAAAAACTGTAGCTAGGTCTAAATGGGGCATAGTGGATATTAGCTGCAGCTTAAAGTGTTTGTGTCGAAGAAAACACACACAAACTGTTGTTAAAGCTAAATTAGTGGATGTTTTTTGGCCATTGGTGTGAACAGAATACTGACAAATAATTATCGACCTTTCAGTGTTGCAGATGTGTTGGCAAACAGATGCCAGTTGTGTTTTTTTTTTTGAACAACCAATGAATGTGAGTCCAGTATTCATTTTCCCGTTTAGCTCGGCTTTAGTCTCCACCAATTGTTAAAATATCTGGCTCTTTAGCAACTAAATGCTACACATATTTTCATGCACTTACTATCTCTGTCTGCTATTTGGGGCTTTGGCAGATAGTGCACAGTGGGTTTCACTAAAAACCAGCTGCAGCAAATGGAAATAAGACTGATTGCAGTGAGATTGAATAGTAAAGTTGAAGGCCGTAAAACCAACACAAATGAACAAAAAGATACTAAATCGCTGAGGGGAACCGCAGAGTTAGGAAATAATTCTCCATGGGTTCCTTATGAGCAATTCTCCTCAAATTACACTAAGTCATTTGATTTATTGCTTCTAAATTATTAATAAGTGCAGCTTTAATAGTAGCTTTGAGTAAAAATATCACTTTTTCTGAGTTCTGAGAAACTAATCTGTTCCAGTTGCAAAGAACATGAAAATAACTGTGTATTAATAATCACTTGTGATGAATGCTGTGAGAACAGTTCACAGCTTTCAAACTCAGTTCACTGAACATGTTAACTGCAACATATTTGTTCATGCGAACTTAAACAAGCACTTCAGGATTTTCCGATTCCCATATGTTATAAAAACATGGTTCATCATGACATCCTGCAACACCAGATATTCATATGTATATCTATAAAAGGGATTTAGACTATAGCTGTGAAATAAACTCTCAATGAATGAACCAGCATTGCTTTTGTTCAATCAAGTTCAACATGTTTTGTCAGAAAAAAAGCGTCAAACTTTGAGTGAATGGCTCCTGCCCTTCAGAATGACAGAGATGAATGTGATGGGTTGTCCATCGCCCATTTTGCTCAGCATCTGTCACGGATGGTGTAACTCACAGTAAACAGATGTCTTGGAGGAGTTGTAAGCCATCTGTTCCCATATTGAGCATGCCTCCTGGCACCCTCTGACTCCCTCCCATGTACCCTATGTCCTCACACACTATTTTTGAAGACAGACACGCAAACAGGGGAGGATTGCAATGATCCTGCAGAACTGCTCTTTATCGGTGAGGTTGGCAGAATGTTCCCTGTGAAAACATACACCACCGTGCAACTTCTCAAAAAGTGATTTCTTGGTAAATTTCCCGTTGTGCCATGACACAAAGCTTATATGAATATCGTGTTTTTTATGCACATGTGGCTTGTGTTCCCGTTAAATGTATAAGTCAGTCAGTTTTCAAAGAGTCGCCTCATGCAAACTTACCAGCTTCAACTGTCAATGTCTTCTTTCATGCTTTACAGCCAGTAAATGGGACGTAGCTTGTAATTTTACATAAGCAAGCGTGTGTTCAATCTATACTGTAATTGCAATGTGACAGTTACAGTGGGAGCTGATCGATCGACTGTATCTCCGTTGTGCAAAATGTGATTTTGTGCAAAGCAAAATTGGCGTGTTGAGGGTTTGTTGAAGGATTAGGTGGCTTATGTTCATATTCTTGATTGCTTTTCAAATTGCATGCAAACTCATTTTTTTAACATGCGCATTACTTGAGATAAACAACCTCATTCCTCTCGCACGCAGCGCTGTACATTTAACAAAGCAATCCCTGTTGCTGTTGAGGAGTTTTGTTTATGTTATAAGTGAAAGCTGAAAAAAATAAAACAATAAATGAACCTTGTGGAGAGATTATTTATTTCTTAATTACTTTTTCTCCAGCTCAAATATGAACGATTATTCTTTACTTAATGGCAACACAAACAAGGAGTCCCCAAAGTGCTGAGAAAACTGGAAATTTAAACATCCATTTCATAACATCTTTTAAACTCTGTCTGATGAGGAAGGTCTTTTTCTATAATTAAACCTTTCAGAACAGCTAAACAGACCTAAAGCTGAACCAAATGTACAGGTTTAAGGTATCAGGGTTATTTATGTGCCAGTGAACAACACATATGTGGGTCTACATATACATTTAAGTTTACAATGAATATGAGTAGGATTAAAAATAAAATAGAGTGATGTAGGAGAATATGCATGTTTACAGCCAGAAAATAGTTCTGTAGGGCTTTTTTTAAAATTTATATCTAATGACATGTAGATGACATCAATAAGAAAGCAGTAATATCTTCACATTTAAAGTTCAACATCTGGGAAACACTGCCTTTTGACTTTGACTGAGTTTTAGGACCAAGAATCACTGGTTTAAAACACCAATTCTCCTTGCCTTCATCCTCATCCTGCAGGACACCTGGACGTCTTTATTAAAACAATTAACAGGCAGTAACAGCAAGACAGGTAAGCAAAAAAACTTTTGAAAATTTGACAAAAAAATTCAAAAGAGAGTTCTCAAAACAGAGAAAGATGTTGTGTCTGAGGCACCTGCAGTGACAGCAACGATGTGCTCATTTATTTTAATAGCAGGCCGCTTGGTCTTTGGCCTCCTCCTGTGACTTTATCATTCTTTAGTTTTTGCTGTAACTTCTGAACAGTGTTTAAAACCAGACATGTCTTTTTTCTGTCTGCCACACAGAGTGTAAGTGTTCCCCTGCTCTCCCTCCTTTTACGAGGCCGTAAAGCCACCGTCTCAGCAGCAGAATAGCTCATTACCTCGGTGTCTTCCATCCGTGATGTTCTTCTTAGTAGCACTGATATATAAAACCCAGTATTTGCAAGAAAAAAGTGCAAAAGCACCAGACAGTTAAGTACACCTCCACTATTAATCCAAACATTACCACTGCCACCAGCAAACTGTGATATCAACCCACCCTGGTAGGAAATGAAATGCGGGGAAAGGAAAGCAAAGCACGGTTTGTTAAATAAGACAAAAGCCAACCAGAAGTCATGTTTCTGTTTGATCGTGGCTCCACCACTACAAGTCGTAGTATGAGTAACCGCTGACACACCGCCCAGTCCCACCACACATCTCTATGTAGGCTGTGGGAAGGTCTGCAGCAAGAACCTCCTGAGCTAAAAATGATTCCCATCTGCCGCCCAGCCAGCAAAAAAACTGTCACACACACACACACACCCACATGAAGATGGAGCAGCCTGACACCCACTACCATCACACACTCATCCTCCCTCACTGTTTCCTCCTTGTTAGTTAAAAGCAGCTTTGTGTGAATGCAGGGGAGGAGACCTGCGTTACAAAAGAATATAACCATCCAGGTTTGAAACAGCAAATCTAAACAGGTGGGAAGGAAATATAAATGCCCTCTGCGATGATACAATAAACATTAAATACCAATTCAGATGAATAAAAGTTGTCTTAACACTTTTTTTAAAAAAGTGATAGATGGGTTGGATTGGTGAAAACATACCATAATCAGAGGCCATTGAAAGTTATGCGGTGGGCTGAGAGATATCTTTAATCTAGTGTGTGCTTGTTTCTCTTTTGATTATTGAGAAGACCTTGGTGTGATGAATCACTGTCAGGCCAGTGTGTGACTTGAAAGTTGAAAGTCCTGATGTCATCCTCAGTATGTAGACAGGTGTGCGTCACTGAATGACGGCTTTACTCAGAAACATCTGGCTTATGTCCTTACATATATCTATACACAATGCATGTGCAGGTTGAGGTCAAAATAAACACTTTAATTAATAGTTTCACTTGAAATCACTTTATTAAACCATAAGCTTAATTGTATTAAGCTTGATCTGGTAGTTTAATTACAGTCTGACGATCACCTTTGTATATGTTTTTGGAGAAACCTGAGGAAACTAGTAGAATCAGTGCCTGAATTGCAGCTGGATGACTAAACAGCTGACATGTCCCTTAGTAACCTCACAGTATGCACTTTCCTCAGTGTGCAATAAAGCTGCTCAGAGGAGACATCCCTAGCTCTCTTCTGCCCCTCTCAGGCTGAGCTGGGAGTAGCAGCACTTCCGGTCGTCCTCACCTTTTGTATTCATCTCATGGTGCAGTCCTCCTCCCTCTCTGTTATACAGCTTTTATATTGAATAGACATCTGCACAAACAGGCACATAGGTACTTAAGGTTTTTATTGTATAGTAAATGGGAAATCATGTGCACAGATTTACATTTCCCAGGCTCAGAATTCAGTGACTAAAGCAGCGTGATAATCTCATTAGGTTCCACAGTAAACTTGTGGACGCAAACATCAATGCCCTTGGGAGAATTTGCAGAATTCTTGAGGTCAAAGAGATGTCATAACAGAATAAAAGAGGAGCAAAAGAAATACACCCTGTAACATCTTATTGCTCTCAGAAAACTGTGCAGAAGAAAGATCAGATAGAAGCTGAAGAGGTCGGAAAAGAGTAGGAGTGAACTTTGCTCAGCCGGCGCCTTTAGTGAGTGAATAAAAAGAGATGTGATGCTCTGCAACAACAGCAGAATCAGAATTACAGGATTTACTTCACAGAAAAAAAAAGAGACCAACAATGTATTTGTATGGAAAATTGACCTTTACTACCTATTTATCTATAATGAACTTCCCTGTAGATTAAATATTTAACAATGGTGCAGGTATTAAAGCTGCAGCAGCTGCAGTAAAACCTATACAAACCTCTGCAAAACCTTCCACCTTCCTCTCTCTGCACTGAGCCCCTCCCAACAAACCCCCAAAATATTCAGCCAACAGCAGGAGGAGTTGGTTACCCTTCAAAACCCTGAAACCTCATTAGGGCCTGCTGTCAATGGCGTAAACAATCATCCCAAGCTCCTCTTGCTGGGACTCGTCTTCCCAGATACACCCCTCTGGCGCTGCGTGGCCCCGAGGCAAAGCACCCCAGGCTTCAGAGGCTGCAGAGACGTCATCTCAGAGCAAGACGAGAGGCGGGTGCAAAACACACACACACAAACACCAACACACACATACACACACATCGCTATCCCAACCCCAAGTTATCACCCACTGTTTGTCATCATGCCTCTTTGACATTCAGTGCCACTGCATCAAACATATTGAGCCAGAAGCTTCATGTTGACGTGTTCACACTAGCGATTTGCACTATATAAAGTTGTGAGCGAAGGAGGTATTGGACATTTTTCTGTAGGATTTTCTGACGAAGAATCAGGGTTTCACCATCTGAGGGGATTCACACACTCATGTACATTTGTAGAACAGCCAATAGGAACGCCCTTTCTTTGAAATGACTTGTGATTGGTCAAAGTCTCAAAACAAGAGCAGACAGGTGTCAAGGTCTAATATGCATTTAAAGCATTTAAATGACAGTATGCTAAGAGGTTATTAGAGAATTTTTGTGCAATGAAGAAAAAATGACTGCTACCCAATCTTGAAGTCAATATGTGAAAGCTGTAACGGGAATTTTAAAACATACTTCTATCCAAATGTAAAAAGTTTGCTACGTCTATAACATGCATGTAGATATGCAACATACAGATGTTTAGTACTTGACTTTTTTTGCATTAAAAGAAGTGTCTCTGCATAAATATAGGTAAATTAAAA
>JAPZDY010000008.1:6714771-6725012 GCA_029783645.1 Ctenochaetus hawaiiensis | reverse complement strand
TAGGTAAATTAAAATGTCATTATTAGAGAATCTAATGCATATAATATTCCAGATGCGTTGACATCCTCATAGTATGATTCCTCTGTGTCTGTTCATACCTTCGTTGCAGACGCTCTGCAGCCTTTTAACTTCGCTCAGACTGTCTGCACAGGAAGTGTTGCACAATCCGATGGCACAAAAGAATACTTAAAACATTCCCTGTTGTACCTTGAGGGTTTGTAGCGGTGAGTCTGATGATGATGATCTGTAGTTGCGTTAGGTTATTCGTTGTGGGCGAGAGGGTTTTGTTTTTTCTTTTTTTTTTTAAGATTGAATTTACATCAGTTCTCATCTTCTCCTCTGTGCTTTGAATGTTTCCAGACCCAACACGGTGTGAGGGCAGCATCTCCACCTGTCTCACTCTTATGCTGAATCCTAATAGGATTCCTCCAAACAGACAGACAGACACCATGTCAAACAAAGCAGCTAATAAATAAACATGAACAAAAGTTAGTTCTGCCCTCACTTGTGCAGGTCTACTCTGCTGTTTACATATGTACATGTTAAAGTACAGTACTGCCAGCTCTAGCATCTTCTCCATCTCCACCTCCACCTCCTCAACTCCAGATAGTGACAAGTTTAAGTAGCGTGGTGCTGTGATGGGAGTGTGTCTGTTCCTGAGGCAGAGCTACACGTGGTTTGCTGCAGCACATGTTGAAACCATCCAAGGGATCACGGCATCCCTCCTCCTCTCCCTCGCTGCCACAGCCTCGAATGAATAAATCCAATATCTGATATCTGGACAGGGTCTATGAAAGGTGACAGCAGTGGGTGGATGGCATTGCAATTTGCCGGGAAGGAATATAAATCAAAATAACAAGACAGAAGGACAGAGAAAAAGACACAAACAGAGAAAGTAATAAAGAAAAACTGAGAGATTCAGAAAGAACAAAACGCAATGAAATATTAGATACATTCACTCATGTAACTCACTGTGAGTTAAATATGCTTTTTTGATGCCTCTATAAATGCAAATATTGTTGAAATTTTTGCTTTGAATATTCATAAGTTTAATTACTTGACAAGGCAATTGAGCTCAGACTCTGCCAAGTTATCTTGTCAAGTTGTAGCTGTTCAGCTGAGGCTCTGTGGAGATGATGTGTCTCAAATTTACTCGTTGTTCGCTGCTGTTGGCTTTGATATGAGCTAATTCATCTGCCGTGCTGTGTATAGCAGAAAAAAAACGTGAGCAGAACTGAGCAATCACAAGAGTCAGGTCCTGTGGGGGAACACGTCATTAAAGAAAAGCACTTTGCGAACAAGGAAACTGGTTATTAAAAATTATCATTAGTCACTGATATCCATCGAAACGGACCTTGAACATCCAGCAAAGACTTTCTAAGCTGATGCTTCTCAGTCGATGTAAGACAAATATTCCATGATGAATAAGACCTCTGAAGCTTTGGGATTCCAGCTAAAATTAAAGTCCCGACAGTTTTTTCATTGCTTTGAAGCTTTGGCCTTGCTAGCTGTGTGACTAAACAGAAGGCAATAAGAAATGAGGAGACTGATGCCAATAATGTGTGTTTTAATCATTTAGCAAGGAGGCAGGAAGCAGCTTACTTTAGCTTTGTCGCTAAATTCAGTTCAAAATCTCTCTACTATCACCTTTAAAGATCACTTATTAGCATTTTTGCTTTTAGGTAAAAACTTAAATGTGAGGTTTCTGGAAAGAGATTCATGCTCTCAGTTTATCAGCTCATCAGTTCACTCAGAATGTCTGTGCAGCATTGCAGCACAGAGCTCCAAGTAAAACCGCAACGTTTTGTTTTGAGCCAAGCTAACGGCATGACTCAAGAGGGATGGCAAGTCGGCCAGTCGGTCCTCCACTTTTGGTCCAGACTGCAACAAAATTTCAACAAATTGTTTTGCTTTGAAAGTTTGCACAGACATTCCTTTTGGCCCAGAGTCTGAATCTTCCTCGAGCACCTCCTTCAGCAAATTGTAAAGCATCGTCTCAGCTGTCTGGTTTGACTTTTGGTTCACACATTCAAGTCAAATGTAGGATTTTAAACCTTTGACATGTTTACATGGTAACACAATTGACTTTTAGTGGTTTTACCTGCTAAATTTTAGCATGCTGACATCGATGTGGGCATATTAACCTGCTGGTTTTCGTATTTAGCTCAAAGCTAAAATTCAGAATGTATTTGTATTCAAAAGCAGAACTTTACCTCTACTTCTCATACTTAGGGAGGTAAAGGCAATGATCTGTTGTTAAGTGATAAGTGAATACATTTTTTTAACAAACACTTTTAGCCTTAAGGGTAAAAAATCATTAATTTTGGCTCAACTGACTATTTAAATGTGAAACAAAAAACCACAAAGATACACGGATAACTTTTTTATTAAAAATAAGAACTTTACTGAATTACAGTAAACATGGTAGACAACATGAACAGCTGTTGTTTTTTATTAATATGGCTGTGATCCAACAGAAAATAGTGTCATTTGGAGCTCTGAGGTGGTTAATTGCACCAATTGCCCCTTTAATTAATACCACCTGTAGATCTGAACAGGTGACAGTGTAAGGCAACAGTTCCCCTCCTACACAGAGAAGAGCGACTGCAGTAAGAGTCAATTTATGTTTCACAGTTTAACTGAAGCAGCAAAGTATCAAAGGATCAGAAAACTGCATAAATCAAAAGTCTGCTATCTATTGAGACACTCTGTGCTTTTGCCAAAAATGACTTCCGAGTCGCTTGTTTAGAGAACTTTTTTGTGAAACTGAGTTTAAAGTAAACCCTTTTGTCATTGCAAGGACTGGAATTGCAATTTTCTTTGATTATTCCTCTTGCTAGCAAACAAATCTATGGCGAGTGAGAGTAAATAACAGCATGCAATGTGCCTTGTGTGCACCAGTCCATCAGTCACCTTTTACTCCAGATCAAAATGCTCTGTCACAAAGACGAGATGTGCTTCTCAGAGGTTAAAGATCAAAGCTTGCTCCACTCGAGGCAAGGACGAAGGCTACTTCATCTGAGAGGAGCGTTACCTTGATTTCAGCCATCAGACCATCTGTGGTCACTTGCCAGAAGACTTTAGAGGTGAAGTTTTTGAGATTATGGACTTTCTTCACAACTAGCAGGAGAGAGATATTCTTCTCTTCCTTGTCCTCAAGGTTCCTTTGAATGCCATTTAGTTTCAGTAAGTTTATGAGCATGCAGCAGTGCTTATTTTAGAAAGACTCCACTCTAAACTGTCTTTTTAACTTAGTGTAATGCTCGCTATCATCAGCATGGGGGCAACTTGTATCTCCATTAAAGCCGGAGCTCAGCAGCTGTAACATTTCACGTCTGGTCCCCTCAGGGTGTATTACATCGGCTTGGTGAACACTAACAGCTGTAGGCTACATGAGCAGTATATGAGACTGTTGCCAAATGATTGTAAATATACAGCCTAAGTGAAAAGGCATGCAATATTCACGCAAAGTGGAATCAAAATAGGTATTTTTTTTAAGACTACTGTAACTGTTTCTGACATTTTTCTATTTCTGTTAATGACTTTGACTCAAAATGATCTGAATTCAAGTAGATTTACTTTAAAAGAAAAGTTTACTGTAGCTAAAACTAATGGGGTCTAAGCTTCTTTCTTAAATATATACCCTGCAATAAACTTTACAAATGTTGCACATGCAATATGACAGTGATAATTCATATTTTTGGATTTATGATGTTATGTATAATCACATATATGACATTTTTTGCATAAACTTTTACATGCAAAACATCTATTTTTGCAGTTACACAACTTTTCTATTGTGCATAATTGGATCATGCACTGGTAGGTGATTATAATAGATTCACAAGTTCTCAGCAACAGAGTTATTACCTATGAGTTTATAATTGACTCTGCAGATTTAGTTTTAATAGGCAAAGGCCTGAGTATGACTGTATCTGTGACGTCCTCTGCTATAGAGCATCATCCTCTGCTCCTCCTGGGACGATGAGCTGAAGTGATGGCCATAAAAGTTAATGAAACCTGGTGGAGAAATTGACTTTTCACAATCGTGTCTGCTTTGCTAACGAACAAGACACAGCAGTTACCAAAACATTTACCCTGTTATGCAGGGTTTTCAGTGCAGCACACATCAAGAAACTATGTGAGCAGACAATCTGATCAAAATGTTTAGGTTTCATTTTTGTCACACTTTACTTAACGCTCAAACTGATCACAGGTCAGAAGACTCTGACTCAAAGACTCTGGACACCATGGCAACAGCACTCTGCACAGCTCGGCCAGCTGGCAGACAAACTATCAAAACACCGAAGTTCAAAAGGATTTTGCAAAGATGATGTGAATATGAGACAAACATTTGATGCACGATTGACCTTTTTGTTTGTTTGCTGCAATATTGCGACATTTAATCTATTCTCAATAATTATTCTTAACTCAAAATGTAAAAATCATTGATTGTATCCATAATCATATTACATAGTATTTAATCACTGAGTGCAACATGGCATTGAGATAGTCACAAAATGTAATATGCAGGATTTGTGTACATAGACAGCAATTAAAATGACTCATAGACACTTAGCAGAAATATCTCCTATGTCTGCATTATTATATATATATTTCTGTATGATTCCGGTTGCTCATAAATAAAACTGAGTTACTGAAGTAATCTCTGAAGTTTATGATTCGTGTACAAAAAAAAATTTTACTTTGCAAATTGTTCTGTGTGTCAACAATTCATGTTCAAACACAGTCCTGTTTCCTAAATTTCAAGACTGTCTCACAAACTAATGTAACACTATGCTCTTAAGTTAGTAACATATTGTTATTTAAATATAGCAAAAAATACGAAGCAGTTGGCGTTTTTCAGTTATTTTGAACATCAAGTTTTGATCAGCTTAGAACCAAAGGAAGGCATCTAATTCATTAATATTCCATCACCGCCTACGCGTCCCAATTTGTCATCTTCATGTTTTCTGTTTTCACCATGTCAGTCACAGAAACAGTGACACGATCCCTCATTGAGAGAACTGTGATTCACTGAGAGGGGCTATTTAAAGATGTGGAGGATGAAATTCTCCTCTTGCTGCTTTTATGTGGGCAGAAGAAACATCTTTCTAATAAATTTATCTCTTAAATATAGTATAGGTTATAGGCAGCTCAGTGATTCACAACAAACAAGTTTACTTCAAGTTTTCATTACTGTAGAACTTTCTGTTTGGAGTTTGCATGTCATCAGTGTTTATCCACAACTTTTCCAGTATATAAACGCACAAGAATTCAGACTTAACTACAGGTGTCGCGTGCTGACTTGTCACCCTCATTACTGACCAGAAATATATGCTGCAGTATATTACAGTACGTGCTCAAGTTCATGAACATCAGACCCAGATTCGTGCCTTTACTGGCATGATATGTAAGCAGCACACAGTATGTAATAAATACATTGACCTACTTCAGGAAAGTTAGTTTTAATTCTCAGATTGATCTGCTGAGAGAATCAAGAGGCAGAATTACACCAAAGATGTCAAACTCTTATCTTTTTTTATTTTAGAACTTTCATGATTTTATTGCACGTAATTATCCTCAAACATATATTTGTCTTGACTCATATCACCTCAAATGTTTCAAACAATGTGTAAACCCAGAGAAATATGTTTTTTTATTCATGGCAATTGTAACTTTGGTTTCTTTTCCTTTTCTTAAAAGTTCATCTCATCAATTATTAGGACAACTCATTTAAATATTCATTAAGTCATGCACAGCGGAGTAATTTCCCATGCAGATACTTTAGTGTCAAGGACTCTGGACAGTTTGTACAGACTGAGACAAAAGCAGCTTCGGCACATCTCGTATATGTTCACTGTTATAATTAAACAAATGTACAGTGTTGTGCCTTTAATTACCTCCTGGGAATAAACAAAGAGTCTGCTGTCTTTCTAAGGTCTAAATTAAATCTCTCTCTCCCTGTCTCTGTATGTTTGTTTACTTCCTCCAAACAGTGTAAATAACAATAATAAAAAATCATTTTAACATGAGGAGTTCGTCCGAGCTGCAGCCTGGCACTCGAAATAGAAAAAACACAGCAGTCCTGCAGCAAAAAACTTAAAGCAGAGTCGTCTGTTGGAGAAACCCAAACCAACGTCACACTGCAGAGGCCAGTCAGCTGATCGGCCAATCAGATTCAGCAGAGAAAAACAGCTCTGCCATCAAGGAAGAACATAAGTGTTAATTTGCAGCTAAAAAAAATGGATTTGAAATTAATATAGCCATGAGGCGGAAATAAGGTGCACAAATGTTTGTGCCATTAAAACTTCTGTAATTTTGTGAATACATCACCCCTAATATATTTTGCTTCAGATAAATATATTTTCTACTTCATACTTTAGACTCTTTGTCTCGAGCTTGAAAGGAACTCCTGTTAGATCCTTATGAAATTAGTTTCAGGACATGACACAACTATTCCAAAGGCAATTACAATTTGGAGTAATTTTCTGTGCTTTCAAATGACATTTGGCACTTCCAACTGGTATATTTGGTGACTGTAGTGAAAAGTTTTATTGTCATTTAGAACGTGTGAAAAATTGGTAAATTACACAATTTTTTCTTCCTAATTTACGAATTTTCAGGCATTTCTTGTCATAATGCCACTGTTTCTCATTCCTTAATCCACATTTTGAGACTCTCAGAAGTCAAACTTAATGTTGTGTGAATCATGTCTTAATATTACAGTTTCTCAAAAATGCTTAATTACAGCGGGATTGGCGTCAAGCTCGCTGCTCTATTAAATTTCATCTGCTAATAATGTGTCTTGAGAAGCTAAGACAAGGTCGCTAACATCCCTTTATCATCACTCTT
This sequence comes from Ctenochaetus hawaiiensis, assembly GCA_029783645.1. Lineage (NCBI taxonomy): Eukaryota > Metazoa > Chordata > Actinopteri > Acanthuriformes > Acanthuridae > Ctenochaetus > Ctenochaetus hawaiiensis. The sequence goes on along the minus strand of JAPZDY010000008.1, from coordinate 6,718,157 downwards.
ATTCACTCTGAATTCATCTAGAGGAGGAAGTGACACATCGAATGACCTTAACACTCCCCCACACATTCCTCCATAACTTCAGTTTCTTTGTGGATGAACCAGCATTCGTTTTGTCTTTGTTCCTCATCCAAACCTGCTAACAGCTTTATGTCTTTGAGACTATATTAGTGTGGGAAGGATGTTTCTGTTTGGTACAACATTTCCTTTTGAACAATTGTTCCCGTAAGGGCCTGTGTTATTTAGTTTTATTGCTTTTACAATAAATGCTTTGTGTAGTAAGCAATTCTGTTGTCTGGTCCCCCACAATTTATGTTGTGTCTGGAGTCTGTGTTTGCAGAAACTAAAATAATTAAACAGAACAGCAATTAAATGCAAAGAGTGAGGAAAGCAAAGCCTGTGTGGTTTTCTTCTTTGCAAGGAAGCTCAAGTTCACTGCTCATTTCCCTGCATTAAACACAACAAACCTCATGTGCATTTAAAATAGCACAAAATTTCTGTTTATAGTAAGAGCAGCAATGCTATTTCATTTGAATAACATCTTTCAACTTATCAATTTTCTATGCAAAGGAAATAAAAAGCACTAAAATAAAGACTGTTTATGTAAATAATTCAAAGTGTTGGATTTTTTTTAATTCTAACATAACATTGGTGAATAAAATTTGCCAGAAAAACCTAACAAATGATTTATTTTTCAAATCTGATATAGTTTCTATAGGGGATCATCAAAGTGACTCATTGAGCCCAGTTTCATCAACCTTTATACAAATAGCACAACTGTCAGTGTGTGTGCAGCACATATACCAAAGCATACAGGTGATACGTCAGTCCTGAAGAAGAAGAAGATTTTCCTCAATTATTAATCGAAGGACAGAACAGCGTTCATGTTCATCGCACACAAAGGACTGTGTGTGCTCTTAGAGAGCAGAGGATACACAACAGGCAGTAACAATTCTCCAGGCAAGGTACTCGGTCCTTGGTAGAATTTGAAGGTTTCATTTATCGGAACGTTCCTTCTGAGATATCAGATGACATTCCTGAAAGACGGCTGTTTAAGGATCCTTCCTTGACTTTGAAGAGGCAGTTTCACTGAAGAGTTACAGCACATATCTCCTCCCAAGACCCCCAGTCAAGAGTTTTAATTTCTGTTTTTGCACAAACTAAAAAGCATTAACATCAACATGTTCATGAGTGAGCTCAGGTGGAAGGTGAACTTTTGAACATTTGGATGAGCCCGGGTTGCTGTTTCCTCCTGAATGCAGTCAATATGTTAAGGTAAGCTAACAAATTCTCAGCAAGAAAGAACATAAATTAATTTTTATTGAAGAAAAAAAACACACAGGTTGGGTTGGTTTGACTTTTTGAGTTTGTGCTGAACTTGGATGATAAGAAATCTCACCAGCTCTCCCCTAAAATTTAAACAGTGTTCACGGACGACATTAACTCTAGAATATATGCACGTTTCAGCTGCTGCACCACATTTGCTCTTGTCTTAGATAATGACAGGCAGCATGCATTGACATGGGGGCAGCAGCGAGAAAAAAAAAACAAAAAATCTCACTGATGAAAAACTTGTTTACCACATAAAAAGACCTAAGCAAAGACAGAACAGAAATAGCTGTGAATGTGTTAGTGTTTAGATTATGTGGGAGGAGTCATTCATTCAGTAAAGAAACCCTCAGCTTGGCACCATGTTTGCTATTACGTACACGATGATGCAAAACCTTATATACAGTTAAAGCTATCCTAAACTGTAACTGAGTCATGTGCCACATGGAACACCCACACACACACACACACACACACGCACACACACACACACACACACATACACACACAAACAGGCTTTGAGGCACAAAAACAGTATTCCTTCCCTCCTCCGTTCCCTTCAACTCAAACACAATTTAATCAACAGTATCAGCTCACACAGACAGACGGGCTGCACGCAGTGAGATATCTACGCACAGACATAAACACATTTTCCAACCTACGCCAGCATGGACCAACACTTGTGCTGCAGGGTTGAGATTCTCAGTCTGTGACGTATCCCCTCACTGTTTCACTGCAGGCCACCAGCACAGGAACTCTCCCTTGTTGAAGGAAGCGAGTCAGGGGTGACTGTGAATCACTACTTTCCTCGTGGTTTGCCATTACCGGCTCAGGTTTCTAAAAGCAGAATGGAAGTGAATGATTATCTTTTTTCAAAGTCTCGGTAACCATGAGGGGAAAAACAGGGAGCGAAAGACATCCAATTCTGTCGCCTTGGTGAACTGTACAGTACATGACAGTTACTGTTCTCTCGTTTAGTCGTTCTTGTTTTTTTTTAATATCCAGACTAAATCACCAGCTCTTTATAGATGATGTCATAGTGTAAAAATATCTAGCAAATGTAATTTACTCCGCCTCATTAAAGATGTGGGTAAAGACCTGTCATTAGCTTTGTAGGCCTATTCATGCAAAAGTGAAGTCTTGCCCTTCACTGTGTAATCACACACTCCATGTCTCCATGTAATCAGTATGAACAGTGCTCATTTGAGGCCCTTTTCATCATCATGATTAGGAAAAAAAATTTCAGCTCATGTTCAGTGTCGTGCACCATTCGGTAATACATGCCATTGCATTGATTGCAGCACGGTTTTCAAATGACATGAAATAATATTTTTGGATACAGCAGCACTTAAATCAATTATCTTAGGTGTAAAAGACCACTCTTTTAAATCTGGCAAGATTTGGAAAATCAGATCTTGACCTATTTTCATATTGGCCACATCCTGATAAAAGCTCAAAATCACATGTTTCACTTTTATTAACAAGGTTTCAAACATTTCATCAGGGTTGTCTAAACATATTTTAGGTCTGACTAAATTTTAATGACAGAATAGAGGTTTGTTTGTTTCCTCTTCAGGCCAAATGAAAAAAATATTAGCTTCTGTATTGTACAAGAGGTTAATAATGGAGAGATAAAATATAAAAGCTGGAGAAAAACAATGGAAAACATTTCACTGATGTGTAAGATACAGGGCCCTATTGTACACCCGGCACAAACGCGGTGCGCCAGTGGCACAGGTGTCATTGCTATCTTACACCCCGCGCAAACGTCATTTTTGTCACAAGTGTAAGATAGGAAATCCACTTGCGCAGGGTCAGTGCGCTGAGGGGTGGAGGTCTGAGAATGAAGGCGGAATTGAGGCGTGTCCTGGCGCGTTTGATATCGTACACCCTGCGCAATGAGGTCAAATGTGCCAGGAGTTTAGACCTGCCAAAACCTGGTCTAAATGTAGGCGCAAACGTAAAACAGCCTGGACCTCAACGTGCTCACACTCTTCTCCACAATCACACACACCTTTCTTTTCTGTTTTTGCCTCTCAGCAGTGTAAAATAATTAAGTG
>JAPZDY010000008.1:6680919-6693951 GCA_029783645.1 Ctenochaetus hawaiiensis | reverse complement strand
CCCTCCTGATGAGAGGAGTTTTGTTGCAGGAAGTCCTTATATGGTTGCTGAACTCAAGATGACTGAGAAAGCAAACATCCAGTGTGACATTAATCATATTTGCAATACTAATTCTAATGGAACTCCATTAGCTTCAGCACAGTGTCGTGGTGGGGTCCTAATTAACATGTCAGCCACAAAAAATGCAAATGAAAATAGCGCAGCATGAATTGTATATTACAAGCCAAGTATAAAGATTAGAAAACGCCACACATAAAACAACACAACATTTTACTTTGATTGGATTTGCAAAATCAAAAATTGCAGAAATGTAAAATGCAGAGAGAACTACCTGGTGATTAGGTGTCTTGTTTCCTAAAAATAGGTAGTTTGTGATGTAAGACACACATGTAAGCGCCAACATGACAAAGACATCAACACAGGTGTTTTTATGTCATGCTCTTGTCTATTCAGGAAATAGTAGCCCGGAACTCTCAGCTCAAGGTCCTGCAAGGTCCCTGAGGTTTTATGAATCATCCAGAAGTAGGATAATCTATTCTCCAAGCAGGCAAAACTTATTTATTCTCACTTTCTCACTGAGGGTCATTACAGGCCACAGTAAGGTTAGCTTATGCTTTTTAAACGCAGGCTTGCATGTTTTCCCTAAGCTAAATCAGTTTGCTTGTACTAAATCAGAATCTGTATTTTACCCGTCTATTTTAGGGTGTAATGCTTTCCTTTTTTCAATTGTGGAAAAGACAAACAAAAAACAAGCAAACAGCAAAAAACGCCAATAACAAGTAAAACTCTCAAAGGACACCAAGGGTTTTGTCAATTTGGTAAAAGCAGAGTGGAAACTAGAGCAAAGCTGGGGTGTTATGCTATGCCAACACCACTAGATGGCAGTCAAATTAAACCACTTCAAACGTCAGGGCACACTGTGCACCACAGTATGACTAGTTCTTTATGCAGTTGATGCCTCTGCTTTTTTAACTCCTTTATTATACAGATAGGTTAGGAAAACTGCTTCTAGTAACTAACTCAGCTGCCATTTTGTTACGTAGTAATACAATAGCAAAAATGAATATAGTTTAAAACAACAGCTTAGCCATAAATCTTATCTTCCTGGTTTATATTTTATTTAAATGGGTGTTGGTTCTGCTGAGTTTTCTAGCATTATTCCAAAGAAGAAATCAATAATGTTTTGTTTGTCTGACTCATTGGATGTAAATTGTAGGTGCAAATAAGTTAGAGCATCTTGTCTAGACCTCTCTTTGTTGACACAGTGCTGTGGAGATGTTGCTGGCTAAGCAAGAATATATTTAAAAAATAAGATATTTGTACTTATTCATATAACAACATAGAGTTTATTAAGTTATTGTGATTAAGAGTAATAATAGGGCCTTACAAAGATTGTAAATGGATGTAAATGTGTTTCTTACAAAGATACAGTATCTTTATGGCCATGGTCAATGGATTTTATTATGTGCTGTAACGGCCACTTTCATCAATAGATGGCGGTAATGAGTCACAAGCATTGAATAGCGACAACACCCTAAAGTCCACTGAAGAAGACCAACACCCAGGTTCAGTCAGGGATTGGAGCATTGATAGATTGGAGTTACAAGTGCACTGAGTATTTCGGTCGCTGGGGGTAAACTAGGTTGGTAAACAATATAGCTTTCCCTTAACTTTGAGACGAATATCTTTATTAAACTAGATCGTTTTGATCTGATTAGCTAGGTATGTCAGCTGATAACTTTTTCTGCTTGAGTTGACTGACATTAGCACACATAACCTACTGAGGCTAGCGTTAGCTTAGCCAGTTGTTAAGCTGTTTGTTGCAAAGATTGCTTTATCCCTTACCTGTCGTCATGTCTCTGTTCGTTTGTAACGTTACGAGCTCTTTGTAATGAAATAACAGTGTAACAGTAACAGTAGTTGGCATTTAAAGCTTGGTTGAATATGTATGAGTACATAGCGTTACCGCACTCAAGCTAACGGTTGTAACTAATGGTTAATTTTATGTTAAATCTGACGTTAGGCTACATCAATGCATGTAATCCCAAATTCTCGCTGACGTTACATTAGCACAGATTACATGTTGGTCATATATCCTGTTAATACGTAAATGTGATCATTCCAGCTCTATGTTTTCCTCTCTCTCCTCAGGCTCTCTACTAAATTAGAGGAAACACCTTGCAGCTGCAGATGAACAACAACAAGCTTTTAGAAACCTTTTATCTTTCCTTCAATGGTGCCAGAAACTGACTAGCAAATTGTTAGTACATTTGGCAGTAAAATTAAACACTGACAGGGCGGTCCAGATCTTTTTTCTTTTCAACTGGACACAAATGGTTTTGGGTCATGGATCGAGGTATTGTGGACAGTCCTGTTACACTTGTCATCAGGGCACCCAACCAGAAGTACGATGACCAGACCATCAACTGTTACCAGAACTGGACTGTGGAGAAGCTCAAAGCACACCTGTCAGATGTGTACCCAAGCAAACCAGTGAGTATTTTGCTCCATTCAACATAAAGAGGCCACTGCCTATTTCTGTTCTCCTCCAGCCCATCCTACTTTTCTTTGTCATCCGAGCAAGCAGATCATCATTACTGAACCACAAGGCAGAGTAACATAAAATATGAATTGTTTTTATTGCCTGTATCGTTCCGTTTAAACTTAAGAAAATATGATATTAAGATGAAATCTGTTGTTCTTATTTTTGTTACTATTATTATGGCTTTTAATTGTATTTTGAGAGAAAATTTTCCCTTTGAACTCCTGCTGTCTAAATTCTTCTAAGTGTCTTTCACCATGAGCTGTAATAAAATTGACACAAAAAACAGTAACACTGAACTATCCTCTGACATTAAAGAAGTTAGGTCTCTTAATTAATTTTACCTAAAAGAGCCTTGGAGCTTGTCAATTTAATGTCACAGTGAAAGGAAAGCAGATGTTTAGACTGCTGCTCTGTTTTTCTGCTTATCTGACTTTGCAGTCCCCTTTCTGCTCAAAACATGTTCTGATGCAATCATTGCAAATATATGGGGACAAACTGCTCCCATGTAAAGCTGCAGAGTAACCTAATTTAGTGGGCATTAACTGTGGCATATTTATCAATGAACCACCATGAACCTTGAATAAATGGTTCACGAATGCAAGTTGGCCAGGATTTAAATGAGGTAAATTTAAATTCCTGAATGGTCGGACAGTGAGTGTAGGCTTTAAAAAGACACACTCTGGCCTTGTTGTACTGCCAGTCTAATCCACTTTAAAGACCCACTTATCCCGATTGAGGTTACTATGATCTCATCCTTATTATTCACTCACGCACAATTTCTGCCTTTTGATGTCATGAACTACTTTTCTGAGTTTGCTGTTTTCTTGCCTATTATTTTAACAAGAAATGTTTACGACAAGTAAAATATTCTTTACATTTTTGCTGACATACAGTTCTCCAGTTCGACCCCATTATCATTTTAATTTTGTGTTTTTAGAGTTCCAAAGACCAGAGGCTGGTGTATTCTGGGAAGCTGCTTTTGGATCATTTTACCTTAAAAGATGTGCTCAGAAAGGTAGGTACCCTGAGTTGCAGACTTCAAAGTTTAGACAGTAGCGTCCTTTCAACTTTGTAGCAGTTTGGGGAAGTCCCTTTTCATTTTAAATAGACAATGTTCTCTTGTAAGTTTTAGAGAAATTGTTTTTCCAGTTTCATTTTGAGTAACTTGACTGGCCCACACAGAGCCCTGACCTCAACCCCATCAAACCCGCTGTGAATTGCAGCGTGAACTTAGAGCCTGGCCTTATCACCCAACATCACAACCTGACCTCACTAATGCTCTCTGAATAGGAGCAAATCCCTGCAGCTAGGTTTTGAAACCTTGGGGGAAAAAAAAAACAACTTATCTAATGTTCATGTGTGCACATAAGTTGTTTGGGCGTCATATGCTGATGGTTAAGGACTTAATCATAAAAGTTCAAATATTTCTTGTCCTTTTAAGTCTTGAAGTGAATCACATTTGTTAAAATTAGAACATGGACCCGACAGATTAAAACTGGCATTTTTAAATACCATGACAGGCTTCTGTTACTTGGCTTTGCATTTAATTGTTAAATAGGTGGATGTAAATGTGTTTCCAGTAAGATTAGTATCAAGTTTGGCTGGTTGCATTACAACTCCAAGTATAATATATTAATTAACAAATGTATTTTCAATGAAAGTAAGATGAGCTTATCTTGACCTTTATTTTTATGATTACTTTGAAATTATTAGACTTTTTAAAGTGTTTCAAAATACATTTCATTGTTTACTTTGCATCTTAAAGCAACAACAATATTCACTACTGAAGTAATGAACCTTTCTAAGTGAGATCTTTTTTTTCCCCGTAATTGGATCATATTTTTTAAAAAGGAAACTGTGTTATGTTGTCTACTTATATGTATAGGGTTTGCTAATATAATGCAGACATCATAAATAAAGTTTCTATTTTATTTCTTAGTGTCACACACTACATTAATAAAGCTGTATTTGTTTTTTCTTAAAGCATGCAATACTTGGACTCTGTTTAATAATGAGCTGTGTTGGCTTCTACAGCAGGATGAGTACCACATGCTCCATCTGGTGTGCGCCTCAAGAACTCCTCCCAGCTCCCCGAAGCCCCCCCGCAGCCACAGTAACAAGCCTCAGGAGACCTCGGCTGGTCCCACGGTGGGTCAACCACACGTTCCTCGATCCTTTCCATTCATTTCATCAGCAGCACAATTCCTTTCATCAGCCCGCTCGCTACTGTGATCTACACCTCCCCAAGGGCCTCAAAAACATTGCTTGCCTCTCTTTAAAATAGATCACAGACTACAACTAATATTCAGAACTTATTTTTCTGGTTGCAGCCCCTTCAAAACTCTAATAGTCCTTCCGCTGGTCAACATAGCCAGTCATCTACAGGAGAGAGCAGTGATGGACTCAGACAGCGAACTGGACCCCTCCCTGACAACCATATGTATTCACAATTCATGTCCAGGTAAGCGTTTTGGGTGAGTGAGAGACTTCACTAAAACTCGAATTTAAAAAATATGTTTAAAAATCCATCAGTAATGCGGCCTGTGACAAAGCAGAGAAGTATTTGCTTTTGCTTCCTCTCATTATAAGTTTTCAGCTCACACTTCAATCTTGTGCTCAAGGTGTGTAATATCCTGGGATCTTTGCTGCTTTCTCTCTTGTAGAAAGATCTTGTCATGTCTCGATTAAGCCGTGAGGAGCTTTGACGCAAAATGTGTGAATGAGAAGCCAAAAAGCCGTCATTAGAACAGAAAGATGAAGCAAGCTGCTCTGCATTCGTGCCTGTAAAGGCTACAGTAACACAGAGCTGCAAATGTGATGAAGTAATTAATCTTGTGAAGTTTAGTTTGTATGCTGGTGCAAAAATCGATTTTCTTTACTTTTCACCCTCTTTAACAAGGAAAGAAGCCCAAGTTTCCACTTGTGTGGTAAATGTTCTGTAACAATTAGGCCTGTACTATGATTGTAAAATGACTTCAGCTGTTATTTCATATTTCGCCGTAAAGAAATCTAATATACCAGTTGTTTGTAATGTCTCTGTTTTCAGCTGGAATCAGTACTCGGCACTGTCAACCCCTCATACAAACATGATGCCTGCTTATTACAACCCCATGACTCTGATGTGGTGGCAGCAGCTGTACGCCCGACAGTATTACATGCATTAGTGAGTCCCTACATGTTTCTGTCTGTGTGTTTCCCCTGAATATTTGCAGAGAATTGTTCAGACGGCAGCAGACAGCGTTACCATCCTCTGTGTGCCTCTCTCTCCCTTCAGTCACTTCCTGGCTGCCTCCTCTCATCACCTCAGGTCAGGTCAGCCCTCCACTCAGTCTAACCAGCCCGATCCTTTAAGCCAGCGGCCTCAGGAGGATCGCCGTGGCAACCCTGAAGTCCAGATGAATGCCCAGGGAGGGGAGATCCTGAACGACGACGAGCTGAACCGGGATTGGCTGGACTGGGTGTACACGTTTTCACGTGCCGCCATCTTACTCAGCGTAGTCTATTTCTACTCCTCCTTCAGCCGGTTTGTCATGGTGATGATGGCCATGCTGGTGCTCTATTTGTGAGTGGAGTCACACTGCTGACTATTGATTTAGCAGTTATGGTTATAATTGTACATAATGCCACCATCCTACCAGAATGACAGAGAATTGTTGGACTCTTGGGGGCATTTTTACAAATCTCACATGAGAGCCTACACATCTCACAGTTTCTTGGATCATTATTAATATAAATAGATAATAATAATGAATAGTTGGGGCATAATAGTGAAAGCTTGTAAAATCTCTCTCCTCTCTCTGTCTGCAGGCATCAGGCTGGCTGGTTTCCCTTTAACCTGGAGAACGAGCTCCAGCTTCCTGGAGACAGAGCCAATCAGGATGAAATGGAAGGAGAGCTGCAAAATAACGACTTACAAGAAATGGTAGCTGCCTCTCATCTGTCTCTGCTTTTTGCCAAGAACATTACCATCATGGGCTGATTTTATCTTTGGCAGTGATTGTATTTGTTGTACAAGCTGTTCACTGAAGTAACAGTTTCCAGATAATCACAGGATTTTTTGCTGAGTAGTTGTAGGACTAAAGCATCAAAACAAGGTTAAGCCTCCCCGGTTTGGTTACTTAGATTCATGGTTTTCTCCAAAGCAGCATTTTATTGACGTCTGCATTGGCTCATTTTCATATTTTTTAAACAAAACAACAAACTTGAATTCATTTATAGCTATTGTAGCATTGCTAGGTTAAAATAAAACCTTCTCTGTGACATTTGATTTTCCTTTTATAATCTGACCTTATGCTTTTTTACAGGAGGGAGTGATGGATGACGGCTCAGATGATGATGGGGAGAGTGGCGAAGAAGGACCAGAAGATCCGAACAGCGCCCCCCAGACAGGCTTCCTGTCCTCAACGTGGTCTTTCATCATAACCTTCTTCATGTCGCTCATCCCAGAGGGACCGCCAAACGCTGCTAACTGAACCACGAGCCGAACACTTCGCCATTCACTTCAGGAACACATCCTTTTCTTTAAGAGGAGGAAAATAATCCTGCCTACTTAGGGAAACTGTTTCTGTTGCAATGCAGTGTTCTGGTTTCCCACTAATCTTCTTAACAACATATCTAAGAGACTATGAGCCAAAACACAGATGACTGACTCAAGCTCAAGAGAGAAAGATGGTCTCTTCATATTTTTTTATGTCTGCACAAAGACAAAAAAATCTTGAACTGACAGGAATGTTAGTGTGATTGCTATATACAAGGATTGTTAGTGATGCCCTGTAAACATACTCAAAATAATAGTATCCGTTAATGCATTGCTTATGTAATTTATAATATAGGGACAACAGGCACATTGTTAAGGAAAAATATTAACGCAGCACTTGTGTTTTACCTGAATCTTTTTTTTTTTTGGTAAGAAGCTGCAATATTTGTTGAACGAGTTTGTTTGAAATGTTTTTGGGTTTTTTTGTAATGGTGATTGTACATTTTTAAAGGGCCAAATGTGTCCAAAAACTGAATTTCAGCAAATAATCCTGTATTGTGTGGAGTCTGTGAAAACTTGATGATGTGATTTTGGACTGAGAGTTTATAAAATGTGTCTGAACACACTGTTTACTGTGTTGAAGTGTATCTCAGAATGATGTCGACTGACCTCATTTTTTTTCTAGTTCTACTTTTTCTTTGACAGCCTTCAAGAAACTGAATAAGTTGGAAGAATTGATCTCCCATCAGCAATGAAACATCAGACACGATGGATGTTGTTGTGTATTTTAGTTGTGTGGCATCGAGCTGCAAGAGACATCATGTTCCTACTTTAAAAAAAAACACTGCCACAACTAGAATTCACTAAAGACAAAACCCGAACCTTTGGGGTTTGTAAAAATGGCTGCTGCTGTTAACCTAATAACATGTTGTGCACAAAGATACTCACGTTTATTAAACATTTATTTATTGCAAAGTAGAACTGTGGTTTTAGCAGTATTGCAACACACATGTAAGACATAGAGAGCCCGGTCTATCAGACTGTTTAAAAAACCAGCCCGGTCTCCCAGACTTGACAAGACTTCACCAGACTTTCCCAGACTTGACAGGGGGACAAGGGCAACTGCAGCAACGCCTGGTCTCTAGACTTGTCAGACTTGTCAGACTTGGCCAGACTTGATCAGACTTGACAGACTTCATCAGACCAGACCAGGATGGAGTGCTGTTACAAAGTCCTTCAAAAAGACACCAAGATTTAGGAGACTTAAAAACATGTTTGTCCCGAAAACGGCACAGCTGCTAGTGTTTAAAAAAAAAAAAAAAAAAGAAAGTTTCTACTCATACGCAATCGAAATCTTTTCAATGTCTTATAAATTGTGTATTTTGGCATCAGATCCGATGCCTTCAGTTCCAGAGAGTGAAAGCGTTAACGCAGAGCAGAGTAGAGTCAGTCCACTATCACTCTTCTTTACTCCACATTTCTCCCCCAAAAACCCCCAACAACAGCAACAAAAAAACTACGAACATGCACTGTTTTCCATTAAGGTCTGGAATCATTCATTTAAAAGAAAACTGCTGGATTTGGTGCCTTCTCATTAAAGTCTATTAACCATGATGTCTGACCATAAGTATGTTGGTCAAATATTTTATTTATATGTCATTTTTTTTCATGTACCCACAGCACTGTGTTGATGTTAATGTTGTTGCAAACAGACACCAGAAAGCACTTCCTGCTGTCTAATGTCTTTTGCAGAGCTCTGTTCAGAAAAAGTCAGATAATCAACACATGGTGACATGGACACTTGTAAATTTGTTCAACACAGGTAAAAGAGATGATGCAGATGAAGTGATGTGTTTCAGCAGTGATGCTGTTCATGCCTGCAGTAACTCAGCTGTGCTGTGAGAGACAGATCTCTGCTGCCACCTTTTGTCTTAAACATGAAAAACACCCCTAAACCTGTTATGAGTGAGAGAACCTCCACACCATATTGAAAAAAATATGTAGAAACATTTCACTAAATTACTCTATTTGAGTGTTTTATTACCGGCAAAGTTAAGATACGGATATTTCTGCAATAAGCTAAACCACTTGGAGATTTGGCTCATGACCGGTGGATGTCTCATTGTCACATCATTGTAGTTCAGTGAAAAGTGTTAAGAAATGTCGTGAAGTGTAAAATGGGGGAAAAAATCAAGTTTCTGCTCATCTGCCACAAATTTATACTTAAATATAAAATTTCTAATTTCTGCCGCTAGAGTTCTGTATCAAAACAATGAAAACTGGAGATTTTATTTTGAAGATATTGGAAGGAATCATGGAATTTGTTTACTTCATATTTAAGCAGCAACCACTGCAGATGAAAATCTATCTGACTGACTCAGGCAGAAATGTTTATTTATATACATGTACATAATGTAAGTAATTATATAGATTTTAACTTCTATATTGGGGAGTTTGGCTTTTACAAAATAAAAAGACACAAAACATTTTAAAGAGAGATAAGAAAGGTAAAAGATGAACCTGCCTCTCTTCTTCTCCACCTGAGAACAAGATGACCACGCCAAGACAAAAGAAAATCACCATGTTTTCACTTTTATTGCTTTGCATCAATCGGCAATGACAGAAAAGTCATCGTTCAAGCTAACAACAGGACGCTGTGTGCTTCACTGATGTTATGTGTCTGTACATCAGGACAAATACAGTTTTTTACTTAGTGATGTTGGAGTGAAAATGGAGGGAAAAATCTCCACCGTTTTGTTGTTTACAGTTTATCCACCTCTATAAGCATCATATATTTTTAAATTGAAACCTATGTCATGTGAAAATAGGGTATTTTTCATCAAAATAAACATTACTATGACATTATAAGGACCTCGCTGGTGGATATTCAGTATATTGAAATGACTCCACCGCTCAGACAACTCACATTTTCTTGTATTAAATATAAGTAACTTGTGAAATATTTGTGACTGAATTCAACTAAAGATTAAGTTGTTTTTTGTTTTTTTGTTTTTTTACAAAATATGTTTTTAAAACAGCACTGACCTCATTTTTGATGTTGACGGTACAATAATGACATTCACTGATCATTCAAAACAAAAAAAAAAGTACCTTAATATAAAAGTACCTTAATATAGATTACTGAGCTTTTAAGTTGTCAGCAAACACTAGAGCTGTGACAGTAAAACACACACACACACACAAAAACAGCATTAAGAGATACATTTGCAAATGGAGGATAAACTGAGCAACATCACTTTTGAGTCGATGGCTCAGGCTACGACATTCACGCAGACATGGAATAACACTACGACAGACACAAGCCTCTGCAACGGAGCTGTGTACTGATGTACTCTGTTAAAATCACGGTGGCCCGTCTGTTTTTGACACTTGTGTGCCACCATTTGTGTACGTGTACACCTGTTCTCAACACTTAAATCATCGGCACAAGACTTGCACATAGAGCTTCGACAAGGCACGTAAGCTATCGTCTGTTAGTCACTGTAGCTACAAACACACACACACACACACACACACACAGAAAATGAAACATATATAAAAATCATTTCACAAATTTTGTCGTTGCCTGAACATTAGCTAGGCTCATGAGTCCATACAGTGCACAGTATGGGATATTTATTGCTAAAACAGGACTGCACTTAGCAAAATAAAAACAACTTCATATAATATAGTTTTTTTTTTTTACATTTACTGTAGAAATATTTTGCATAAAATAATTTGCAATGCTTAACCAATGTATCTTTACACCACACATACGCACACACACATTATTATTACCAACAGTAATACAGACAGTATAAAAAGAGGTGCAACTAACTGGGGTCACAAATACTCTATTTTATTTTGCACCTAACTGTATTCTATATTTTACAGCATTTATTAAAATAGTTGTGATACCAGCGATGAAAGGAATACAGTGGACATTAATTATCACTGCCTTGTGGCAAAAATATCAAGTGACCACAGTCAGAAATCGTTCAAGATTCCTGAGTTGTGTAAATGGCATTTTACAGCTCTATAGATATGGTGGGGAGGGAAGTAACCTTTATTTATTAATACACTATGATCCATTTTAAGTAAGAAACTATACTGGCAAAGTGCTTACTGTACAGTACAGACTCCATATGGCCTTTGAAGTAGGTTTTCTATAATGTTACAATTATACTTCCATAACAACACACACAACATGAACAGGGAGATTTACAGTGAAAACAACTGACCAAATAATGAGCAGCAAGATCAATACTGAGTGTTCCTCTGCAGACAGCAGAGATGATTTGTGAGCTAATCCTACAATAATGTATGCAGTAGTACTGTGGTGTCGTAGTGTCTGGCCGTAACTTCTGTTTTGGTTTGTCATTCACTGTGCCAGACTATGAAATATGATCAGCTATCTCTGACAGTACCTGAATGGCTTGAATCAAATGAGTTTTCAAAGCTGGTGTAGTTGAGTTCAAGGTCTTCATCTGACCTAAAAAAAAAAAAAAAACACGGAAAGAAAACAGTGCAGGACAGCTCATGGTGGATGAGCTACGAAGAAGAACCAAAAATGTACAGTACTGTGACCGTCTAAAAACGAAACGATAAAATGGAAATTAAAATATAAAGAGGGCTTAAAGTAAAATTCAATCCACACAGTCCAAGATCCCCACCAGTGAGGCCTGTTCCTTTGGCATCCGTGGTTTCAATGGTTGACAAAATGCTAGATTGACAGAGTCCCTAAACAGTGAGCGTCGGTGGGCAGTAACAGCAGTATTCTTTCATTCCTTGGAGAATGCACGCTGTACGGTATTATCATGGCAGTCATTTGTGCATGAGCTGCACACGTCCAGGCAGAGTGGAGTAGGACTCACAGCCCTGGGGGAGCTCACCTGCTGCCCTGATGATGGCAGGCAGGTTGTGCTGCTCCAGTTCTATGCCCCCTTTGCCACTGAGATGGTGCCCATCAGCAGGGTTGCGTGTTTGGAGAAGGTATCGGGAGGGTGATGAGGGCCTTCCTTAATCACAAGAAAGTCTCCACAGTGGAGCTCCCGCCTTGTGCGTCCGGGCTGACGTCGACTCTAACGCAGGCCACCTTTTCCTGGCTGATTTACAGAGATGAGGACAAGAGACAAGATGAGTGCCTGCACAAATTCATGGCAATTGTGACACTCTGTCAGGCTGAGGAGTGACAGTGCTCAGTTTAAATCAGCGGTTCTCAAACCTTTTCCAGCATGCAGCCATTCAGATATCAAAATAGAAGTTTACAGCTAAAGCACCATTTTTTATCAGTCATTAACAGTCATTAACGACTAATTAAACAGGTTAAATCCCAAAATCAATTAAGGTTGGCAGGATAGTATCCGTAAACTCTGTTACTTTCACTGAACATATCCTGATGGTGTAACTTAGTTTCATTTTTCCACTGATCATCTTGCTCCAGCTGCAGTGGCTCCATGCTCAGGCTCACAGTTTGAGGATCACTGACTGACTGGTGCTAAAGTGCTAAAGAAGCCAAGACCGAACTCTTTTCTCTGCATATACAGATTTAGACTGTGATACCTAACACTTGAGACTGTGTTTTCTGCAGGCTTATACCCATCATCACATATTTAATTTAAGCTTTTTAGATCCTGCTTTAAATAAGCCTGCCAGGCAGCAACAGCCATCAGCTAATTTCACTGTGGTTTAAAAATGATCTCGCTTCAAACTTGCTTGAGATACACTGATCCCTCTAACAGAACATTCAAGTCATCTTTTATTGTTAACACACTATTATGGTATTACAGTAATGCAGTTGGGGATCAGGGGCTCTACTGAACTCCAGGAGATGGCATAGCTACCTTCCACTACGCTTCACAGGTTGGGCACATGAGTCTGCACTCGAGTTCACTGCTTTCCACGCTGCGGTTTTGGCCATTTCATCAGAGATATTTACAACCAAGGGGTCAGAATCAGGACTAAATGCCAAAATGCAAACACACACACACACACGAACACACACACACAC
>JAPZDY010000008.1:6670741-6680819 GCA_029783645.1 Ctenochaetus hawaiiensis | reverse complement strand
TTTACAACCAAGGGGTCAGAATCAGGACTAAATGCCAAAATGCAAACACACACACACACACGAACACACACACACACAAACATGAAGAGAAACACACAGAGAAGACAGGCATGTAGACGTCAAATCAGCCCGAGAAGTTCAGTGCAGGACAGTTGAAACGAACAGACACAAACATGCATGTGAATCAGACATCGGAACAAATTAACAGAACAAGATGGCTGACTAGACAGGCCAAATACAACGCATTTAACGTTCATCTGCATCAAGAAATGCTGGCCTTTTGCATCAGAAGCAAAAGTTGTTGTGTTGATTGTGTACACATAATTAGTTAGTAAGACAATACAATTATTTCAACAAGACAAACATTTTTTTTTAATCACAGACCATTTTCCCTCAAAATAAAAAGATCATCAACAACACACACACAAAGCCAGTGTGTTTAGAGCCAGTGTTTGTTTCTCAAATAGCTGAGGACTGACAGTTTTGGCCATGCTCTAACTGTCAGAGCTTCAGTGAGCTGAGGGTTAGAGTGCAGCCGTGTGGGTCAGATGTTTTGCATCAGACACACAGCCCTGCTACCTCTTCTTCCATTGGGAGGTTGTGGGTCACTAGTCCTATTCTGTATGATCTGTTCGAGATGGACATAACAACACACAGCTGACTACCAGTGTCAGATTTCCACTGCTGCAAGCTGTACATGACGACATGATGCATCAGCAAATAAATAATAAAAGTTGTTCTATTATTAAAAACAACATTTACATTCTTTATTCAAGTGTCTGGACTGGTTTTCTGCATCGTTTCAGCAATAAAGGCATCGATTAGGGAGAAGGGCAAATCTTTTAGGGGCTATTTATGTTAAGTGTAATCAATAAAGTATATAAGCCATCATAAAAGAGTATTTTGCTTCTTCTTCACAATAATCAAACTATAAAATAATACTATTTGTTCATAAAAGATAAGATTTTTGCTATGATTCACTACTGTATAGTTAAAAATAAATGTCTTACTTTAATGCATTCGCAATAAAAAGCTGCCCTTTATCCCAGAGGTGCACATCAGAGTGCGCTTTATTAAGGTTGCACCACTCACCTTCCTGAGAGTGTTTTCACAGGGATGTTGAGCCGGTTCGAGTTTTCATAGCCGACCTTCAATCCCATCTCCTCTTCAGCCTGCAGTCTGGACTCTGCCTCCTGAATAAAATCAGTATTAGAAGCCTGAGTCACAAAATATTCATGACTGCAGTGAAGCACTGAAGACACTGATATGATAATACCACTATCATTTTAATACCCTCGTCGCTTTTAGCTGCCTCTTTAGGCCGGGGTTTATTAAATCACATTAATTCATGGTCACAGATAGACTAAAAGTGGCTGCTATGATTTTCTTTGGTCTCGTCTTATTTAAATTTTCCCTTCTTCTTTACATGCCATCTGTTTTCTACAATTCAGCAGCAATGTGATTAACAAACACTCTTCATACATGCAGACCTGCCACTGGTGTTGTAGCATTATCGCACAATGACCTGAAATCTGAGTCATCAGAGTAAGAATAATATGATATGTGAAGCATCTTTGTTTACTGTAGCTCAGACAGAGAGAAATGGAGAATTTCACTGGCTTTTATAATATTACAGATGGTGTGAATGTGTGTGTTGTTGTCTGTTCATTGTGGGACTGCAAATACAAAAGGCACTTCAGTATTTTGATTATTTACTGATCCAGTACACAATAAAGCAGAGCAATACTGTTACATGGTAAGTTTAGAACAGACGTGAATTAATAAAGTCTGCTGAGTTCTGTAATTAAAGTAAAAATCTGGCCTGATTCAGTTTTACTGTGTTTCTTTCTTTTTAAACATAAAAAAACACACACACATGAAAGGCTGTTAAACCACAGTCTGACTTGTGACTGTTGTTTCACTACAAAAGAAAAAAATATAAGCAGTACCAGTTTTTCACGTGCTTTCTTTTTCTTGTCATCTTCTTTCTTTTTCTTGCTTTCTGGCATCAAGTCGTCCAGCCAGCTTAATTCTCTCTTGGTGAAGTAAAAGTCAAGGAGCTTGCGGACAAAGACCAGAGCGAGAACCTGGAGACACAGAGACAAAAAAGTATCATCACATATGTGACACTTCAAAGTATAATCAAATACTAAAATAGAATAAATGCATTTGTCACACTGGGAGTATTTACCAGGGCATGGTCACACATGTGAAAACATCTCCCACAAAGGTGAAATTCATTTCAAAGTTTACCAAAGTCAAAGTCAATGAGAATTCTCCCCTTTGCTCGCATAGACTGAGAGGTGAATATTCACCACTGTTAATCTCGAGCAGATGTGACCGCGTCCTCGAGGTGAGGTTACAAATTTTGGTTCATCCTATTACAGCTGAAATGAACTGTGCGACAGTTATCTTGCATGGGTGAGTCTCAGTCTCTGGTTTGAGGTCATTACCATCATGGGAAACACAACAGCTGCTGCCGACGCCTTGATGACCCAAAGCAACACCAGACAGGTGAGCTGCACCAGCGTGAAGATGTGGACCTTCCACAGCGGCACGTAGCGCAGATAGATCAAATCGGGCTGGTGCTTGGCGGGCATGCCAAACAGCTTGATTCTGTCAAAGAACTACAAAGAAAAATGAGAGGCTCAGCGAGGGAGAGATAAGAAATGCAAATAAAAATGGCTGGAGGACGAGGGGGGAAGAGAAAAAGGGAAAAATTCTATACATTATTCAGAGGAGGGAACATTTGACAAAAGCTTTAAGGACTCTAAATTACGATCAAAGGTTTGGAACTACGAGGGGCAGACTCATCCATACTTTACTTAACAACTCATGACTGTGGTCTGTTAAGACTTATAGGGAATTTTATCTTCAAAGACAGGCAGTGTTGAGTCTTACTTGAATGCCTTTGAGGGAAGAGACACCCATGTAGAGAAAGACTCCGTACAGGACCGGCATTGGAATAAACTGTAACGAGCAGACGTGAAGCCACAGCGTATAACAGCAGAATCAGGACAAATTAAGAAGACAGAATGGTGGAAACGCATCCGAACTTTTTAACAAATAAACCATGTTGGCCACTCGAAGATGAACTTATCATTCAGGGTGATTCAAAGTATGAGGCATTAAGGGATTCATTTCTTATTCCATGTATTATTCAAGCCTTTCCTGCGTCGCACCTTGAGCACTGACGTCATGAAAACAGAACAACCCATGAGGACAAAGATCATGAATCCAGTGACCCGCTGCTCCCGGATGCCCAGGAACTTGGGTTGTTCTCCTGGAGCGGAGCAGCCGGACTCCACCTTCAGGCTGTTAACGTGGGAAATGGAAAGGACGGTTGCAGCCACGAACCACGGCAGGCCCATGATGGAGCACACACCCAGCATAACTGCCACTATCAGCAAGTCCAGGTGATAGCCACAGCCTTTCTGTAGGATACACAGAGAGACAAGGGCAGGAAGTTTGAGAGCAGTCAGGAACATAACCTTTAAATAATTTAGTTTTCCTGTTAATATTTGGAATCCTGAGTTCAGAATCTTTGCTTTATGAATTTTCAAGACGGACTGATTTATATTTTTTTGAAATAGTGTAAAACCCTGAGGCAAAAAAAAATGCCTCAGAAAAAAGTAGAAACAAATTCTAGTTAAAGCATTTCTGTGAGCACGCAGCAGAACAGACAAGAGAGTTAGCTTCAGCTATAGTTAAGGATGTCAGAAAGGTGAAAGAAGACTGGTGAAACATAAATGAGCTGCAGAGGAAAAGGGAGGTGTGTACAGAGAGCAATGAAGTGAGTGTACAGGTAAAAGAGAACCAGCTGAAGGCAGAGCAAATGAGCAACTATTTAGGCAGATATAAATATTAAGGAAAAGAGACAGAACACACAAGAACACAAGAACAGTTAGTTTAAATTTTTCTGCCTCTTTTGTTTTACAAAAATTAAAATCTCTGCAGGTCAGAAACAAGAGCTGCAGTCAAAGTCAACGATAGACTGAATCTTAGCTGCTCTTTATTATTAAGGATGCAATCTGATGTTGACTTTCACTTGCAAAATCATCAATTAAGTTTAAATCCCTCTAAGATTATGTAACAATATATTAAAAAATAATCATTGTGGCACATTTATTATTGCAAGATGTTTTTGTTTTCTTTTAAGTGAAGAAAAACAATCCAGCATTTGGGATTAAACCAGTGTCTTGGAGACTTGATTAGATTCTACTCCCTCAGAAACTAAAATTATAAGATACACTTGTTCAAACACTGGCATAAATCAACATACGGCTTTATTATGTTTGCTATTATTTTCAGCTTTTATTACTACTGTGATCACTGTGTGATTAGTTTGAGACGCTGCACAGCGACAGTTTCACCACAGTCAAAAATAGAAGCCATCGAGGCTACTATAACACCACCACCAAGACACATGGGCATGTCTGACCTTGAGCTTGTGCTCCTTGCGGTTGATGATGACAGCAGTGATCTGCTGGTCCATAAAGATGAGGATGGTGCAGAGCAGGGCAGGGAGTGCAGCTACCAGCAGCGTCCACCAGGGGTTTTCTCCTAATGGGTCTATCAGCCAGCCCCGGTTCTTTGAAGTTGGCTGCAGGGAAAAGGCGAAGATGGTCAACATTTAGTAAGTGAGGCAGAATATTTGACTGACGGAGGATGCAATTATGCGTGACATCGCCTGATCATTTGAGTAAAAGGAAAAAAGATGAACAAAATACTGGAATAGACACCTACCTCAAAGCGGTCTGGGACATTCAGTTTAGGAGAAGGGATCCCCATTAGATAGTCCACCAACACCATGATCATGATGGTTATAAACACAGCAAAATCACTGATAGTGGACCGCACCTACAGAACATCCAAACATGAGCAACACTGTTACATTTATTTACTTATTTCATTTATGCCTTTTTCCACTGTCACTCATACACAAACAGCCACATAGCAGAAGCTGCCTCCAAAAGAAAAACAGTCTTTTATTGCAGGTCACTGTCGGAGATCCACACAGTAACAATTACATTTGAGTCAACAGTAAAAGCTTAACAATTCAGACAATACCAGCACCCGCCTACACAGAACACCAAGCGATAACAGACACAGGGTGCTGTGTGGGAGAATGCAGAAGATCTTTTCTTTCTGAATACGAGTCTGCTCCTGCATACTAATGACTGACACAGTGTAAACATTTACACAGTGTAAGAGGCTTATAGCTGGATCTACATAGTTTTGCATGTAAGGAGCTCCAAGAAGGCACTCTGTTCGGATGTGATTTCACTAAAATTCATGTTTTACCCAGAACTGTGAAGCATTACTGTGCTTTATGTTGTTAAAAAGTGTTAAGGTGAGTGGTTTTTAAATCAGTACAGTAGGATTCACTATGCATAAATCCAGCAAACATCTCACCTTGGTGGGAAAATATCGGTCTGTCTTGAACTGTTTGAGGAAGGAGGACAAAAAGAAGGTGGTGAAGAAAAGGATGATGGACCAGAAGAGAACATCTGGGATGTAGGGCCCATGATGACCGCAGGCAGGACCCTCAAACTCTCCATGTAATATCTTACACATCTAGAGAAGATGAATATTAGGTTAGAAATGTGATATGAATTTTGATAAGCTGTTCTAGTAATAACAGTGGTATTGCTAATAAGTTTGTTGGCAGCCTAGTCATGGTGTCAGCAGAGCTGGAAGTAACTGCATGTTGTATTAGTGTTAATTTCTGTTTATGCAGCCATTGGGTGTGTCCACTAAGCTGGCTGATGTTATCTGTTTGCTCGACATCCTACACATTTGGTTGTGGGTGTGATTCCCACATACCCCGTCGGAGATAACTATGTGCTGGTCTCACCGAAACGTTGAGGCTGCCCCAGGGGATGGAGTCTTGGCTGAATCCTGTCCGGTTCCAGTCCTGCATGACCTTTTCTGAGGCGTTGACTGGTGCAGAGCAATGACACCTGAGGACAGGAGAACAAAAGTGTAAATGTGCTATTTTTTAAAGTGGTAATTTTTTTAACAGGTGTTATTCATTACACAACCAATAAATATTCAAAAGTATGCTGTGTGTAATCATGTTTAACACAGTTAACAGATAAAGCCCATTTGGACACAATGTTCATGTTCACAAGATGCTTGATGTGCAACAACAGAGCCTCTCGTTTCTTCACAATAAGAGCTTCCACTTTCTTTCAGTACAGGACAACTTGCCACCTTTTATACATTTAAACAAAAAAATGTAATGCAACCTGTGCAAAAATATTGTAAGAATACAAAACTAACAAAAATATAAAAGTAACTTCTCAGTAAAGTCTCAGTACTCACGAGTACAGGGTGAGGTTGTCCAAGTCGTTGTGCATGTTGACAGGATAGTGTTCTCCCAGGTGAAAGAGCTTCTCTAGAGCCTCATAAATGAAGATGATGCAGATGAGTGCAGCGAAAGCCTCCTCTGTGAATCGGGTGATGTAGCAGACCAGAGAGCTAGCGTCTGTGGCCACCAGGACCATACACAAGAAGGCCGTCCACAGACCGATGCTGGTCCGCAGAGACAGGTAGGACAGGCCGTAGTCACTGGAAAAGATAGAGGCAATAATTCAAAATCAACTAACTTTAATAGAAAATTCTTCATTTAGTGTTCTTGATATTTTTGTCGTATCATCATGTCACAGCAAAAGCAAACTCGCTTGAACTTACTTGCAGAACTTGAAGAGGATTTTTTCAAAAACTAAAACAGGGCCTGTGCTGCCGAGAATAGTAAGGGGCTGGCCTGCAAAGAGGGAGTACGCCACTCCAGTCAGCGAGGCCCCAAACAGAGACTCTATGGCACTCTGTAGACACAGAGGAGAGGGAAGGAGTAAGGGCGGATGGAGGAGGTTAAACCAAACAAAGGAGGAGAGAGAGGATGGCTGCAGGAGGAAAAAGAGAGAGGAGAAGAAGATACCACCGACCAGAACACAGAGAGTTTTGATTAAACAGACATTGTGGGCTGCGTCTGCGATGCTAGATAAACTGTTCCAATGTTTCCACTCTGCTGACTTGTCTGAAGTCATATCTCTGTTTAGCCCTGGCTTGTTGAGTTTACTCAGACACATCACACACACCAGCACACAGATTGTGTCTATGCCAACAGTCCCCTGTCCTAGTAAGGACATCTGGCTGAAAAAAAAGAGAGACAGGCAGACAGATAGAGAGCCAGACGGAGCAATAAAAAGAAAGAGATCATTTACAGAATAGTTTGCAGTGTGATAACATATTACTGCGTTAAAGGCTAAATAACCATAATGTCTTCTTTTTGACAGGGAATAAAGACGTCACAGTCACACATCCGTACAAGTGAGCATGTAATAGCACACTGAAGATCATGGGGACTTTTCTTGACACATTAAATGACCTGCTTTGAAAAAAGGATGAGGTAGTCAGAAAATTGGCTTCCTCTGTTAGAAATAGCAGTAATGGATGTGACTGGAATAGACTGTAACCATCTACTTTAAACCCCTGTTGCATGCACTGTTAATAAACCTGAAAACATGGTGAATGTTGATATCATTGTGTAAGAAATCATTTTTGATGCATACAGCGTTAAAAGGAAACATCTATAACATCTTTACTGTAACGTGCAACTTCTGAAGAACTTAAGGTTTCACTGTCAATCAGTCACACCACCATGAAAACACTGATTTTCATTAATTTGCATAAAAAATTGAAAATATAAATCATACACTGAAATATGACAGCCTAGTGGTGCAAGGTTTTATACATCTAACTAGGTACAGAGTGGCATCTGGGTTCAGAGTTTGATTCATACTGAAACTTGGACTCACTATATTGTTTTTTGTTGCCTCCCCCAGCAGACCTCCAAATGTGATGACAGGGGACATGCAGGCGCAGTACAGGAACAAGACTGAGGCTAAACACTGCAGACTAAATGAGTCCCTGATGTCGCTCCAGTAGAATGGTAACTTTCGCTTGATGTCTAGGATCAGACCCCCAAATATCCTGCAAGAGGTGAGAGGTACATTATAGTGACATTTATACTCTCACTGGCCACTTTCATTTGGTCTAATTGTACAATTAAAAGTGATCCAATACAATTGTTCTGCCATGCTTTGTAATCTACTTCACAACTATTTTTCCGTTTTTTTATGACACAGTCAGAAAGGTAATAATTCTACTTTTATGTTTATTATTGAGGGTTTTACTCAAGTGCATTACATTGAAAGATGTTTCTAGTATTCTGCCTCTCTGTACGTAAATGAAAAAACACCTTTAAGTATAATTCAATCACATATATCCTCAGTTACAAAGATGTAGTTAAAAATATCATTTTATTTATCAATATTATCAATTATAATTAACATCTTGACAAGGAATTTATGGCAGATCTGCTGCACTGGACTATTTTTGATTGTACAAGTGTACCTAACGAAGTGGCCTATGAGTGTACTATAAAACAACAGTGACATGTTTACTTAAAATTTATTAATACATCATAAAGTGAAGTATCGGAAATGAAAAGAGTCAGGATAGGACATTTAATTTAGTGTCACATAAAATTAATACGAAGCAGATATCTTTGTCTCAATTCCACTGAGGCTATTGCAGGACTTGAAGAAAAAGCTGTTTAGATAACTGTGGAGAGCAAACATGAATTATTTTTTATCACCATTAAAGTCTCTCAACACTGCCACCCTGTAAATTGCCAGTTTGATTATGTGTTTATTTAGTCTTTAGTTGGAATCATTTAAATGCAAAGTGACTATACGGCGATTTGAACTGCAGTTTTACAATAGTGGTTTTTACTAAGTCTTGAAGTGATTTTTATGTATTTGTCTGGTAAGGAGTATTTTATATTTGTTGCAGTGTTAATGCTGAGGCACTATCATCTTTACAGTACTCATCTCGAAAACGTAGCTAGCGCTGAGATTTATGCTACCGAGTCCAAATTATTTAAATTTGCCTTCACAGAGATTACATGCATTGTACAATGTGGAAACTGCATGTATCAAAAGACGGCTTGCTTAGCCGTGTGTTGTACAGTTTCTTACAATTTCTTGCCAGGGCAAATGCACTTAAGTGGTACATGGTGGTGTTTGTGCTGGCATAAACAGAAATATTGATTTTTGTGAGTTGTCCTCATAAATAAGTTAATCAAATCAAATGAAAGTACAGAATGACTCCAAACTGACTGAGTGGCCTTCTTCCTGTTTCTGCCTCTACTTTCTTTGTCTTTGCAGGTTTTCATTTCTCACGTTGTCTCTCCTTTCTTCTTTTCACTGACACCTGTCCGATTGCTGTGCTGTGCTGGTCGTCTTTCATTTTCTTTTCCACCACACCTCTGGAATAACCTCTATTCCCTGCCTTGACAACCCCCACTGCCTGTTCTATACAGCCCTTTTTTTTGATAGCTTTCTTAACATAAGATTCTTGCAGGTTTGTATAACTCCTCTGTCCCCTAGTCCCTCTTTCATTGCATGAGCCTTTTATAGTAGCAGTGAAAAGGAGAGTGAATCTGTAAATAATACAGTGCCTCCCAACTGATGTGTATTTGTGCAGAGTGTGTGTCTGTGTGTTTGTGCGTGTCTGTCTATCTGAGGCTTCAAATAAACACATTCTCCTGGCTGTGTGGCCAGGGCTCTAGAGACCCAGCGTGAGCTATCCATAAATGTCAGCACCTGAGGTTCACAGAGTACAGTAAAGATGTGTCTGCTTAAAATCACGTACTGTTGAGACTGCGTCGCAATTTAGCAATTTATTTCAGGTTGTAGTCCCCACTTTTTTATCTGAATATGTTTAAAGTTGTTGAAAATGTTTACAGATCAGGCACTATTGCTTTCTGCTGTTTAAGGAAAGAACAGATAATGTAAAAATATTTTGGTTATTCAACTCTTCTTAATTTGTTCATATTTATTTGGTTAAGAGTCGTGTAATGTTATTTGTGTCAAGCGATCTACATCCACAGAATTTCAGAGATATTTTAGTACAATATTCTACTAATAAAGTGAAATCATATCAAAGTAAAAATGTACAGACTTTCAGCAAAGAGATTCTCACTATCATAACAATTAGCATCTGTAAC
>JAPZDY010000008.1:6640453-6661658 GCA_029783645.1 Ctenochaetus hawaiiensis | reverse complement strand
TAAAAAATTCACGGTAATAACGCGTTAATAACGCGTTAACTCAGGACACTAATGCGATTAATCGCGATTAAAAATTTGAATCGACTGACAGCCCTACTATGTAGTAAAAATGTGTTGTTGTCATCCCGCTGCTATTTGCCCCACAAGTTGTTTTCTGACCTGGCAGTCTCCCTCCATTCAGTGGCACTGCCATCTCTGAAGGAGAGCTCGTCCAGCTCAGTGAAGAGGTCATGGGGGACGTGCTCGAGGTCATCGTCCTCTGTACCCAGGATAAACTGGACCCGCTGGGATGGTGTATCTGCACAAAGTGTAGGCAAAGGCCAAAGTTACTATGTTTACCACAATGACAAGAGTAAATTTTCATGGTATCATGTGTTGTTAAAGTTACCCTTCAGTGTTTTTGACTCTAGACTGTGATGGATTTTTTTTCTTTGGCACATGCAGGTACAAATGGGGGATGAGATAGAGTGGATGTACATAATGGCAAAAAATCTGAATGGAAAAAATCAACTAATTGCTTGAGTAATGGTTTACAGTTTGAAATGAGCGAGTGTTGTGATTGACTGTAACATGTCATGTAAAATACGGCACTTGCCAGCAAACAAAAGGAAGAAGAGCACTGCAACAAGTAAACAATGCATGGGTCTAAAATGTTGAAGTAATCCACTCTGCAAATGTTGTCTGGGGAAGTAAATCTATTTTGTTTGCAAACCCTTCAGGACACACACACTGTGTTTTGGTGAGTAAGGTTGCACGTAAATAAAACTTTTGTTGTGTTGTTGTGCTTTGCAAGAGGACTCCACGGGGCACCTTTCAGTGGATGTCTTAATCTAAAACACATTTCCCTGGGTTCCACACTTTTCTGTGATTTCTAGCTACAGAGGATGATGAAGGAAAGGCAAAATATCACATTTTAACATAATGATGGGAGACGGTGGTGGGGTAGAGCATAAATCTTTGTAACCCATTTGAATAATTGTGTGTGTGGCTGGCTGGTACAACTGTAATAATGCCTTCTGTATTCTAATGCAACACTAACCGTTTTTCATTCTGCCACTTAGGAAGAAACGCATCTACAGTCTTGATGCTGAAAATTCTTGGAAAGAAGTGTGCAAGGGAGAAAAATGGAAACTTAAAAGATTTCCAGCAATTTTCCTTTCATGTCTGATTGAATAAGAGGCTAGATATCGGGGGGGACATCTGGAACCAGAGAGGAAACGGAAATGGATATGGCAGATTACAGGACTGAAACCATAGGGAGGCTGAAATGGAACAACTGAGAGCAAAAGCAGAAAAGTTAACACATGCATACACTGAGTGGCGGTCTGGTGTTGCTTAAGCACATTAGTAAACTTCATATTGTTTTTGCTGCTGCTGGTTAATCCATGGCTCCTTTACTGGCCCTTTATGACCTTGAAGGATTTTTACAAGTTAATTTCTGGAGCAGATTGCCAGAACCATGATGATAGATAGTGCATACAAAGCTCTTACATTAGTAGAAACTACGTCTTACTCATTGAAACTGCTGCATATAAGGTGGCAGACTACATGTTAATCTTTACCAAAAAGTCATATTTTTCTTATGGGATGTATAAGGAGGATAAATTTTAACAGCCTGTGGGAAAAAAACTTCTACAATAAATGATTTTAATTATCAATATGTAAACAAACTTATCTATCTTAACAGTCATCTATATTTGATGCTTTGTGCCCTAAACATGATAGAACAGGACTGACAGTGTGTGGTTCACTGTTGTTGTATTGTGATGAAGTACAAGTTTAGCCCTCACTAAGTTCAAAACATTGTTTGGGTGCTGCATGAGTACTGCAGTTGAGGTGATGCAGCAACTTCACACACAAACACATCGCTTAAAATGTCATAGCCTTCAATCAGTGTCAGAGGCTGGTTCCCAGTGGCCTTCACTGCCTTTAAGAGCTGAATGTTTTATTCAGAACTGCAGGAAAGGTAGAGATACACAGAGGGTTTAAGCAGAGTGGAGCTCTAACATGGATGTGTGTGTTCTGTTCAGAAATTATTCATTTCAAATTTCATATAATGTCACCCTTCCCTCCCTCAACTGCCCTGTAATTTCTAATGTAAAATGAGAAAAATGACATTTGCTCGTTAGTGAGCAGATTAAGTTTTTTGTGTGTTTTAACTCATTATGTTTGTGGTTTTCTAAATGCAAAAAAAGTTCATGACCCCGACGCCACAGACTAAAATCGTGAGAAAAAACTCGTTAAAAAAAATTGAAAGGTACACATAGTCTAAGCTTAGGACTGAATAAACAAAGGTTTGCCCTTTTCATCATGCTGACCTTTAATCTCATTAAAATTCAACAAGGATTTGGACAATTCAGTATTTTTTATTAATTGCTTTCCCTATCTTTGGTAATGATTAATTTTAAAAAATGGGGTAAAGAAGGCATGCCAGAAGCAGAGTATGCCAGAAAAAGTTTAAGATCCACTTCTCTAGTATGAGCTAGGTCTCTTCTGTGGATTGTAGGGGTTTCTGTTTATTGACTGAAGTGAGTCCTATGAGCGCATGAATAAACACAGTTGAAAGCTCTCAAAAGCAGACATTAACTGCAAGGTAGAAAGGAATGTGATCTAAAAGAATATCAGAAAAGAGAGAAATATAAAGAGAAAAATAAAAGAAAAAAGGTGTGGGGTTTGGTGCTCAGCTGGGAAATAAAGACATGTAAGAAAATCATTACAAACCGTAAATGGGGGATTCCCTGCCATCTTCCTTCCCCTCCTCAGAGTCTCTCTCTTTCTTTTTTCGGTGGTGTTTGTGTCCTCGGTGACGATGCCTCCGTTTGCTCTCCCTTCCAAGTGGAACATGGACACCTACATACACTGCTCTGTGGCCTGGGGAAAAGAAAAGTGTGATAACAGTTTAGACAACTTTTCTCTTTCTTTCTTTTTTCTAATTCCCCTGCTCAGAAAAGAAAAAAAATGCGAAAAAATGTATTCTGTTGACATGAGAAAGTTAAAAGTATCATAAAGGGTTTTTGAGTTGCACCCTCACGATTATGATACAAACTTTTACATGTTATTTGAAATAAGTGCTTTCTTTTGACACAAACCAATTAATAAACATTTTTATATACATAATGTGCATTACTTCTGCGTTTTCTGTCATTCTGGACCTGCACCAAAACCACAGTGTTTACACATTGAATGTTCACTTCAGATTCAGAAACAGAAGTTCAACATATGACATCCACAACAGGTTTTATTGACAACACTGTACAATATGGTGGGCAAATTTTTATGTTTTTCTTTTGGAGAAATATTACTTTTAGTCTCTCATCCATTTTCTGGCCAGCCATTACACACAGCATATTTCTGCCTCTGTTAGCAGTTAAAGCTTATAAACAGACAGAGCATTTATAATGCAATAACTTAAATTTAATTAGGAAATCCAAGAATTTAAAAAAAAGAGAGGCCTACTAAGAACTTAAAGGAGCTACATGTTGCTCAATCTTCTCTTTGCTCTTGGATTGCTGAGCTCTTTTTGGCTGTAGTCAGTGGCTGACGTTGGCTTGTTAGCTCAGTAAGCCGTGCAGCTTGTAACCCTATTCACTCAGACTGCATGGAAATTTTGGCCATATGTTACTCATTGTTCCTTGGAGCCTTCAAGAGCAGTATCACAGTCCCAGTCGTTTACAACTGAGATGAAAGAAAGACACAAACATTTGAGAAAGAGGACAAAAAACTCATTCCATTCCATCTGATTTCTCCAGATAACCTACTTGAAGGAATCCAGAAACAACTTCTTCATCCCTCTATTTCCCCTTCAATGTTATATCCATTTTACATGTTATTGTTCCAGCCACACAGGAACCGTGTTCTGGGATGTAAACGCCCTACTTCTGCCCTACATTCTCTGCCAATAGTCATTTTTCACAGATGAGTCACTGCTTTTTGATTTGACAGAGAACCCAGGAGAAATGACACCAACATGTAGAACTCAGAGGAAGGAATAAGCTGCATACACATGAGCAGATGGAAAGAAAAGGAGAAGGAAAAAGAGGCAACGAGCAAAAGAGGAAAAAAGCACTGGTGATGAAAGAGGATGGAGAGAAAAAAAAAATGACAGCTGAACTGGACAAAAAGCTAAGAGCTCCAGGGGTGTCACAAAATGAGATATTATTGAATGGAGGATGGAGGATATGAAAGACAGCTGGAGGGGGGCGACAGAGGGACAAGGAATTAACACCACAATATCTAAAGCATATTGTGAAGTCATTCACTTAGGCCCAACGTCTCAGATTTAGCTTGATCAGCAGCAAACAAGTTAAAAAAAGCATTAGTTTAATAAAAACAAAATCAAAAATGTGAAGTGGCTTAAGATCCTTCACTTTCAGACTGGGTGGCTTTAAACTTACTTTCCAAATCTTCCTTTTCATAGTTTGTGTGAGTGGTGAAGCTGGTCTTTCCGTGGTCAACTATTGCCTCCTCATCTAGACCCTGAAAACAAACAGGAGGAGAGAGAAGAAAAAAGAAACTGAGAGGCAGAAAAACAGGATTTTTCTTTTCTTAAGTCAAATTTTCATTTAATTATTTTACTGCTTAATAACTTCATTAACAGTATCAGTCTCTCAGTACGGCAACAAAGCATCAGTTTTGAAGAGAAACCAGCAGATGAGAAGGATCTAAAAAAACACTAAAAGACAAAATAAAAGCCCTCTTATTGTATTCAATGAGAACAAAACATGCATTTTATAAGAAATGCCATCACTGTATTGGAGCACAATGCTAGAAGCAATTTTTAAGAGCTCCAACAGACTGTCAAAACAAAGGACGACACCTTGTTCACTTCATTACCTTTTGCAAAAGAAATGACAGGTGAGGCAGAAAGAGATGTAGTTAGTCTGTATGCAGCAGAAGAATGTGGGGAACTGACAGGCAGAGTAAAGGACCCTGACTACCAGACTGCAGCATTTCCGATTGTGTTGGCAAAGAAAACAGAATAGCTTGGGGAGTGTTGGCTTGGCTGTTATCAGATTGGCAGGAATTCAGCATGGAGATCCCACAAATTTCCTCCTCTACTAAGAATCACCTGTAGTTTTAGTTAACAGGTATGGTTTGATTGTTTTTTTGTTTTTTTGAATTAAATTTGTATTTTTATGTCATACTATATTACGCCATGGCTCTGGGGTGGGAGTAAAACAAACAAGTACTCTGGTACTTTGCACATGGAAAATATCAACAACCCATTTCTGGCTTAAACCTAGCAGCCACAAAGAAACAGCTCAGACTTTGGATGAAAGAGAATTAAATATACGTACTGGTTAAATTAACTTCATATATTCATCTGCTCTTAAGCAAAGTCTAGAACAAAATATGTTACACTGACAAACAGGTAAAATCTGAAATAATTTATTAAAGATAACAGCATAACTTATCTAACATATTAATTACTGATAGCCCTTTCATCACAACCTTAAGTACTGAATAAGCAAGCTAGGTATCATTGGAACTTTATGAGGGTTCATTTTATGAGGGATATTTTCCACAAGTTAATTATTTTTTATCAGAAAACATATTCATTGCCATGGTCCCTGTAATAAAGGTCAAGTCACATAGCAACTGCTACGAGCTACACTTGCTGAAAAAGAGCTTATGACCTTAGTGAAAGTCATTAGCCAGATGTCAGTGTCATGGAAACATCAAGATAAAGAGATCCATTAAGAGGAGACATAAATCTGTCAGGATGCATAGCAGCAAAGGTTTGAATTAATAATTTTCTTATCAAAATTATACTGCCTTAAAACAATTAATACATACCTAAACACACATACAAGTGTACCACTTGTGAGGACACTCATGTTCCAGCCCTGAACCTTAGCCTTATCCATTAGCAGTACATGCTTTAACCTCAACCTTTAACCAGAAGTGAACCCAATGATAAGGCTAACCTTTAAACTTTAACAGCATAAAGAAAAGAAAAGAAAACTTTCAGTTCATTATACAACTCAAAACTGGTTTTCACCAATACGCACGTGTTATACAAAATCTACACAAAAAAGGGGAAAATCAGAAACCACTTATCACAAACCAAATTTGGTCCACTAACTAACCTTTTTATTAGTGAACCTTGACTCTCTGCCCTAAAGTTAAAGAACATTTGAGACAACCACAGGCAGCGTCTCCAATTACAGCTGCATGTGTGGCTAAAACAGATTTATGTCCTAGAAGGAGTCATCAGGTCTATTACCAGTATATAGCAACTGCAAGGGATGCTTCTCCAGGCCACAGCCACACAGTTAGTGAGAAGAAAGGCGTCCCTTACCTTCTTCCCAGATCAATATATATGTATACAATACAATACAATAACAACACATAACCACCCTCCACCACCAGTCCCAAAGTAAACACAAATACATACAATTATATTAAATAAAGCCAACATATCAAATTACTTCAGTCAATAAACCTGCAATACACTGCAGGCCCTTGTCTGTAAGAAATTTGAATTTCCAACATCTAATAATCAGATATTTCCAGCTGTTCTCTTAGCATAAAAAGAGGAACCACAGAAAATCAATACGTCAGGCCAGCTTGGCTCCATGATGCAGGTATGACGTATGGTGACCAGTAAAGAAAGTTTATTTTTGACACACACTCATATGGGGTGCATAACATACCACAAAGTGGCAGTGAGCTAATTCTGGCTCTGACTGCCAGACTGGTAAAGAGCAAGTTGAATGAGGGTTATACAGTATTAAGTTTGTGGAAGTTTGGGCTTATAGGAGGGATCCTACTTTACAAATTCTTTGGTCCAGTTTTTGACAGCTTATGCTTTTAATAACTAGGTGGAAGAGGCTGCAGAATACAGTTTATGAGCCTAAAATGAATACATACGCCTCTATGAATTTTTATATATCTAACATTTTGTCTTTATTACAAGTTTATTATGATGAGACACCGCTTACACCAGTGACAAATGTGCTGTTCTCCTGCTTAATGTACAAACACTTCGAGGCAACACAATCCCCAATTGGAGGATCCTTTCAATCCCTTCAGCCAATCACAGAGAGGCACTGCTGCCAAGCAGGAGAGAATGGAAACAAAAGGTGATGATGTTAGCCACATGCTGAAAGGATATGTGATACACGGATGATTTCAGGGCCTTGTGAGTCCTTACCCTTCATGCAAGTCACCTCCACTGACCACAGTTTCACTCCACTGATGAACAGCACGCATTTTATGTCCATTCACTGCTCTCTTTGTTTATTTACTGGCTTACAACTATATTGATGTCTTTAATGATATTCAGATTTTCCACACATAAATTACCATAATGATTCTCCTGTTAGAACCCCACCCACGATGAATGATGACATCTGCGATTGTGTTTGCTTGTGCGCTTGTGAGCTTGTGTGTGTTTATGTGTGTGTGTGTGTTTCCATGTTGCCAGTGGATTTGCATAATAATGAGCCATAGTGCTTTCTGATACTGCCTTGATGAGGAGCGGAATACTTAAACTATGGAGAAGGAGAGGAGAGGAGCAGCAAAAAATTAATCAGAAATTCTTATCGAGTACATAGTACACCACAGTACACACTGAGGGTGAGTAAAACTGTAAAAGGTGACTGACAGATTCATCATAGTCATTTGTGATTGGGAGCAATAAATATTGAGGCCATACAACATCGTAAAATACTGATAATGTGTGGTATCTTTATTCCTGGGATATATCCTGCATGTTTACAGGCAGCTGATACAGAGACTCTGCATGCACAACAATCACATCACCGTGTGCAGTGATGACGGGATGCACTTCAGTTCGTAAAACAACCAAAACAGGCAGCACTTACTTTCAGGATGTGGAAGGATATTAATGGGACCGGCTTTGGTTTCTGGATAAATTGATAAAGTGCACCCATGTACAAGAGCACATTGAGAAATAATCAATCACTCAAGTACCCTTAAATGATGAGTAGTGCAAGTGTTTTCCCTTTCATCAGACAGCAATTAAGTTAATATGATGTCTCTTAACGTAGCATATTATCTTAATTTAACAACATGTAAAACAAAGGCCATTTTCAGGGTAACGAGAGATTAAAAGGTATTATGACGTGCTAATGCCATTTTCCTTTAAAGAAACAAGACCTCTTAAACTAATCAATTGATCAAGCAAGTCTTTAAACACAGCTGGGCTTTTAGTGACAGTTTTAATTCCCCATTCTACACAAATCACACAAACTAATGTTTACAAGCAGTGTACACAAAGCTTGTGTTAAACTATTGCTGTTTCATGAGTATCTTCTTATTCTAAAGCTTCTTAAAATACCACATTCCCTAATCTGCTAATTTTTCTGTATTAACACTTGTTTACGCACAAACATCAATTATCATGTATTCTGAGCATGTTGTTTTCCTGCTTGTTTAGTGGAGTATAAGCACGTGTGCATGTCAGTTGTGCCCTCGACCCTGCGTTGCTTGGTACAATTTGGGAACACATGATGCAACCTGCCACATAGCTTTGTCCAAAATAACTCTTTAGTCTATCACCCGCTCTCCCCAGGCCATGAAGTGCCATTATGCCTACAAAGCACAGCTGTGGTTGGACTACAGGAACAGTGCCAGTTGGAAGGGCTTGGAGCACAGAAGAATTGCCAGCTGAGTAAGAAAGCTGCCACAGTGACATCAATGGAGGGCTGATGACAGCAGGCAGATGCGTCTCTGGCTGCATCCACACAGTAAAGACAGCCAGGCCATATGTGCCTCGAACTGTTTTCTTTCCTGTGTAGACCCAGGAAGATCATTAGTGTCTAATGGTGACAATTATGATTTTACAATGTTTGTTTTAAAGACCCCTTCCAATGAAAATAAGCAAGAACTTAAGAGGTAAAACTTAATGGCCAGGACATTGCAGCTTGCAGACAGTCTGTAGCCTACACATGCTGGAGTTATCTTTTAACTAAGATTAACAGAGCAGCAATCAGAAGTATCAAACAAGATCAGCTAACCAGCAGTAACAGAGCAGCAGTATACATTTTAAACCAACTCTAAGATGAAGAAATAACTCTATGCTCAGTCTTTTTTAACTAAATAACCCTGTGCCTGCTCAGTTTCCACTAAATGTATAGCTTTCATTTGAATTAATGGTACAATACGGTGACTGCTGTTATATTCTTTCAGTTGAGAAGTAGTTTTAAATGAAGAACTATTCTGAACTATCAATCAACTTTAAATAAAATTATGACCATTAAAAAAAAAAAAAAATTGGAATTCCCAAAGATTCACACTCCCAGTTGTAAGTCAAAGCCACATTTGAGATGTCACTTTTATTACAACGGATGGTGGTTTTAAAAAATGCAAACAAAGGTGTTTTTTTCCTGTTTGAAAAATACAGCTGCAAGGCACGAAAATAAACTAAATAAAAAATCATTATACTTTTGACCTCAACCATTATTGCAACAATATTGTAGGGATTAATATTGGTGCTTTCACTAAACACTTCAGTAATGTGAATGTGAATATAATGACTGAATGAATAAAGGCAAATATTAGAACATGCAAATATTAGAACCACTTTAGGACCAGGGAAAGACAAAAAGTATGCCATATAATGATACAATGATACTAAAAATCTATGATGATATCTAATCCTATCACAGTATCTATACAATATTGATACATTGCCCAGCCCTTGCTAGAAGACATATCAATAAGCAAAAAATGCCATGCAAGAGCAAGCAAGGTGTTGCTACTCACTGGCATCTACAAGCCAAACCTGAAGGTCAAATCACCTGCGTAGGTCTGGAACAACAGAACAGCAAGTGGACTATTCAATACATGCCAAGAACAAGTGACCAAGATACAGAGATGGAAAGACTGAATTCAAAAGTTGCCATGGTGCTTGAGCTTGAGCTATGAGCTTAATCCAGAAAATTCTTTGGACTTGAATGCAGGCACAGTGTTTCTAGGCCCATCAGTGTCCAAAATGTGTCCAACTACGCAACAGAAACATTTCTAATGGCATACACCACATTTTGCCTCCACTACCACTGACAACAGGGATTTCTAGCATTGTGAGAGTTCTACATCAAAAGCCTGGGACATTACCTGAAAGGACCTTGAAGCTAAGTTCAAAAGAAATGAAAGTACATTTCGAGAGGCCAAATCAATGAGTAGAGAGAGGTCTCCAAATTACACTCAAAGAGGGGTAGCAAACACCAGCAGGCAATCTGCCAAGTGCCAAAACAATCAAATCATAAAAAGGTGCCACTTTTCATCATTTCCAATCATTTTGTTTTCCAATCCGGCCCCTTCTTTCTTCTTTCTTTCTCACATGGGTGTTTTGTGGGAATGCTGTTTCTAGACAACAATACAATGTGTGAAATCTGTGGGGAAAAAATATTAACTGGTACAGTACCAAACACTGTCCTCTCAAATTATTTCTTATTTTCTCTTTACAGGACTTCTACAATCCCCCTAACTTGTATGCTCTCAACTAGATCAGTCAGCATACAACAATATCAAGTCCAGCAGGATTTTGAGGACAATAATGATGCCACATTGGCCAAAATGACCCAGGTTGCTCTTGGTTACTGTAAATAGCTCAACTCCACAAATATTACATTACATTCATTTATTTATGGCGGCCTGCCATAATATCAACATTGCCCACCTCGTATTGATTTTCTATTTTTTGAGCTGCACATTTTTTAGCTCTCACCCTCTCTGAAAACATGACTTTGTTTGAAAGAAACAGTAACAGAATTATGGGGTTTCATTAGTCTCAAACCTGTGCACATGAAAACCATGTGCATGAACGTGATACAAGTGCACAGAGCCATATCAGCAAGCGGGAAAGCATGCACACGGGGGAATATTTCTGCTCCACGTGCACTGCAGCCCAGTGACAAGCTCAAGAAAAAGCTACTCAATAATTAATAAAGCCACTATTAAAGACTGATAGACCTTTTGCCTGCTTTTTGGATTAAAGTCAAAATGGAAAATATGAGCACATAAATTAAAAAAGGGTACATACTACATATAGTTTAACTATCTATTTCTCTTTTCATGCTGTATCAAAGAGAGATAAAGTGCTTGTGCAATCATTGCTGTGTTAGCTTTGTTTGCATATCAGGTTTTTTCTTTAACAGCATCTTAGGTGGTAAAGTTGCAGTATGTTGGGTTCAATGCAGTGATGAGTATATATGGTTTACATGAACCTTTAGCAGTTAACACAAGACTTGGCATGTGCTCCCCAGATAGCAAGGAAAACCCTAGTTCGAACTAACCATTGACTCTCATACAAGGATTTCCTACTTGTAGGGGCTATTTTGTTGTATCAAATTATTTTTATTTAAATGTTTGCACGTATTTACATATATTTCAGTGGGAATGATTAAATCACACTACAGCCAAACACCTCTTCGGCCAACCTGACAGTAACTGAAACAACCAGTCACCCAACAAGCCAACAGGCCTGGCTTCCTCAAATCTCTGCTCCTTGCCAGCCTTCCTTTGCTGAGACCTGGTCCAATTGATAGAGACTGACGCAAGATATGTGTTACATAGTGAGACCTGTCCTTTGAGATTACTGAATATATCTCTGCCAAATGCTGAAGTGCATATTACTAATGAGAAAACTGACATATATTCATTGCAAATTCAGGTTAAACTATGTAATCAATTAAATGATGTCTGAAAACATAAAGATGGTAGGGAGACAACTGAGATGCACACTACATTATATGTATTATCCTCTTCATTATGGATATTACATAATTTAATCAAAGCCTTATTTAAGCACAAACAACCACGGTGCTTAGTAACATATGTAAA
This sequence comes from Ctenochaetus hawaiiensis, assembly GCA_029783645.1. Lineage (NCBI taxonomy): Eukaryota > Metazoa > Chordata > Actinopteri > Acanthuriformes > Acanthuridae > Ctenochaetus > Ctenochaetus hawaiiensis. Next base: position 6,649,847 of record JAPZDY010000008.1, on the reverse strand, counting down.
CACAGATATGATTATTTAATTTGATATGGCAGCTTTATTTTGCTGACTTCTGCTGACGAGACATTCAGGTAACTATATCCCTTGAGCTTTACCACATTCGCACAAGGAACAGCTACGAGGGCAGTTGAAAGCTTGTGTCCTATACCTAATGTTAGGGTTTGACTTGCTTTGTTTAATCATATAGTTTTTAAAAACTAGGAAAATAATTCATTTGGCAGAAAAATTAACTAAAACAGACAAATAGTAATGTTATAGTCTCCATAGATAATATATAGTACTAAACATGCACACATTAGACATAAAACATAAACAAAAAGATGGAAACCATTCCCTATCTCTGCCTCACAAATACTTTTCTCTATTACGTGTACTTGATTTTAAAAGTCCATCTTTGCCCTTTACTTCCACCGTAAGTATTTTTTTTAGCATTTTGTGCTTTTAGCTGGATTGAATTGACACAATCATTTTTTCCAAGTCTATAAATAAACATCATCCCTTATGATAGGATGCACCTTGTTTGGATTCTGCTACCCTGGCAGACTAATTTTTCATTCTGCTCTCTCTCACACTACTCATCTCACTCCTCTCTCCCTCTCTCCCTCCCTGTTCTCCTTGTCCCACTCCTTCAAGCAGCCATAACTGTCTGTGTGTCAGTTTCCTCTTGGTTTCGGTCCTTGAGGCAATTGAAAAGTATAAAAGAAACATTTGTATTTCCAGAGACATGTCCGATAAGGCAACAGCTTCTAACCCTCTCTTTTACCTTATCCCCTCCATCCCCTTACCCCCTGCCTTTTTATCTGTCTGGTCAAATGTACAGACCACCTGCTCCGTTCTTTAGCACAGGCTACTACTTCAATTTACTGTAAAAGAACACTGAAGGACGAACCATTATAAACACAACCACACACACTATTAAAGCTGCAAACAAAGAGCCAATGGATCCTGTTCAAGTGCACCATGACAGTCGGGCACACATAAAAACACACACACACACATACACAGGACCAGACGTACCGTAAGCACATGCTCCCCTTCGCTCTGTTCGTCCATTTAGACTAAAACATCAAAGCGATGGCAACAGGGACGTTCGCCACTTCCTTGTATCTCTGTGGTAGAGGGTTTGTGTAAGCTAAGCGCTAACAGAGACACTGTCGCACTTGTCTGTTCCCTCTTTCCATGCTCATCTCTTTATACAGAAAAGGAAAAGAGAGAGAGGGAGCGAGCTGTTTCAGAACGCACCGTGCTCTGCTCTACCCTGTCAGCCCGCTCTTTGCTCAGCAGCCAATCCCACCATGCCACCATGAATATTTCATTTGCCCAGCCAAGAGCCTAAAAACACACGCATACACACCACTAGAAGGAGGACATACACACACACACATTTGGAGGACATTCAAACGCTCACCCGCTGAAGTATTCAGGTCACAAATGAATAACCCCCCCCCACGCAACACAGATAAATAGAAACAAGCACACGTGTGGGCTCGGCATACCTTAGAGGGTGCAGTGAATTGAAAAAAAAAGACAGATAGCTGCGTATTCATTAAGATTCGAAATGCCTCTGTGCCTTTGAATTTGAAAGTCACAGCCCGAAGGTTGGACATGTCATTCAACAACCTGTAATTTTACTAAGAACTGTGGTTCATTTGTTTCATGTCTATAACAAGACAGTTACTATACATGAGCAGGGCAACAACACGTTCTTGAAATCTAAGCAGTAAATATTTTTTAACTGAAACAGACTCTGTGGATACCACTCCAGAGATAACCTGTTGATGTGGAAATTCTCAATGGTGCCTTCAAATCTGAGTAGACCACGAAACCATAAAAGCAAAGGTGAAAGCAAACCAAGGATACACCTGGTAATGAGGCATAGAAAGTGAGCATGAAATTAAATAGAAAGAGTGACATCTAAAGGCTGAGCAGAGACATAAGGAAAATTTGACTGAACAAAATAAGTTCCTCTGTTTTATATTATGTTATTGATTGGTCTTAAAATATTAAAGAACGGTGAAAAATTACATTTCGAACTCTCCAAACCCAGGGTCTTGTCTTGATGTTAAGCAAGATTTGTACCCATGGTTTCTTGTTGAACTAGTTCATGCTGGAAGAACTCTGCTTTCTGTGCTGGTAGAAAGCACAGAAAAGCTTTTATGCCAGAAGCACCTTTTCATGTCCACCAGGGAACCTAAAGTCAAGTTCTGAAGACATATTTTTGATGAACAACAGGTATAAGACTTACACGCACTTGCTTACTGCATTTCATAACTACTTCACGATAAAAGTCAGCTTTGTTTATCGACTTAATTGTTGTCAGTGTGAAGCTGCAGCAGTTGGAAATGTTTGGTTTGCACTAGTAGTAATTTATTCAGTGCTATACAAACAGTCGGTGCTATCAATAAATATCTTGTAAAATGTCACTGTAATCATTTGCTCAACTTTAAGAACTATTGAATAACCACTTTGTGGTATTCCTTCGTTAGATGCACTGACTTGCAACACACTATGGAGGCCACCATAACATGTATTCAGAGGAGAAAAGAAAAACAGTCATGTTTGTGGTGTTACTGAAAAACTACACACAATCTGTGGAAAATTGCAGTTAATATCAGGTTATGCCATGAGAAAATATTTTATCTCTGTGTTCACCGGTCTTTATGGTCAGCTGCAAATACATTTAATATTTAGCAGTTTAAAATACTGCTTGCACTTCAGTTTATAGTTTCCAGCTCCCCTGCAGAAAAATGTGCAAGCGGGCTGATATCAACTTTCTAAGGCTAGGTACCTATTTCAACAAAGGAGAATAACCAAAAGATAAACTTTTCCCTTCTATACACCTTTCCTGGTAATTAAAGTGTAGATATCCTAGTGTAACAGGTGCACTTGAATGCAACATGAAGCTGCCCCTGTGTATGTGAAACTAGACAGCACTTCTAGTGGCGCACTTCTAAATGACATCAAACACAGTAAAGACACTTAGCATAGTTTTTATTCCTTGACTATAGCAGTCTGTGTCAGATCCAACACTAATCGTAACACAGAAAATGTGCCAAATTTACTGTTGCTTTGGAGAACTTAATTTTGAAACCTGCTTGCCATGAATACAAAAGAGAGAAAACATACTGTAAACAGATGTTCATACTGCAAAATCTATTTATTTTTATGAGTAAAAAAATACAAAAAGCATAACAGGTCCCCTTTAATCACCGACTTGAAACCCCTGAAAGCTTGTGGTTGACTGAACTGTTTAATCGCATCCTACTTGCTGAAAGAACATTTCATTCTACAGAAAGTAGATTGAGTAAAATGTAAACAGGCTCTCTGTTCTGTATGCCAATTAGCCTGTAGCTGGGTACTGTAGAAATTAATTATTTTCAGCGTATTATCATATTAGTATAGCTGAACAGAACAGAGCACCATCAGACAAGCAAAGAGGCTCATTCTGTGCAATTACCCATTCAAAGCAATGCTATACAGTGAGTAAGCTTCATAAAACACTCACTAACCCTGGCAGTAAGTGCTGAGCCAATTATAGTCCAGGTCACAGAGCCTACACTGTCTGGAATAAAACTCTCTTTCAGTTGTGGAACAGCAGGACACGCGAATCCCTCTTCTTCTCGCAAGCCGGCAAACACCAGAGCTTAACTTCAGTAAAAGCTCACACTGTGAGGCCACGTTAACACAGTCAGTAAACAGAGTTCAGGGTGTTAATGACAGAAACACAGTGCGTTGTTTCTGCCAAATTATGACACACAGCCCAAAACATAAACAAACAGAAACTTGGTGGCCCTCAATTAAGTCATTTAAGCCATACAACATTCACATTCTGTGAGTGTTTTGAATTTCAAAATCTGGTGATAACTTTTTGTTGCCATTTATAAATTAAATACAAAGATTTATCAACTTTAAGATATTAAATACCCTGTCAACACTTGTCAGAGGAAAGATTTAACAAGTCTGGTAAAAGAAACAATCTGTTTAAGAATGCCCAGTATATCATTTCATTTCAACAATACCCATAACTTATAACTGTCTGCTTCTCATGCCCAGTACCAATAACAACTATTACTTTTACATTTTTGTATTTTAAAAAGAAAGTCAATAACAACCTGTACTTAATACATCCTGAATATATGAGCAAAGATTATGTTTTTTTAGCTCAGATCTAAGAACTGGTCGTTTGTTTTTTCTAGCAAAAAAGCAAAAACTTCACAAACATACTTTGGCTTTTATAGAGACTTTTTTTGCCTAAGTATTCAAATTAAAGGATAAATGATATTACATAATCTTTAAAATCAGACAAGTCAAGAATTAAATACTCAATACAAAAATAAAGGATTCAGTAAAATCAAAGAACATTTGCTGTTAATCTGTAGATATGAGACGATGACAAAGGGCATGGTAGACTATTATGAAAAGAAACGGAAAGGGACTCCTGTTCAGCCTGTTTTATTGCATAAGGTCATGAGAGCTTATCTGGCTTGTTTTATGAGGCTGTAATTTTATTATCTTAATAACACATACAAACAATAAAAATAGAAAGTCCCCATTATTGGCTTTTATTTTGGGGCCCTGATATCTGTCGTACAACCTTAATGCCATTAGACTGTGGAAGCAATGGACCTAATTTCAAGTGACTATGCAAATAATGCAGTTATAACACACGCTCAGTAGCAGAAAGATTCATTTAAATTATTCTGTTATAAAAATGTGATAAACTCATCTCTAACTCTAGTGACACTAAAACAGGTCACTTGAACATAAAGTTGAGCCCTCTAAATGCCTCTGTAAATGCCACCAACAGCCTGAGATGGAAAAAGACGACAGAACAATGACCACCAAGTGACATGACATGGCAATCAGTTTAATGCTCAATCTAGTAATGACTCTAACACTTTTTCTAGTTCACCGTGCAACCCCATATTTTGGATTGAGGACAGCGTTGTTTCACTTTGAAAGTGAAATTTTACAGACACCTAACAATAGCATCGGTCGACCAGCAACCCTGAAAATAACAAAAGCTGAAACTAGATTCATGTTTCTTAAAGATGCACACACGTGCTGAATGTCCAGCAGTTAATATGGCCATTCTTAGGCATTAAGCAGCTGAATTTGTGCCTAAAGGGTCACGTTTCACGGTGAATGCATTGACTTTCAAGTCTGGGGAAGAAGCGCAAAGCTATCCAGCTTCAACTTTTAATTGGGCAACCAGGGGTCAAGTTACCTCTGATGCATGCACGTGTTTATACATGCACACACTTATATACCTAGACACATTTATTTACAAAAACATACTAGCTGACAACCCTACACCAACAGTGATGTCAGTCAGCATGCTTTTTAAACTTAGCACTGCAACCACTTTCTTTTTTAGGCATGTCAACGCTACTAACTGTTTGATCCTCATATACTATCTGTGACTGTAAAGTTACACCCCATAGACAGGATGTGGGTCCATATTCTTACCCACAACTTTTTTAAAACATCACACAATGAAGGGAGTGTGGTAGATGTTGCTTACTGTACTGCGTAAGTGTTTGTTATTGTGCAAAGTAATGTCTCTTTCAGTTCCATGTATTTTCTTCCTTTCACTTGCACACGTTTTCACAGTAAAATTAGCAGCATTTCCTAACTTGGAAATGTCACACAAGAAAGCTGGTCTATTTTGAGTGCATTTAATATGCAAATAGTTTTTTTTTATTACCAGCAGATCGTATTAACTGACTAGTTGGGGTATATTATCAAGTAACAGACAAGTGAACCTGTTGAACGTGAGAGGAAAAGTCACAAAGCTGCTACAAAGCTGGTACAGAGCTATGCAACTCTAATTACAGACGTGATTAACTAGGGTCAAACTAAGGAAACACAAAGGGTTTATCATATCAAAAGTTAAAGCAAGTTTTGTGTATGTTTCAGCCTGGACATACACTACCGTTGAGCCAACATAACCTATTTAAATTTAAGGTTATTAACGTCACTGAACAGGCTGGAGTCTGCTCGTGCCCGGCTAATCCATTAATGTTATCAAGTACTAACTGAAAACAAATGCGGACGAACCAAGCAATGGTAAATCGTACAGGAAATGACATTTCTGCCATTTATCTTTTTGAATGGACGCTTTCGCTGACTGTAACCAGAGACCTGAACACAATTTGTACCGTTGCCACGTGTCAGAAGTGGAAGCCGGCTAACAATAGCAGGCGCCGGATGGTGCCTCACTGAATCTGACTCCCAAGCATCCCTCGCACTTCCCCGGCTGCTCGGCAAACAAGGGGGCGAACGCGGACAAAGAGCCACACAAACACAGTGCTGGGCCAACGGTTAACAGTTCCGGGCGGGTACTCACTGTTCTTAAAAGGGGCCTCATTTGTTCCGAAGGTTCGTCCATTTCACCTGCCGCCGGTCTTCCGCACACCGCTAGCTCTCTCTTTTTTTGCCGGTTGATGTGCGACAGAGACCGGGCTGGGTGACACTTGCGTGAACTGTCGGGACTAGCATTGCTGTCTCCCAACAACGCGGTAAGGAAACGCCTCTGACGTGATTGACAGTGATTAATGGCCAATTAGCTGGCAATGCCCGGGCATCTCAGCCAATCAAATTCGAATACGTAAGAACGAAGGCGTTTTTTTCCCCTTGTCGCCTCAAAGTCTCCAGCGGGCTTTTTGTTATGATTTTTTTTTAAACCTTTTTATCTGTACCTACAAGGACGAGTCGGGCTTCTGTATGTCTTTAATGTGAGTTCTAGACCGGATCCTCGCAATTTGTATCATGGTTAAGAAACGGGGGATGAAGTGGTGCATGTGGACGTAATTAAGTGTCTTGGGTTTAAATATCTGACAAAGTATCGTGATTGGATAAGAACAATCAGCTACAGGATGTATTTTTGACGGTATATTATATATTTTTCTTTTAACTTTAAAGCTGATGATCGACAAGTAACTATAACTGTCCCCGACTGACTGGAGACAACAGCGAAATGCAAGCTATTCTGAAGCTGTTAAAAAGTATTTACTTTAGCAATATTAGCATTCTTAAATAATATACAATTTTTACCTTGTGACGAACACGATACATTTGACAGAAATAAAATTACAGATTACAATTATTCATTGTAAAAAATTACTGTTTTGGGGCCAAGTCATGGAAGTATATAGTTTGTTTTTTAATAAGAATTTTAGTTAACTGGAGTTTATAGGCGTATTAAAATATAGGCAAATTACATGAGGCCATGCAAAGTAGCCCTGCATGTTTAAAATGAATCATCCTGCATCACCGCACTATCAATGCTTGTCGCGTATTAAACTCAACAGAACGGTGTAATGTATAATATTTACCAGCAGATGGCAGTGCTGTCTTAGCATGTATCTCTTTTCACCTATGACAGTTTGTGGCTATAAGAAAAGAGCACATAAATTTACTCATGGAGATAATACTATCTGTTTAATCTTTGATAAGTTATTTACATAGTCTGACTGACAAGGTAAAATGCCATATAATAGCCTGGACACTTGCTAAAACCTGAAGAAGGCTTGAAGGATCAGAAACAAAGTAAAGTGGTGGAAGAATATATTTTGAGTGATGGTGTAAAATATGGTAGGTCAGGTCAGGTTAGGATTAGTTACATAATAGTCTTTGTAATTACCTTTAATGACCTTGCCCTAAAAGCAATTTGTGTCTCCCAGTCTGAGTTGTTCATTTCAGACTCGGAAAAATAGAAAGTTAACTTCTGTCATAATTACAGTCAACACCCTCACTCATGTGCATTGGTACAAAATCACTTTGCAATCATGTCAAAAACTTAATTGCAGTGAATACAATACAGTTTGGAGAGAAATCAGTCAGGTGCAAATGGCTGTTCTTCCTTTAAATAGAGCCCATTCCTCACCCGCCCATCAACCTCCGGCGTAATCACGCGGCAGCTCAGAAATAGAACTGCGAGGTGGGAGATCAAACTATCACCTCTTAATTGTACCCTGAGTCTTAAAGATGCTGAGAGCCCATTAGCGCACAAAGAAGAGTGCTGTGTACTGCTCCTCCTGAAACATGCATCTGCATAATGCAGCTGGGAGATGAGTCAGAAGTTAGACAAGTGGAAGACGCACCACACTGGCATCCACCAGCGCTGGGACCTACCGAAAGAGATGCAGACTGCAAGGTGTGGTGATGATGAGGAGGAAAGTTTTCTTTTTGAAAGGTTCAATGAGGGAAAAAAACAGAAAGAGAAGTTATTCTGAACTTAGCGTGCTGAAACAATACCTCTATTCTCTTAATTTCAAAGACAACATAAAGCTGAAGCTGCATAACTTAAAGAATCTGTTCAAAGGCTACGCAAGATATTCTTCATTTAGTTTTGAGCAGCAAGAGGCGACAGATTGGAGAGTGAAACATGTTAGATGCAAGCCACCAAATGAATATTGACTGTGTCATGCCTTGTCCCAGAAGGTTTAGTGGATGTTGTTTTTCCTCCAGTGGTGAGGCCCTCTGATGGGGCCGGGAGAGAAAGAAGAGAATGTGAAATTCCCAAATCTGTCGGAGCGCTCCATCAAAGTGCCAATGCATTGATTTTGACCACAGATCTTTTCCACGCGGCTGCCTCTGCATGCCCTACCCAAAACATTGCTCTCAAGACCCGGGTCTTGCGGGAGCCTTAGTGCCCCTGAATCCCATTCAACTCCTCTGGGACCCTCAGAGGAAGGGCGGGGGAGGAATAGAGGCCAGTGACCAGCATGGTGTACCCAAATCGACTCAGGGATGGGTAGATTATGGGAGGGGTAGGTTGTGGAGATGGTAAATGGTGGAGGTGGTCAGAAGTGGAGAGGGGTGAGGGGTGGAAAGGGGGAGAGAAGGGGGATGTGGGGGGGTCCGGCCTGTTGAGGTGCGTCCCACTGCCCTCCAGAGGGAACACAGGGGTTTGAAATCAATGTGCTGTTAAGTGCAGCTTAGCCGCGGGATACTCTCTCCAACATTATCCATGCACCAGTGAGTCAGGGCCTTGCCTGCACGCTGCACATGCCGTCTGAGGGCACAGACACAAGGCCCTTCCGCGCCTCCAGATCCTCTCACCTCCGTGCTCTCTGCCAACACTCGGCGCCCTTCTCCAAACAGTTGTGGCCCTGCTAACTTGAGACTCATCTCACACCAGGGTCTCACTCCAACAGACCTGTGAGCATTACACCCGTACTGTAGTCAGCCCACCCCCCCACCCCCCCTTTAACTGCTTATTAACCAGGTCCAAAGGAGGTAAGTGAGACTAAATAAAGCATTGTTGTGTACACAGACACCTGGAACGAGCTAAAAGGAAAGCCAATGTCAGCATAATTGATGCTGTAAGGGCCCATGACCTTCACTTAATAAAACAAAGAACATATGGTCATTGACTTTCAGTTAAACAGAA
>JAPZDY010000008.1:6607553-6640353 GCA_029783645.1 Ctenochaetus hawaiiensis | reverse complement strand
TGTTAAAAGTGTTATTGTGCTCAGCTAGATAGTTATAGTATTCTGTAAGGTGTTACAAATTAAATAGACCTGGTAACTGGCTTTGGATTGGCCTGGGTGTGCATGCATTCACCAGGGAGAAAAGTGTGTCCATCATTTCAGATATAATCATAAAGACTGGATCTGACTTATGTTGACTAATGACATTAATCTCAAGTTATAAACATGGAAACCCTTTGAAAAATAAAAAGGATTAATCATGAGTGAGTACATCACAAAATACCAAAGTGACCATATGAGACTTGAACCATCCCTGAGGAGCCATTCTGCAGTAATTCTTACTGGCTTTATAATCATTTAACAGAGTTGACATTTATCAACACATCAAAAGGGGAAATAAAGTGTGAAGAGGAAACATAATCGCCAGTGTCTCTGTCTTGTTTGACTGTAGGTTACTTCTTAAAGGGGATGTCTAAAAATCTTGACCCAGACACACATGTTTGCCTGTGGCTGCATTTAGTCAGTGAGAGCAGTAATAGTGTGTGATGGAAGGTGAGGAAACAGCCTCGGGCCTTCATCTGTGTTTAGATGTCAGCCCTCCTCGGGTACAATGTCTCCGTATCCTCCTTGGCCTTTCTTACATGAACTCTCAACATGGTCACCGATGGTTGGCCTGAGGGAAGGACACAGACACGAGACATGAAACCAGAACTTCACTGTATCAGTTTTTACTGATATGTTATGGATTCTGCAAACCACCGGTTAGCTTCTTTAGCTAGATTTTAGCTAGCGATGCTAACAACAGCAGTAGGGTCATTTGTCAGTTCTTTAGGTCTTATCCCAATGCGCATATCTCCTTTAAGTCAACATGGTTGGAATTTGTGGAAGCATGCTGGAGAGGTGTCTATTGATTACTGTACTTCTTGCATGAATGGCTGAGAAAGACACAATCTATTGACTTGCTGGGATTTTTTTTTTTGGAGCTGTCAGGAGCTGGAATATCCATCAAATAAAAGATGAGAGGATGTTCACAGAACTGCAGGGGAGGGTATATCAGAAACAAGATAGATGTCCCTGTTGCAGTGTATGTAAATCATGCTGTTGCTGTGTATGCTATTTCATTGACAGGAGGTTGTTATTTCTGTGGGAGGATGGCAGAGACTACATCTGCAGTGCCCAATATTAATGCCAACATGCTTTTGACAAGACATTTAAACAGGATGATGCACTGTTGGTGACAGTGGTTGCACCCTTGAAGCTTGCATATGTGCTTGGGTTTGTTTGTGTGTTTGCTGGAGGTGCCTGTGGAAAGACAAATTCCAGCAATCGTATGATGATTGGAATTTAAACCGCAAAATTTCCCATGATTGATATAAAAAAAAGTACCACAATGATTAGTGTAAATTCCAGGAGAAAACACAAAGGTTGCAGCAACTATAAGCTATAAATTACAGCCGTGTAAAATTCTCTTGTGAATCTCTCTGACTGTGTTTCAGTTTCTACCACATCTCTGCAACTCTGCTCTCTAGTTCCTGAAGTTGCTGTGGTTGTCCAGTCATGATGTTGACAGCTATTCTCCACCTCACAACCGCTGATGAGCAGAGGTCAAGACAACATGAAAAGGAGAAGAAAAACATCATCAGATGCTCTGAAATACAATTTGCTGACACGCGCAAGTGCAAACATTTTTATTCTCCAGTCTCGAAACCCCCCAAGAGCCTGTTTCTTACAGCTTTCGTGAGAGGCCAGGGCAATCAAGCACTCTACCTTGTTAGGAGGTGTTAATTGGAGTTAGTCAGACTCCTCACTTTGTCAAGGAGTCTGACAACAGAATTAATTAAAATTCGAGTATGTAAATCAATTCAAATTGGGCTCCTTATGGGGGAGGATTTGAAGTATTTTCACTGAGGAAAAACAGGTGCTGAGAACACGAGCCAAGTATGTGTGTGAATATTATGACTTCTCTTTTCATGGATTTTATCTCCACTAATCCACTTTTGGAGAGGCCATAGATATACAGTATAAATAGAGGTGTTGAGCTGTACATTGCCCTTAGTTGGATGGTTGATGGACCATTTTTCTTTTAGCCTGTTTTTGTATTTTCTAAGTGCACATGCCTTGCATGCAGTTGCATTACTTAGGTAAATGATAAAATGTGTGAAAACACCATGGCAACAACAGAAGGAATAGTAGGACTATGTGCTTTTGTGTGCTTTTCAATTAATTGGGTCTGTGTTGTGAGTCACGTCATGTAAAACATGTAATTCTCATATTTAAGTCACACTTTGTTCACTTGAATTGTGAGCTGTGGTGCCACCTTGTAACACTTATTTGTAACTTGAAAAGGATTGCTCAGCTCTTTTGTGCACAATCGCTAGAGAATTTTTGCTTTCTATTTTAAGGACCATTAAAACATGAAAAATATATTTTGTTTTTTTTAATTTAACATGCAACACACCCTTTTCACCACACACAATAACCACAGTAACCCATTGTATTCTTTTATCTGGTAAAGTTAAAAGCATGAAATATAAAATTAGCATGTACATACAAAATATGTAATGTTAAACAGTTCTTTTCCATCATGTCTTTTACTTCATATCTTTTATAGTAAACTTTGATGAAATAAAAACCTGGGGCTATGTTACTTTTGTCAGTGTTCACTGGCTGTGACCTCAGAACAGAAATGAGACTTCACACTGCATGTTATCCAGTGCCCTTTAATTTTCAGTTGTCACTTATGCTTGATTATAATAACATCTGATTATTATTATGATCATGTTTGCATGACTGAAAACTCTTGAAATGACACTAAATATGTTTTATTTGTGGAGAAACACTACTTTCAAAAGAGCAGAATTTTTAAAAAAATTTCAAACTTATATTAGTTATTTCTCTGCCATTTACTATTACTTGCTCATTTTTCATAAAATAAATGGTAACTGATGACACCAAATACATAAATTTGTCAAGTATTGTTATATTAATACAATATAAGGTGAAAGTAATTGATTTTATTACTCTTAACCTTCTTTAAAAACTAAATGATGCTGAGTAGATTTTATGCTTTTTATATTGCTCGTTTCAATGTCAATTTGTTAGCAATAGTCAATCGGGGCCTCTTATCCACTTTTATGGCCTCTATTAACAGCCACAGTGTTAAAGTCCTCCTATTAATACACCTTCACTTCATAGCAAGACTTTTTTAAAATTCAGATTTAGCTGAAAAAATACCAGTTCCGATTTCGGTTCCTGTTGCAGCTATTGTACGTTTTAAAGCTGCATGCCAAAGTAGATTTTTATTTACAGCTGATTAAAGCAAATACTAAGAACTGCTCCTGGTCTGTCTTTATATCATATGGCCATATTTTATGAATAAAACATACCCAGAAAGACATTCAGACAATGCTTTGTGAAAAGCTGTTTTTATTATCCATTTAATAACACCTCATTGAAGACAATTTGTACAAGATACATCACATTCTAAAGTGCACGAATACTGTACAACGTAAATGACTTAAATACGCAGGGATAAAAAAATTAAAATTCACATTTGTGAAATAAAAATGTAAAAATAACTGAAAAGGGACATGCTTTTTTTCAAAAAACAACAATCACTATGCATGTTTCTGCTCAGGTACAGTATGTGAGAGGGGCTGGCCTGGGAAAATAACCTTGTGCAGCTTGCTTGGGGGAACACTAAGCTTTGGCACCTTTAGAGAAAAGAGAAAAAAGACATTAACAGGGAATGGAGAGCACTCAATAAACAAAAAAAAGATTTATATTTAGCTTCAATAAATACAGTCTTAGGGGCTTGTGTAGAATGCATAATAACCCATGCCTTTTGGGTTGTCCTTGTTGTACTCCTCCGCAGTCAAGTCCTCACATTTGATGGTTGGGGAGTTCTCTGTGCTTGAGCCCCCAGGGGACATCCTGCGCCTCTTGCACACCACGGAGTACACACCGGAATCGGTAGAGTCCACCGATTTAAGTGAGTGCGATGTCTCAATCCAGGTCGAGGCCGGCGGCGCGCTCTCGTCGGGCAGCTTGTCTTTAGTGACCCCCAGCTGATCCTCCGGGAAGGCTGGAGGGCTTGGACGAGGGGACCAGGGCAGGCCCGTGGTCATCTTGCGCTGGTAAGAGCTTCTGGTGCCCCAGCCTGCAGCCATGGAAGCGAAAGCCGAGTCTGGGTAGTAGCTGAGGGCGTGAGACGTCTGCAGGGACAGGGGCTTGATGCCGTAGGGCAGCAGGCTACTGGTGGAATAGTCATTCTCATACGACAGATCCAGCTTGTTGGAGCCCGGCTGCTGGACTGGAGGCACGAACCAGCGCTGCGCAGAGGCCGCGGCGCTGGCGTCCTCACTCTGCGGAGACAGGAGGCTGTTGGTTTGGGGAACAGCCCGCTCGCTGGCGTAGAAGCGGCTCTGAGGCAGGTTGTTGACGAACTGGTCCTGAAAGAAAGGCTGCATGGCGTAGCGGGCCCCGGGCACAATCTGGGTGGAGCGAGGGGAATCTGTAGGGGACGGAGTCAACCTGTCGCTCTCTGGAGCTGTGTACATCCTGTTCAACAACAAAAAAAGAACATACATACAAATTAAAAATAAGAACATGAAAAAGCTCATTTCCTCGGACATGCATCAGTGCATCACAAGAAAAACAGATCAATCACACTGTTTAATGCAGAAGACACGTACGAGTCATAATTGTCCCGGAAACCTTTCGCAAATGGGTTGTGATCTATCTTCAGCTGTGTGATCTGAAACAAACAAACAGAAGAAACCTTGCATAAATAATGTGCATCTTCATGTGATCACTTGCATGGTGACTAAAGAGCAACAGTGCAGAATGATGTTTTTTTTTTTTTTTTACTATAAGATAGGAAAAAATATCTGCAATATCTAAATTGCTAAATTCTAAAATATAATTGAAATGCTCACATCTGTGTTCTGGTAAGCAGTGACAGCTATAAACTGGTTCTCTGGGAAGGTGAAGGTTTGAGTTCTGGCCTCGTTGCTCATGTCCTCCACACCGTCTTCTGTCACCTCCACAATGTGCAGCCGAGGTTGGTATTTATGAAGCGACTGCAAGACGATCATCTGCAGAGAAATGCGTGATTAGTGCACCGCTGTCGGTTTCAAAACAGGATGCATCGATGAATTTGGCGAGATGAAAGTGCAGTGGTTGACAAGTCTATCTTTTCTTTTCTTTTTTTTTTTTTAAAGGGAGCAAAAGTTCTGTCAAAATTGTTTTCAGTCAATAATCTCACAAACACCATCTAACTTGCAACACGTAATTTAAATTTCACAGCAGAACTAAATGTCCAACCTGTGTGTTGTTATTGTTGGCCCCTTTATTGTTGGTCAGCTTCAACTTTCCAAAAGAGATTTCTTGCCTCATCCAGTGAGCACCAGTGTTTGGAGATTCAGGGTGGACGTACATTTTGTTACCTGAAATGGAAATAACCATAGAAAATATCAAAATAAGTTTAAAAAATGTCAAACAAGAAAAGAGAACTTGAAACTCTTTGGTTCAAAACATGCACACAATTCTTTTTGACATTGTTTATAAAAGGCTCAAACTGCAACTGATCATTTTATTTTAAAATTCTCAAGGCCTTCAGGGAAAATACTGAAGAAATACTGAAATAAATTAAAAGAAACAAATCATTCATTATTTTTATATTGTCTAAATCAAACAATTCATTTGATTATGAATTGGGGAGGAGCTGATAAAAAGTTACTGTAATAAAAAGTTTTGTTTTAAACTAAAATGAAATGGTCTCTCTTTCTGCTAATCAAATTCTCTTACTACATTATCCATTATAAAATGTTATTTTTGAATGGATTTAGAGACAAAATCTTATTAGCACCAGTCATTTAAAACGGCCTAGGCCTGTATTTAACCAGCAATTTCACACTTTCACACTCACCCAAGATGATTTTTCACTTCAAATTTAATTCTACCCGGCCTAAATTATTACATTAAAACACTCTTAATTGCAACCTGTCAAAATGTTTAATGAAAACTTGTAATAAAAAGAGTCTTTTTTCACAAGATTATCTTAATAATAATTAAACCCACATTTGGTTCTTAAAACTTCAAGCTTGCAAGACTGAATTCATCATTGCTGCTTAATTTCTAAACACGTTTTATTCATTTTTTTTATTTAGTTTTCAAGCATTAAAAATATATACAATTGCCATGGCCATATTAATGATCATTAATTCTGTAACTCACCTTGCATATTATTGTCTGCTTTGCCACATGTGACCCACTTTCCTCCCTGAAAGCGCCAGTGATTCGGGTCAGCCAAAACAATTTCTACAAAGACATTGTAATGGGCCGTGAGATTGAGTCCAGTGATGTTGAAACTGAGGAATGGGAACATCCGTCTGCGAAAAAATGAAAAACAGGAATAATTAAACAGCGGTGCTCATAAAGCGAGAAAAAATGGCAAATAAACTCGAGTACTGAATGTCTTGAAGTGACGCATTTCGCAACACGCAATGCTGACATTACATTCAATTTAAGTGTAAGTTTTATTAGTGTCATGATTAGACTGTTGAGTAATTCATGCATTTACAATTTAATAGAAACGAAAACCTGCCATGTAAATGCACTAAAATCGGAAAAACGCGCAGAAGAAAGATATAGAGTGTGTGCGTAAAATATTGTTCATGCGTAAAAAATGTTTCAAAGAAATGACCGGTATCTCAAACAATAAAGACCAAACGGGCCAACTTTTAATAAATTGACTGTCTGTTTGTTTAAACTGGGCCTTTAGAGGCTTCGGCTGCATCTGCTTACCTGCCCTGTTTGGTGATGATCATCTCGGTCTGGTGCCGGTGAAACTTCAGCCACAAGGGCCGGTTGCACAGATACACCTGCGCTCTGGCTCCGGCGGCAGAGCCCGGGAGAGACATGGAGCCTATCCCCGTCCCAGTCCCGGGATAGGAGGGGTACAAACAGCCCGGACCCTGGCTGAACTGGTACCCTCCGCTGCTAAACTGACTCCGACCGGTACACACGGATGACGAGGAAAAGCCCGTTGGCGGCAGGACTGATCCGTAATGAAGCGAGGCCGGGTACCTGGAGCTGCTGGACCCGGTGTACACCGACCCGGTCTGTCCTGCATAGGGAAAGAGGGAACAGGGGCTTGCCATGTCGGAGCTCGGCTGGGACGACGAGATGAAGTATCTGTCAGAGCCAAGTTCGTCTATGTTATAACGCCGACCGCTCGTCAACTCGTCCTCACCGAGCACAGGGGAGCCTTTCCTCCCATCGGGCCCGGTTTTGGTGAAAGTGTCCCCCTCTCCCTCACCCAGCATCCCGTTTCCCACCCCGCTAAGATATTTCTTAGGAGCGCTGCTAGACTCTGATTCCGTCCGGTCGACTTCTTGATATTCAAGCTGCGATGACGGCCTTGGGCTGTTGTTGGTACTGTCCGACGAGGAAAGATTGTAAAAGGTCTTGGGTAAATTGATGCTAGCGCTGGGAAGGATGTTCTCTAACTGCATTGTTTATAGATCTTGCAATAAATAAGAGTTTCAAGAGTCCAGTTAAAGTGAATCTCAGCCGAGGAGGCGACTCAACCTGCAGGCACCCTGGTTGTTTCTGTCTCTGCACACCTCCCTCCCTTACGAATGATGGAAGGAGGTGAAACCTTCTTCTCAACTTCGGATTTTCAGATGAGATTATGGGCTGGACATGAGACGTTCAGCGGCTCTTATAAGACGTAGTTGTCCACACGCCCAACTGGTTGTAAGCGAAAGGGGAGGAGCTTTTTGAGAAACACACAGAGGCTCCAGCCCTCTCCATAGCCAATGATCGCACTACTCTAATTCAATTAGAAACCGTCTGCTAGAAACGATAGAGAAAATTGTCCTGATTGTCGTTACGTGTGTTTCCACTCTTATACACCGACAACAAGCCTAGAGCTTGCACACACACACCACAAATTCAAGATTTAGTTAAAAAAAATGCACGCAAAATTTTGCTCAGCGTCTTATAAATTGAGATTGAAACATCTTTTCTAAGAGGCTAAAAGAACGAGCCGAATTGCTTCACAATTTACCCCAAAACTGAGCACAAAATGGCCCTAATTAGTCGCATTTCACCAGCTCCGCGTTTCCATCGAGCACGAAAACCTCCAAACTTTCAGCCTCGACTTCAAGTCACCACGTCCAATGCAACAACAAAAAAATACATATCCAGAAAAAGGCTTTGTCAGATTCCTCCAACTCACCCCAACGAGAAGATTAAAGCCTCGAAGAAGTGCAAACACGAGACCGTTGACCCCCCCCTGCAAACAGTTCAACACGTTAAAAAAAAATCACATGTGCACCTTATATCCTATAATTGGCCTCCGTCGTCTCTTTCACTCCCAGGTTTCAGGTTTGGCTCTAATAAAATCATCGAAAATGAAAACGGGCTGGAAACATGGAACTGAAAATTAAAAAATCACGCTTTTTGTTTTTTTTAATATTTGTTTTATTACCCCTGTTTGAGAAGGAGTCGAGAAAATTTAGTAGAGTTTTATTCCAGACAAGCTTCTCTTCCCTTCTCCTATGTCATGTTCAGTTTTCACTGCAGGATATAAAGCATAAAAATATAAATGCATGTAATAATTTTTTTTCATTATCAAGAGCTTTTGTGTAAGTGTTTTTAATACAACATCAAACTGTTAATTGTTCATTGCTTGATATGCAACAAAAACTGCTTTAGTGGTGAGCTTTAAAAAACATCTAAGACTTGAGAAAAAAAAAAAAAAAACGAATTAACAGTTAAATTTGATCAGCCTAAATAATAAAAATAAGAAGGCGTTCAAATTAATCTTTGAATGCAATTTCATATTGATGGGCTGCTTGATGCGGACGAGATTTAAGAAAGCAGAGTTTAAGATTCTAGTCTTTATTTCTTCCTTATTGTATTAGAAATAATGGAGAGGTTATTAAAGGTCATAAACCCTATTTAATGATGGTAAACTTAAGACACTAAATTGCTAATAACGCACGCTACAGCTCTGACAGGAGATGAACAAATGGAGAGAGAAGATGAACTCACACTGCAGAAATCTGAATGCACACAGGTGAAGGAACAACAAAAGCATGAGGAAATTTATCACAGTTGTTCGATATTAATTCAACAAATGAAAAAAAAGCAGTTCAGCCCTCTGAATGTAAGGTAATGAAATGTCCATGTTTGTGTCTGAATCTCTGTATACACACACACTCACTCCGACACTCACACACACACACACACACACACACACTGGAAGAGCGAGCGAGAGATCGAGAAGCTCCCGAAAGCAGAAATAATCAAACATGTCGCACAACATCGTTCATGCTGCACCTAGGCCTGATGATAAAGGGATTTTCTCCGCAGTGACACTTGGACAGCGCTCTCTAGTGACTGATCAGGATAACTGGATAACTTCCCATCGCTGTTTTTATTAAAGTAACTTAGCAGTGTAAGAGAGCTACGGGCAGACCGTTAACTCTCACTTTTTCCACTTGTATCTCACTTTACATCATCTTCAACTGTAGTGAACTCGGCTCGTGGCTGCGTGTGTGTGCGCGTGTGTGTGTGTTTGTGTTTCTCCCCGTGTGTGTGTGTGGGCAGTTCGTGCATGTGTGAGTCTTAAAGTAAGCTGGAGGGGGAGTAAGGGGTGAGATGAATTTGGGGAAAATGGGGATACAAATCTGTGAAAAGCTGAGGGAGAGTCTCGGCTGGAGGCAGATTGGCTCGTGTCATAAATGGGACAGTAAAGCTGGCTATTGGACCATCAGGGGACCATAGCTACATGCATACAGCGCACAGACTGTCAATCAAGACTGAGACCCTTCCCAGAGTGCTGCACAGAGACTGAGACACCAAACATCTGACAATTTAGATCAAGCTTCTCTCTTTTTTTTTTTAAATGACTCAAAACCAGTTCTATTATTTATTTTGACCTGTCTCTCAACAGAGATTCGCACTTTTCTGCAGCAAAACCAAACCCTGATTTTCACCAAAAGCCTTCTTCTTTCTGTTCTTGGTAGCAAATGCAGAATTCCTCAGGGAATTTTGTAAAATGATGCCGCCGGAGCAGCTTTTGGGTTTTGGTGAAATAGGGTTACTCAAAGTCATTAATTCCATTTTAGCAAATCTGGAGGAACTACAGATGTAAAGTCAATTTTCCATGATTCCCGAGGGATTTCAGTGAATATGTTTGGAAGCAAAAGGAAAAATTAGCAAGCACTGAAATATGCATTATGAGGATCATCATGGGCCGGTGAACATGATGCAGGATTAAACATAATGTACTTTTTGTCAGTGTGTGTGTGTGTGTCTGTTTAAGCCCTCCCAGCCTTTTTCTCTTTGCTCTCTCACACACAAACACACATCAGAGGTGCTGTTCTTTTGTCTCACTGTTGCTGTCACTCTACAACCAAAGGGGTAAATCTATAGATCAAAGGAAGCTGCATTTATATTAAGAACCGAAGTCGAGCCTTTCACACCTGAGCTGTCAACACCTCATTAGTGCAATCCTGCCATAGAGCATTTCTTATTTTATGGGCCCTCGCATGATCAGCAAATTACTGATAAATGCTGATGATTTTGAGGAAAACTTTGGCTTCCACGCCTCCTGCACAGAACCAGCCCCTGTGATCCTTCACCCTCTCATTAAAATATAAGTCAAATTAAATTTTCCTTACATTAATTACTCCACAACAGATCATTGTACTTTTATGGTTATGTTTGACAGATGATTACAAGCCCATTGAGAGAAAATCTTGGTAAAACAAGCTTAAATGCTACCGTTTTAATGGCCGTTGTCTCAAAGTATGTTAGTTTTCCAAAATGACCCCTTAGACTCTGTTGCCATTTGAAAGCTAGAAAACAAAATAAATGTGATTTACAGGCCACCTATAAATAAACTAATTCCAAATGAGGTGGATGTTTAGGTCCTCCTCATAAAGGAGCTCCCACTTGTGACCTGTCAGCATGTTTCTTGACCACCTATAAAAGTCCAAGTGTGTCTGAGATGACCCTGTTTGGCCCCGGGCCAGGGCCCGCGCGACAGGGGAAGGGAAGTCTTACCATATTGTTGTCAGAGTAGATCATCAACAGAGCACATGAAAGGAATACATTCCAGGTTTTATGGGCCAAGGTGGCTGCTGAAGCCTTTGCTCTGGAGTGAATTCATGTACCCCATTGCAAGGATTAATAACGCAAGTCTCATTAGAGATCCCTGCCACCGAGACCCCTGGAGGGAGGGGTGCTGGGAAAAGAACCAAGTGCAATGTGCACCATGTCAGCGCTGCGCTCCTCCGCAAATCATCATCCTCAAGAACATTTTTATTGGAAAGAATTTATTTCGCAAGTTTATCAAAGATGTCCCTCAGTATATTTTCCAGTGTGTGGGGATTGCTAACATTTAATCAAAGCAGTAGACTTTACACAAGGAAAGCTTATGTTACAGACATGCTGCTGTCTTCAAAGATACAAAGGTGACAGCTTTCATGAATTTCCATTCGGGTACATATTGCTTTCATCAATTACTTTTCTTATTTCCTTGTCTCCACCGTTTTCTTCATGATTTAAACAGCACATGGTTTTCCCTCCAGAATGGGCAAAATGTATTTGTGTAAGAGCCTCATATTTTTTGTCGCCATACATTTGTTTCTACTTACACTCCAAAAGAAGAGTGAACATTAGAATATGTAAAATACATTCATGTTTGATGTCATGTATTTCAGATGTCATTCCAGCAGAGCAAATTATCATGAAATGGGAATCTTCCCTCGTCTGCAGCCAGTGAGTGAGTGAGACCCGCGGGAATTCTCTCTATCTATGCAGCATGTTTGAATTCCTAAAAAAAAAATACATTAAAATACGGCAAATGGCATAAAACCATCAGATGCTACTTTGCGTCATGTTAACAGATAAGTCTCGATGTCAGCATGTTGCTACATGCATGCATGTGCGTGTGTTTTCCTGCCCGTTCTGGTGTGTCTGCTGGAAGGAGCGGGTGGATTATTGCAGAAACGTATCTGGGGATATGTGAGCCCAATGCTTTTGTGATGTGCAGGTTTTTTCAGGGGGCAATGATAATCCACTGTGTTAAGACAAATCTTAAAAAAGAAAATAAATAAATAAAAATAAGGTGTACTGACTGCATTCAGGGAAATAGGATTGAAGCTGCACTCACTGTATTTCATTCCCCGAGGTATGATAACATGATTTTTGGATTACTGCATTAAAGAAAGTGTCACCCAGGGCCTGAGGGGAAAGCAGCAGGTACACAGTATGGAAACAGGGTGAGTTTCAGGTATCTGTGCTCTTCTTATCTGACTTTTTATTCTTTCTAACAAATAAAATTCTCCCGCTACTGTCATGCTTGTAGCAGTTGTAAAGTCAGGTCTAGTAATGATTTCCAGATGCTGAGAAAATGTGGAATAAATGCACTTAATCTCTGTTAAATTTTTGAAGTTTTTATTTAAAATCCACTAAAGTAATTACCTGCAACAAGGAGCCAACTCCATTTTTTCCCCATACACTGGGTAAGCAGTTCACTAAACTGATTTTGACACATCCACCTTTTTACTTCCACTCACTGTGTGGATGGGTGGATGGTTAGTCCAATGGCCCGAGTCTCACCCTCTTACCCATTTTAGCATCAACCTTTGTTGACCCACTTGTCCCTCCTGAAACACTGCAGGAATTGACATAAGGGACCAAAGCAAAATAGCAGGTGCTAAAAGTTTGACAGCGTAGACTGGATATACGTGTTCCCTGGAACGTGAGGTGTAAGGGAGGGTGGCGGACTTGTATCGACTCGGCATTAAGCCTCCAAGATAACATGCCCTCTCTAACAGGCATACTCCCTTGGCCGGGGAGAGTAAGGGTAAGCTGGGCTGGGGAGGGGAGATGGGGGAGATAGAAGGTGGTGGAGGGGTAAGGGGGGGGTCGGCCCCACACTTTATGCTCGTCAACCAACCAGCCACGGCCACCAAGACACAGCGACGGAGCACAGCTCACCCCTGGTTCTCTGTCCTTTCCCATAGCACTATTACTGCCAAACAAGCTGGGCTTTTATCACATCGCTAACCCTGACTCAGAAATTGCATTTCAGGAGGACCCTTTATTTTTTTTTTTTCTTCTCCTCTTGCCTTGCCTTTTTTTTTTTTTTTTTTTTTGGACAGGGAACACTAACAGATTTACACCACAGGAGTATTCTGCTGCTGCTCCTGCCTCAATGTGGTTAAATCAGTGAGTCAGAAGTGAGAATGTAGAGTTTTAACACTTCTCTCTCCTGGTATGAAAGCTTCTAGAGCGACACAGAGGAAAGCCCTAACTGACTTACTGTCTACCAGCCAGAGGCATATGCTAGTGGAGGGGAGGTTATGTAGACATGATTAATGGTTTAAGGTTGACCCCTCGGTGAAGCAGGGATGTTGCCTCGGCATCTTCAGTCTCCTCTGGGGAGTAGAGACAACATTCACAGTGCCAGGAGGCCCTCAGATGCCCCTCTCTGTCAAACAAAAAAACATCATCATAGCCCCCTTTAAGACCTTGTTTATATGAATTCTGGCCACATTTAAGTTAATATTGTTATTTCTTTTCATTGCTTTGTGCAATTAGATATGAAATTAGTTGATAAAATGCCAAATTATTCACTGAAACGGCTCCTATTTTTGCTCTGAAGAAATGCATCCAGCAGCCATTAGATATAATTAGAGACCACAGAATGCTTTTGTATTAAAACATTTGCAGCCATTTGGCAGCTGTGTAATTTAGATGTACTGGATCATGCCATGCACATACATGAAAACACACAGACGTGCACGCGCGTGCTCACACACTATCATATACGCTTTGCAGGCGTGTATGCACACACGCTCATATATGCACACACAGAGGGACCTCAGTGCAGCGGACACCTTCAATATTGAACCCAGACCCAGGCCTGGTCTCTGTATTTACATGTAAATGGTCTACAACAATCTGCGGCCCCTTTCGTCTGCTCTGTCCCTCCAGCCGTCTGGGCCTGGGGAAGAGAGCTACTAGTCAGATGGGGGGACCACATCAGATGGGCTCCCGTGGTTATGGAGCCAAACGCTCTGAAGAGAGAGGGAAGAGGCTGCCTGCCTGGCAGCCACGGAAACAGCAGGGACTCCCACATATCATGGAAGTGGTCCATGGTTTGGTCTTCTTCTCTGACTGGAGAGCAGGGCAGAGGAGAAATGTAAAAGCCTTCCCGTCCGAGGACCACCACCGAAGCTGACGTCATTTACGTTCAAGGGGAGGCCCACTCATATGTGGCTTGCAACTTACTAGGTGAGACAGTTGAGTGAGGTTTCTTTGAGGAGGGCCGAGAACCTGATCTCTTCCTTGTGGGTAGAGGTGTCATATTTGACAAGTGTATATGTGGATGTGGAGGGGTGGGTGTCGATAAGAAATTACGAACAGCAGTGAGCATGCATATCCAAGTCACATGGTGGAAAGAAGGAGCCTGCCTGTATTTGTTCCTTATGATCGTCTGTCGAGTGTTTGTGTGTCCTTCTGTGCTGGCGGGTCAGATATGGTGGAGGTCTAGACACATGGACCAAACATTCTGTCTGACGAGGGAACGCTTGTTTCGAGGTTCATCTGATGGTTGTGGACCTTGATAGAACAGACCAGCCGAGACATGCTGGACCGATACTCAGTGTAAATGGACCAGACTTCATTTTAAAAATCTGGTGTATGTTGAGCTGAAAATTCTGAGTTTCAGTGTTCTTTCTTTTATGTGTGTAGGCACACGGAATGAAATGAATAATATTTTTGTGTCTGAAGGAGTTGGATAACTTGTAATGAACTTAAAGCAATTATCCAGGGAGGTGTTATTTAATTAGTTTGCAAACACTTTGTGATTGAACTCGGGACCCTGGCAGAGAGAGGGGGCTGCCATTATTTTCAGGCAGCAGAAAACTGATGCTCACGGTCATCAGTGGTGATTAACAATGTCAGTGTCAAGCCTAGTGTGTGACAGTGGGTTTTTTTTGTTAATCTGGCATTGAAATTTACATAAAAAGAATAGATATTTTTGAAAAATACACATTTTTTGGGGAAATTAAGATTAAAAGATTCAAACCAATGTCACATCTAAAGTGGATTCAGAGGCTAGTTAGCTTAGCTTAGCATAAGGACTGGAAATAGAGGGAAACTGCTGGCATTGCTTTGTTTAAAGATTACAAAATTTACCTACCAGTGCCCCTAACTCACTTTTTCTAACTCATCTCATTTATTCCATTTGTGCCAAATAAATACAAAAGTGAAGAAATTTCGAAGGTTGTTTGAACTTGAAGAAGTTATTGCATTGAGCCCAGAAATAGTCACACACCGCATTAAATGGCAAATTCTTTTTTTTTAAACGGGGATTTCCTACATGTTACACAAATATGATATTATGTAATAATCAGTGAGGTTTGAAGGTGTTGGTAGACAGATTTTGTCACCTTTGGACAGAGCTGTGCTAGCATTTTCCACTGCTTACAGTTGCGCTAAGCTAGGCTAAGCTAATCAGCTGCTGGCTCTAGCTACATGCCATCCAGTCTAAAGTGATATTAATCCTCTTGTGTAACTCCCTGCAAGAAGACAAATGAGCAGGCTTCCCAAAATGCCAAAACAATTCATCTGACAGATTGAAGTAAGATTTTTTTTCACATCTTCGCTTTATTTGAGGTTTTTAATTTCCAGTGAAATGAACCCATGACACCGCAGGGAATGACATGTGTGTTTAGTGAAAATTTAACAGTAACTGTCCTTCTGACGGATGCATGGAGGGGATCCCCAAAAATGGCCAACTTTCAATTCAAAATATGTTTAGGCAGAGGAGGACACACCAGCCTAATATCTTCCACCTCTGGAAGGATGTCCCCCACCTCCTCACCAGCAAGACAAGCGATCACACCTTCAGTGTAGAGGCAGACAAAAGGGGAGCCCCGGGCTGATGTGGTCTTTGTATAGCTCTGTATGTGTGTGTCTCTGTGTGTGGGTCTCTGTGTGTATCTGCTGTGTGTGTGTCCGTGTACGTGAATAACTGCGTGTGTACGTGAATAACTGTGTGGGGGACAATGCAACACGTTAAACCAATGTGGGAGGTGTGAAGACAGGGGATCTGCTGCAGTCAAAATGAACAAAGAAGAAAACTGCTTTTGCTTTGTTTTCACATCTTGTGAAAGTGCAATTAATTATGTTCATTGTTAGTCTTTTTTGGTCTTGCTAGTTGCCTTTAGAGTCTTTAATTTTTAGATGTCATAAATATTTAGGGACTCTCCATGGCAGGAACAATCATTGCACTGACATGGATTGAGGCCTAGTGTACAAAGCCTATTTTAATGATGCATTTATTAGCCAAAAAAACAAAAGTATCCATAAAAAAGCAACTTTTTTTGCAGCTTAGGTGACTTAAATAAAGGGGGACAATCCAGCGTAGACCCCATGAGAACGTCAACATGCTCAGCATTGCTTTTGAAGCAATGTGTGTAGGAGCTGAGAACAAAACTCCTCTTACCTGAGTGGTTTGAAGTGGTTGCTAGTGACTCACCGAGAGCCACAGACCCCCGTACAGGATGTGAGTGGGTGGTCACCCCCACCATAAGTTTATTTTCTCTTTCACTTTTAGGCTGAATTTCACTCAGTCTAATTCAAAATCACTTAGTAGGGGGTGAATTAAGTTTATGTTGAAACTATTCACGCAGCAGGTGTATCATATGTCAGATAATCTTTGCAAATATTACAATATTACAAACTCTCTCCACCGTCTGTGACAGAGCTACTGCGACATCAACCGCTGGATGATGGACTGCTGGTTTGAAGTTTCAAGTTTAGCATTAAACATCACCATCACCAAAGTGATCAGATAAGGATCAGAGGGTGAAGATGGGGAGGATTCACATTGCTACAAATGACTGTACGACACCTAGAAAACAGCAGCTGCTGCTGTCACTCAAAACCCTAACCCTTAATTATGCGTAATTTTAAACTCATAATGTTATTTAAATTAATGAGTTATAAATAAATTTGAACCTGTACAATCGACATGAACAAAAATGAGCCACAAAGACCCAAACTGCTCTTTGTACCAGACTGTAAATGTGTTTATTTATGCTGTAAAGTTGGACATTTTAATGTGGGGTCCATGGTGATTTACTCAGTTTTGGAGCCGGCCTGAAGTGACTGTTCATTAACTGCAGTTTGTAACACTTGTGTGTTTCAGCCCTAGAGATTGCCGCCTGCTTAGATGACGCCTTGACCTCTTGAAGTATGGAAGAATTTGTTTTGTTTGGAAACCGAAAGTAATAAAAAGCTCTGTTAATAAAACGCCTTTGTTAGACAGAGGAACTCTGGTTCTTCGTCTTTAGACAGATGGTTAGACTTTGTGTTGGCTTGTTGTTGGGTACTTATAGTAATCTTACAATAATTTCAAGACTTTTGATTCTATATGAGTGTCCATATACATGAATGATCTTTGCTTTAGCTTAATGTGGATTTTTTCTGGAGATGCATCTACACTCTTAACTCCTTGTAAGAGAAGTAAGGACCTTATTTGTGGAAGAAGCTGCCACATCTGTGAGTAAAAGTAGAAATATAATGGGGTAAAAATACTCTGTTGCACATAGCCCCTGCATTTAAATTCTTGCTAGGCATCAGTGTCCCAGAATGGCCCACATAAGATTCATAGAACTGGATTGTAATTAGCAATGCGTTTATGTGTTCAACACTGTCATGTTGCTGCTGATTGGGCTAATTTTAATTACATTACATACTGCTTGTTATCTTAACTTATGATTATGTATCATAATTTATTAGTAACAACCACAAACACAACTTTACAACATACTGTTTGAAAATATCCTGCCTGTGCAGTGAAATTCATAGAGACCAGTGATTAAAGGGGCAGGTCAGAGAGGAGTGATAGAGGAGAATCCAAGTTGCAGATGTGTGCTTTCTGTTGCTTTGCTTGTTTTTAAGTATAGGGGCATTTTGACATTTACTTAATTACATTCCATACATTGTATTTCTTATAACAATTTTTTTTCTCTGCTTTATACAGTAACTTTAAAAGTGGGAAGTGGGATGTGAACCACAAAATGTACATAACTGAAACCGACATCTTCCTAAACAAGCTTCCTTAAACAGTATATAGTATCTGTCTGCTTGCATCAGTGCAAATGTATTATGTTATTTTGGGCATTCAGTTCCCTTATTACCAAGTATACTGTAGAAAGATGATACTAAAATAATGGAGAGAGAAATAAAATAAAGGTCTTTTGCTGGATACAAACTGAAGATGTTGTGTTTCAAGGTCATTGCTGTAAAAGCCATCAGGTCACACCTCATTTGTTTCTTTGTTTTTTCCAATATGTGTCTTTTTTAACCATCCTGTTTTTATTTAAGACAAGATCGACAGATTGGATGACATACAGGAGTCAAGTCATAAAGAGGTTTGCAAAACGTGATATAAAACCAACCTCAGTTTGCGTTGTTCACATGCAACATTCTGCCAACACGACTCTGGGTTCAACACAAGCGCAGACAGGCTTTAACCACCTCCTGCCAATTAACAGCGATGCGCTCTCTGCTCTGGGTGCCTTTCTGATTCCATAAACAGGGTCACCAGTTGCTGCTTCTCATCTCTAACCCTGCGTGCATGTGAGCTAGCTTTAACCATGACTCCCACTACTGCAGCATGAAGTGTGTCTGTGTGTGTGTGTTAGGATGTGCGTGAGTACTGTGTGTGTGTTATGCTGCAGCCTGCTGGCCTTCCTGCCGAGGCCAGAAGGCATGCTCCCCGAGTCCTGCCAGCTTCTCCACAGTCTTGGGCCACTGATGTCAGAATGGCAGGAGCTTGTAGGCGGCTGCTATTAGTGAGTCCTCTTCACGCCGGATTCTGGAGTTCCATCAGCTGGTTGTGTAACTTGTTTCTTGTGGGGGGGGGGGGATGCATGTTTGTATAGATGTGTGTGTTGTGTTCAGGAGGAGGGGAGGCAAGAGTAGTCTGGGGGGTAACTTTTGGCACCAAGCAAAGCAGTGTAAATGCACCTTTAAACCAGATTAATGGCATGAATCTGTAATTCATCAATATCTAAGCTAGATTTTTGCCATGGTTTTTAGAACACAACAAGCAACTGATTTTGTTAAGAACACCTCTGAACAGCTGTCCTCCCCACGTCTGTGTTTATGGTTCAGTCCTGCCTCCTGTACAGAGCAGCAGCAGGGGCGAACCATCACATTTGGTGCCCAGCGTGGGGGCGGTTGGTGAGCTGTCGAGCTCCAACTATCCCATGGAGCTTTTCTTCTGTCTTTTCAGTACAATTTTGACTAACCTCATTTGCATCTGCTAATTAGATCCTGTTAGCATAATTCATACACATGACACCCTTTTGAAGCTAATGAATAGATACATCTCCAGACAACTCGCAAAGAGCATTTAATGAGACTCAACTTACTCAAGAATGTCTGCTGCGAGGGAGAAGAAGAAGAAGAGGAAGAAAGTTGAGGGTGAAAATCAGCGGCATTACATCTTTTACCTAAAAGTCAGGTGAGAGTTATATATTAAAACCTGACAATGTAGTAAAATCTGTAATATAATAAATTCAATGACCTGCTGTAAAGGGGTTTATATACATGTTTTAATGCTGCCTATATACTTAATTTATGTGCATTTTTCTTTTCACACTGGAAAAAAAAAGTTTAAAAAAATCATCAATCCATCAATTTGTCATAAAAGGACGCTACAGATGGTAGGACATGGATTATAAATGTGATCCTGAAACCTGCAACCATCCATTTCTATTTAGATAAGCTATATGCAAAACATTGATTTATGAATATTCATAAGCAAAAATGGTAAATATGATTCATCTTATACAGCTGGGTATAATTCACAGAGACAATGTGTAGAATAGAGCAGAGTCTTTCTGCCAGGTTGTCAGAACAGGAGAAAAAAAAAACTCACCATGTACTTACACATTTGAGCTGCTGATCCCTCCATTATCAGGATGTATTCCTGATAATGTTCACAGCTTTCACAGTGATCCCCTTCAGAGCTGGGTCACCACAGGAGGTGGGTTTCTACTTAAAGCGCAGCTCCTCAGGCTTTTTCATTTTCCACTTCTCCACTGAGATCAAATTTAGTAATATGGTGTGTGCACCTTCTTCTAAAATTTCTTGCTTCTCACTTTTTTTTCTAAAATGCTGCTTTTCTTTTGAACAGTGCTCAGATCTCTCTTGATGGCTACGTGAACCACAGAACCGCAGAAAGTCAGCATTACGACCCTGTGGCTGTTACAAGCATTTTTTGCACCAAAGTGGATGTGTGGTTTAATGCAAAACAAATGATAAAATTATGGTGAAACTATAAGGATATTTAGGCATGAACTAATGCTCAGATATATACGATGCAGACTCATCTCAAAATTACTTTAATAATTAGAGGAATTATTTTATTTTGATTCTACTTATCCTGCATTTGAACGCATGCAGATTTTTTATTTCACAAATTAATATAATATTTTTTTCTTCTTTTTTTTGAGTATTTAAATATAGCACCAGTCAGATGTATAAAGGCTTCTTAAAGTAAAGCAATATTTTTTACCCGGGTGATAACATGTGATAGAGATTTAAAATACTTTTTGGCTGCATCAGACACAAATTTGTGGACATCTGTTAGTTAAAGTAAAACAGCTTCCTCCCTTTCTGTCACATCTGAGTTGCCTTTACACACATTTAATGGAAACATATTGCTTTGTTATATATTTGCAAATATTGGGTACTTTCTGAGTAGAAGTATTTTGTCACTTTCACTTTCCTAACTTCCTTATTTTTTTTTATGAAGACCTGAATAAAAAGTATTGACACTACACCTTACTGACAGTTTCAGAGCAGATATGTTGTTAATCATCGCAATCATGCTGACAGTCATATCAATTCTTTTTTCTTTAGTGGGTAAAGTGACTTAAAGATACTGTGGCTACTTTTCCTAGATTATTATTAAGTAAGCAACAAATGTTACATGAATATATTTGCTTGTATTTACAGCTAGAAACAAAATAAAATAACACGTAAACAGTGAAAGATCAACCATCTCCTACATAATCTTTTATGAAACATCATTTGTGTCCCAAAACTGCAAACTACAAACATTTTTTCTGGTCGTAATTACTTAAAATTATGCATCTTCGTACAACCACTTTCTGTGATTAGCACAAATTCATTTCCACATTTAGAGGCTGTAGCGTGGAGTGTTGGAGTTCTGCTGTCATTCTGGAGTGGAGCTCCACCTGGCTGATTGAGTGAGGACCCAGCGGGGAGTCTTGAATCATCTCAGCTGAGGCCTCATGGCTTGGCCTGGCTGGAGCCCTCATGATGTGATACCATAGTGAGCCAGGCCTGAGTGTGTTTGTGCCGGAGTGTGGGTGCACTTGTTCTGCAAGTCTGTGTGTGTGTGCACAAATTTTGTCTGCGTACGTCCATACGTGTGTATGCATAGTGATGTGTGTACTTATCAACACGTGCACACTTTTCTGTGTGTGTGTGTGCACTTGAGGGTGTGTTTGTGTGTATGTGTGTGTGTGTGTGTTTGCTCCCGTCTGCTCCCTCCAACCGGTTGATCTTTCACATTTCGCATGGGCAGGAGGGACAGGAGGCTGCCAGGCTGCGCCCGGAGCCTGGGTACAGTACGGTTAGCAATGCCCGGCATTCATTAGCACCTCCCAAGCTGTCTGCACTTTTACCAAACGCTCTAGCTAGCTAACATGCACTGGCTCCCTGCTCCCTGCTCTCGTCACCCCAGTAAAGGCCTTCACCATGCATTGGCTTCACTCAGCCACAGCTGAGGCCTCCAGTCTTGGCTTGGGCCATTTCAACTTTGCTACAGTTCAGGACAGTGACACAATGGGAAGCCAGAGAGCTTTGACAGAGTTCACAGAACTTTACAGAGGATGCAAATTCCTTTTTTATCACGCAAGTTCAAATGGGACACTTTGATGGGGGATACACAGGAAAATCAGTGCTTCAGCCAATGGAAAAAAGGCTGCAGGAACACCCAACTGAATCCCTGCCTTCCCCACTTATGCTCAAACTTCTGTGTGGTCAATAATTAAAACCACAGTGGGCTGCGGCCTCCTTCACGCAAGTAAGTTTAAAAAAAAAAAAAACTCATCTCAAATGATGTATTTGGCTGGCATCCAGCATGCATGTTAGTGAGAAATATGAATATGGGTTTGCCATATGCATTAAATATTAACATAAATGTGCTGTGAATATGGTGCAAGGGTCTCACCCTTCACTGCAAACGCTAAGATTCAACTCCTGCTAGCGGTAACTTTGGCTCTGCCATGCATGCCAAAGAAAACAAGTGGCAGGGTTTGCCTGGGGGGGAACTGATGCAGGATCACACCCTTGTTGCTGCAACTGCAACTCTTAAAATGACAAATTTAGGTCATTTGAAAACTATAACCAAAGATCTTGTAAACTGAAGGGAAAAACATGCTCGCATAAAAGCTCAAAAACACCTTCAAATTATGCATGTGACCAGATGAAGAGCCCTCTTGCACACACACTCACACAGATAAACAGAGTTGGCACTCCGCCGAGTGAGTCACTCAGGTTTTTACACTTAATACCATCATATGACTTACAGATAGACCTCAAGGAAGGAGAGAAAGAGCTGATAAATTAGACCTTAGTACAGAAGCTGTGATTCTATGGCAGGCAACACTACACAAGGCGTGTCTCACCTCATCACTCATCTCTTTGTTTTACACTTCCATAACTGCTCTCTCTCTTTCTCTCTTACCCATTCTCTCTCCTCTCTCATATGTTCTCTCTCTCTCTATCTCTTTCTCCTCTCATTTGATACTCTCTCTTTCCCTTGCAGGATCAACAGGCTGGGAATACCTCTGAGAGCTGCGACCGGGGTGCAAAGAACACAGCAGGAGTGTATTCGCTGGTCTTGGCACTTCCCCAGCCAACTCCATTAAAGCCTGAATAAACTCCTTCTGAAACGCTTCTCTAAACCCCCGTCAAACTAAACCTCTGAAACACTTTCAGAAATATTAATGCAAGTACAAAAGGTGTTATAGACATGAATAAAGCACTGCATGGCAATGGCAATTTTGTGAGGAATCCATTGACTGTAGCAGCCTTGCATCCAGAGGCTTTTTTTCCCCCGGGTGTGCCTGTGTTTTTCTGTCAGTTGGTTTGTAAAACAGTCAGCAAGTTTCAGGTCAATTTTGAAAATCGTAAATGATTATGCACGGTTGGTCTAATTCAGGCGCTGGTGATAATCAAGCAATGTAACTTTAAATACTTACTCACAATACCATTACCATACAGCACTCAGTATCCTGCCAGTCTGCACTGGTATCAGAGGAGTGGTAACAAAAAGCACATTTTCTGCAGCAATTAGGTTCAATTTGAGTGTCGTATTCCATCACAGGGGGAAATGCAACATGAAAAACTGCAGGACTGTCATGCATAAACAAGCAGTAACAATGTAATATTAGCTGGCTGGATTTTTAGCTAACATGACATTAGCATACAGATTATATGATTATTATGATTGTTATAAAGATAACCCTAACCCTATAAAGATAAGGTGGTTAATGTAATTTTTAAAAAAATCTTTATTAACAAAGAAAATAAACAACTGTGTTGCTCTTTTGTCGCTTGTGCCGCCACATTGCCAGTGACTGTTTGGAGTGTATCTCTGAAAAAACTGTGTGGCCCAAAGCAGGACACCCTTCCCCTGAACAGGCATTGGCAGGGTGGGGCTAAGTAGTGGGGTCAAGGGGTGTATTGGGATTGAGTTCACACAAGATTGGTTCAAACAATTTTAAACAAGCTTTATTAATTGCCTTTATTTGCCGCACATCATCATGGATATAAATCCATCATTGTCTGCAGCCACAGTATACATAAATCTGGGTCTCATCACCACTGTGGTCTCCAAGGTTTTGTGATGAGAATTTTTTTGTGTGTGTTTTGTGCTTTTTTAGCTCTGTAGTTTGAACAGAAGGAACATTTTGCTTTTTCCTTTCCCTTAGAAGTTTAAAAAGTATTCCAAAACTTTTGCACGGCATGTTGGTTTTCTCCTGGGCTTAAAAAGCTTTCATCTGAGTTCGAACAACCCGCCAGCATAAAGAGAAACAAGACATTTAATGACTGCTCGAACACAACTCTTGTAATTCACTCTCACTGTTAGATGTCAGTCTCATTTGCTCCAACGGCAGACAGGGCAGCATAACATTCGCCTGCAGGCTACCATAAATGCTGGGGCTTTGAAAGGGTACGGTAATATGGACTGAGGGTTTGTGCCACGGTTTCCTAGTGCTCATTTAAGGCACACCATGTTCACCCTGTTCCTCCATGAGCAAATCCATCTGTTACCCGGATTCACTGTAGCATGCTACGCACCCTGACAAACACTTTTGAAATGTAGTTTCAGGCTAATCATCTCAATGGAAGACAACCCGAGAAAAGCTGTTCCCCCACATCCTACAGCAGGAGGGGGCTAATGACATGGGAAAGGGGATGCATTTAACTACTGAGCCACGTCATTCTCAATACACTCATGATGGAAAGATGGATGGGGAGGGAGCAGAGAATCTGAAAACTAATTAACACTTAAGTGCATGACAAGGCTGTCATGTCTGTTATGTTGAGGAGTTTAACAATTCAGTTTCGTACACTCTGTCGTCTGATTTTCATTTTCTTCAACAAACGTACAGAACATGGTGACTAACTCTTGTTGTTTGATTTTTTATTTTACTACTGAAACAAGCAAGTTGTCACGGTTAATAAATTCAGTATTTATTTTGGAATTTGCACTCAATTAATGTTTTTTTTTTCCACCAAGAGAAAAAAAAACAAAAAAAAAAACAGAGAAAACAAGGCTTGTCACAAACATGAAAAGCGAGTGAGACAAAGCTGTTTTTTTGGATCTGCAAACATCCGCAGTGGCAAAGCTGCAAAAAGGCCACCGCTGACTTGAACTAATTTTAGGTGATGCCACGCGCAAGGGACAACCTGCTGGGCCCAAAATCGGCCTTCGCCATGCCACGACAAACAAGTAGTGGGCGAAAAGAGAAAGGGAAAATTGATAAATGCAGCAGCCCACGCCAGTTTTCTCTTCCAAGTGAACAATACCATCATTGTTCAGCAGGGGCTCTGGCACGACTTACATGGTGGTGGTTGATTGTTTTGTAAAATCAACAACTTAGATTTCTGGCTCCTGTTTCCAATGTGGGTTGACTACATACATCTTATAAAAACAATGCACCTTACCATGCAAGCTGACAACAGGAAGCGAATAATGGTTTAAACAGCAAAATAAAAGCGATGTTTTTTTTCTTAAAGGTGATATATTTTCTTTTTATAATGTATTTTTTCGTCGTTTTCATCGCCCGGGCCTTCAGTAATCTGTGTCTGTGCATCTGCAAGCTGCATCAAGTCAGTTCCTTTTCTCTTCCAGCTCACAATGAGCTGTTTGGGCAGATGCTAAATGTGAACTGCATACCCCATCCCGGCTCCCTGGATCCTCCCCTCACTCCACATTCAGCACATTAGCCTTTGTCTGCTTTAATTGAGCCCCAAACTCCATTTAATGGCCTGTTTAATACTGATTGAAACAGAGCTAGCGCTGGAGGTTAAATACATCTTAATGTACCGCGTTAATCCTTTCATTAAAAGAAATGTAAAGCTGGTTGAAAGCTGCAAGATTGCCTCCATTAATTAGAGGGGGTCTCTCTGCCCCTTTTGCTCGGCCAAGCCGTGTGTCACTTTAAATGGTGGGAGAGGACTGCAGAAAGCGAGGCCGCCGGCCGTGCAAACTGCTAATACAACTGGCAGAAAAGAATAAAAGAGGAGCCAGAGTTTTATTTAGCGACGCATCAAAAGAAACCGTGGTTGTACAAGCTTTGCTGCACTATGCTCTCTGGTAAAATCTCACAGTTGTTGGTAGGAACAGAGACGAGGACAAGGTGTTTTTTGATTTTAAAAAGCAGGGAAGAACTAAGTCAGTGCTGAAAACTGTTCGTTTAAAAGGCAACCAATTTATTTTTTATCACACTTATTTTGTTCCTGTTTATATCAGTATTTAATTTTGATGTCATTGATTTACAGCAATCAAAGGGGCTGTGACTCACCACTTTTATTTTTAAGTTCTTGTCATGAATGCTATTTTTTTTTAACCCCAAAATTCACTTAATTTACACTTGCATTATATTCTCTACCTGGAGACTCATTAATGCAAATGCTAGTCATTGTAATATAATAGCAGCTAGGATCATTTGTTTGTTTTTTTTTTCACAGGGTGGAGAGTTGGCACTGCAGCATTTTGATCCCCGCTCTGCTGTTCCTGACTCCTGTACAGAATGACCCTCTTTCCATAGCGAGGCGTGCAGGCCCAGCGCACACTTGTCTGGGCTCCAAGCCACGCTCTACGGGTGAGGGCGTGTGGTCAAAACCCTCCTATACGCCCCACATCCCAGCCCCCCCACCCCACTCCATTGCTTTCACCCAAATCCAAATCCAGCTCCCTCAACCTTCCATCCTCTTCCCTGTCGCTGAATTTTGGACCAACTGAGTGCCCGCTCCTCCTCCTCCTCCTCCTCCTCCTCCTCTTCACTTTTCTTAACTTCAGAGGGTGAGAGCTCGCAGGATCACACAACAAAAAGGGAAGACTTCCTTCAGCCAATATCCCCCCCCCCCAAAAAAAACTAACCATTGCTCCAAAAAAAAAAAAAATGCTGTAGATTGTGTACAGATACACCACATGTGGTCTGCCCAAAAAAAACCCAAATATTAACCTGTAAATGATGGTTCAGCTGTTATGATGTCACAGACGCAGGAGAAGTCTGAGGCCGCTGAGGACAACTCCTCTGTGGAGTCACATAAGCAGATTGCAGTCATCTTGAACGCTGCTCTATCACCACCCTCCGACAACCAACCCCCCCACCCGCGTCCCCCGCCCTGCTGCTGCACTCCGCTTTAATTTCCCGACACTTTGAAAGCTTTTCTCACTGTATATTTTATCACTTTTTCTTAAGACTTGCGCTCAGCTACGCCTCAGCTCCTTTTAAAATACAGAGCCAAAAAACAAGACAACTCGCTTCTTGGATTCTCTCTCTCTCTCTCTCTCTCTCTCTCTCTCTCTCTCTCTCACTCTCTCTCTCTGTTTTCCTCTCTCTCATCCCATTGTGAACAGGCTTATTGGAAAGAGCGCACTTAACAGAAGAATTTCACACTGTATTAGAAGAATGCATCTTTTCACACCTGTAAATATCTTGTCTAATCTGCTTGGTAACCAGCCCCTCTGAGGGAGGGCCACATGCTGTACAGCAGAGGGGCGATGGTGGAATTTGCTTCCGCTGCCAGGAAGAGAAACAGAATAGACAATAATGTTACATATTTGCTGTAAATTATAGAAAAGAAATTCACATGAACATATATGAAAAAACTGTGTTTCTGTCTTTGTCTCCTAACCGTGTGTGTGTGTGCGAGCGTATTCATTCATCATTTGCTCAAAAAGAAAAAAGTCCAATAAATAGCAGCAAACACCGTCTATTAATTCCCAACATGCGGTCGGTTAATGTTATGTGATTGAAGTGTGACAAAAAGTTGTGAGGTTTATTTATTTTTTTGAGGCTGTTGTGATGGAGCTGGTAGATCTGTGGGCGTGTAATCGCACCGAGGTAGAGACACTCGGAGAGAGACACACATTACATCTCGACGTGCCAACAAGTTCAGGAGTGAAATCCTGCGGATGCGAGCACATGTAAAGTCATCATAACATTGGAACAAGGTTATCTGAGAAATGGCAGTTTATGTGGCAGTTTATGTTTTACCTTCATGAATAGAAAATATGCTGACTGATTGGGATGATTTTGCACATGCGCGGCTGCACACACACATGCACACACACACACACACACACACACACACCGACACACGTGTGCGGGTGAACAACGCGTGCAAAACGCAAATAAACCCCGACACACCCCGATGCAACACAGTACATAACACCTGAAAATGAACACATGTATCACAATATCACTCATTATTTTGCAAATATTATCAACACTAGTGTCACTTTTGCAGGG
This sequence comes from Ctenochaetus hawaiiensis, assembly GCA_029783645.1. Lineage (NCBI taxonomy): Eukaryota > Metazoa > Chordata > Actinopteri > Acanthuriformes > Acanthuridae > Ctenochaetus > Ctenochaetus hawaiiensis. The sequence goes on along the minus strand of JAPZDY010000008.1, from coordinate 6,612,241 downwards.
ATGAGGTGCTGTGTTGTCAGACAAACGCAAGTCCTGACACGTGGTTATTGATCATCGCTTCGATCGATCCATCGGCGGACAGAGGGCTGTTGGTGAACAGGTGAAATCAGGAGAGGACAAGTGTCAGCACGCCCCGCACTGAAAAGCTCCGCTGCTACCTTCTTCCTTATTCCCTCCTTTGGCTCCCAGATATCTCTAATTGCCTACACAACCCCCTCCACCCACCCACACACCCCCCTCTTAACCCGCCGCCATGCCCCCGGCCAGAGCAGGGGCAGAGTGGCGGTCGGTGGGCCTTGGGAGAGTGATCTCGGCTGGGGCCCCCTCACTAACACTCAGCCCAATGTGTTAATAGATCCAATGCCATCTTATTTTCGCACTTCTGTGAGACGGCAAAGGGAGGGAGTGGTGGGGGTGGGGTGGGGGTGGGGTGGGGGGGGGGTGCAGGCGGGATCGGCAGACTGCCTCACTAGAAAGAGCTAGAACAAGGGGAGGAGGGGGAGGAGGAGGGGGGTGGGTGGAGAGAGGGGACAGTGGTGGGTTCATAGCACTCCGCTGAGGAGGTCAACAAGGAGGCAAGGGGGCACAAGTTCAAGTTTACACAGAGTGACGGGATCAGGAGGGGAGGGGTGCAGATGTATGAATGAATGCGATAAAGTGCGGATGGATGGATGGACGGATGGATGGATGCATGGACATACAAACAGAGGATTGCTGCGCTGCATCTGTACATTTCTTGTGTTACGTCGGATATTCGGATAATCAAGTATCTTCAAAGTTTCGTTTCTCACCAGAGAAACAGACAGAAATGATAAGCTTGTCTTGAGATGTTTAGGAATCGGAGGAGAGCAAAGGAGGAGGTGATGGTTGTAGAGCTTAAACTTTTTAGCCTTAGAGGTTAAAACTGGTTGCATATAGATCAACTTTTATTTTCAGAGCAGCAGGTTTCAGCTTGTGGCCTTCATCTGCTTTTCTTAAACACATTACAGCATTCAAGAAAGGCAGATATGAAGCACAAATAATCATAAAACCAATCATAAACATCTACAAACATGAATCAGCCTATGGGGGACCTAAAAATCTGGGTTTGATTAGAAGTCATGTGGCTTCAAGTCAACTATTGATCAAGACTTGCAGCGAGGCAACAGGATTGTTCAATAATGAAGTAAAGAATGTGACGATGATGTTATAGAGCTACAAACTGAGCTGAGGGAGACATTTGGGGTGAGTTGGTCAACAATTGTTCAGATTGTAACATGCTAGACACCTGTAGGAGGAGCCGCCCTGCCTCCTGACCCCACAGCCGACCCCACAGCCGACCCCGCAACAAGGGCCCACTTCCAGTTGTCTGAATACTGACTGATCACTGATCAGGTTGATTCAATATGTGGTGTTTTACCTAAACACCAGCACTCACCCTTCATATTTTCTCTATTACCAACAAACTACTTTGGTTTCTTTCTTTCTTTCTTTCTTTCTTTCTTTCTTTCTTAACCTCCCTCTCACCTTGTTAGTTTTTTTCACTCGGGTAACTTAATGAGAACCACGGAGGCAACACAAAGGTACACACTCATATGAGTCATTTTGGAAAAGTCTTGGGGGCAAATGAACTTGCGAACGTACAAACGCCTGATACTTACAGTGTGGGTATCTAGTCAATCAAAGACTGACAGTTAATCAGTGTTAAATCTCTTTTTTCTCAAATCACTTCACAAAATAGTATTGGTTCAGAAATGACTCACTTTGCATTGTGCCATGCACTTAGGTTGAGACTCATGTGCTGCTAAGATGAGACGCAAGAGTCCAGAAACAATATATATTGAATAAACAATAATAATACTAATAAATAAAGAATGGCAAACTTTACTGAGGCTCGGGAACTCAAAACATGCTCTAATAAGTTAGCTGCTTCCTACCTTTAATACACTGTTGTCCTGATTTTGGCCCCTGAAGACCTTTGTAGCATCACGCTATAATGGCATTTAAGGAAAAAATAACCTTCAAAAAGTCAACAACAGTCTATGTGGAAAAATTTCCTTCACAGGGGAGGCAGAGTTAGTCATTTCTGGTGATATTTACCAAAAATGCAATGCATTTGAGGGGCAAGTCTTTTTGAGTGGCTGGAAAAAGGTGTGTCGTCTTGTTTTTTTACCACCCTCACCATTACCGTTTGCCCATCCGCCTTCACTGATAAAACCACAACTGAAATGAACAAGTTTGAGCTGGTTTTCCGAACATTATTAAAAAATCACGCTCGGAAATAAGAAGTTAGAGAGGAAATAATGCAGAAAAATGAAGGAAATCACATTAAAAAGGTCTCATTTAACGTTGTTCACCTGAAATGCACTGAACAGCCCAAACTGATGACGGATGCAGCAACTGTTTCTCAGAGTGCTGAGCTTTATTTTAAGTTTTGTGATCTCCAGAGGTTTCTCAGTGAGAGGATCCGCGAGGCCTCGGCAACAGTCACACTTTTTTTCTCGTCCCATTTATTTTGTTCACAGATGAGAGAGTCACATGCAGGAAACGAGTCATTTTTCGCACACAAATAAATGTTTTATTCCCATGTTTGGAATTCTTAACTTTTAATTTTTCCGTCTTAAAATATATGAATCTTAAAGTGAATGTAAAAACTACTGTGAAATCACTTGGGATTAAAGGTAATTTTTTTTATGGTATCTCACCTGTTTGTTTCCAAGTCAACATGTTTTGTTTGCACATTATGTTGGTTTTTTCCATTTTAAATGGGTACTAACACTTAATTCAATTGCTTTATATGATTTGTTTTGTTTTCTGTTTCAGGTTACATGATTGTACTTGATCAATCTGGGAAATATGATGAGTTCTGTGCAGTTTTATAGTAGACAAAAAAAAAAATTTAAAACCAAAAAGACCACTGAAACTGTTTCCTACAGCGTTACAAGAGTTGTTTTGCAAGAGTTGTGGAATCCCTCATTCGCCTTGCAACACCCACATGGTATCAAAACATTAGTCATCTGTATCTCATCTGTCTGTCATGAGGGGCTACTTTTTTCCTCCTGCAGTGACGTGCTTTTGGTTTTTATTTAAGAAAAGTCAAACACTGACAAATTAGTAAATTTCGGTACTTTCAACAGACCTTTGTTGTGAATTTGACACAAGTGAGGTTAGCTTTGAATTTCTAATTGGTTTTTAGCTTAGTTTAGTCATAATTTTTAGATTTTTTTAAGTTTAGTTTCAGTTTCAGAAGTTCAGTTTTTGCTTTAAAATATGTGGTTTTATTTTAAATAGTTAAGAGTGTTTTTGTCGGAGCCAGGTATAATGTGACAGAAGTAGGTAGGGACCTATAAATAAAAAAGTACATTTGCTATAGTGTTGTGTATGAAGGGGTTCCTTGTGCACGAGGGGGCTACACCCTTCATTTAATGTAAAAATTTTATTTTTTTATATTTGGTTTAAGCTCAGAAAAACTTTTTTCAGTGTTTCTTTTCATTTTAGTCATGTTAATAACCCTGGACGCTAGAACAATGCACAGTAACATATTTACTTTTCCTGAATGAAACCTTTTTTCCCAAAAATGTCATCAGAAAGAATAAAGAATAAATAATGAAAATTTTGTATCTTTTTTCTAAATGTGATTTTATATACACAGTTGAATGGAATTCAGGGTTGACTTTATAAACTTAATGCCATTTTTTATGCAAGATATACAATATTCTCTACATGTAACAGGATTTTCTTAACTAATGTACAGTTTAGCCAATAAAACCGCTGCATTACTGGGAAACTTACTTACACTTCTGAGCAAAAGGCTTTCAAAGTCCCTTGCAAAAGTGTAAATTACATTTTGACAATACAATGAGACATTTTATCAGTAAAACGGCTTCTTGGTATGAAAACAGCAAAGTCCCAAAATGACTGCACAGAGTCAGTCATAACAAAAAACACATTATCCAGTGCTGCTGATGAGTAAACGTTGCATTTAAATATTTTTCATTGCAGTTAAAAGTGCATGCTGTTTGTGTGTGAGAGTTTCTTTAAATTAAAAGCATTTGAATAAGGATTTTTTTTTGTTCATATTTAGCTCCAAGGCAACAAGAATGCAGACAACCTTCGTCTCATGGTGTCAAAAAGCCTGATTAGCTCTCAAGAGAAGAACTAATAGGTCTTTCAGATCCTTTCAGATTTTGTTTCCTGAATTTAAAGGTTAGAAAGATCATAAAGTATAAAAGTTCACTCTGAGGTGTCAGGAAGGAGGTTGCGTAGGAGGGTGGGTGGATGGGAGGCGGTGGTGGTGGTGGGGTGGGGGGGGGGTGGGGTGGGGGGGTAGAAAGCGAAAGAGGAGCAGAGTTTGGCTCTGAGCCAAGTGTGTCTCAAGCATTTTGGGTCCTCACCTTCCGCTGCCCCTGTCAGGCTGGTCATGGTCTCCCTCTCTAGGCGTCAGAGATGCAAAGTGACAGCCGAGGTGGCTTCCATGTCAGTGAGGTGAGACCAGGCTCTCCGGCTAGATGCCCCGACCAGGACCACCCCTTTGGGTCTGCGGCGTGTGAAAACAGAAAAAAAAAAAAAAAAAAAAAAAATTCCTCACGCTGCAGTGTCTCACCATGATTATATCGTCAGTGCCCCCTCCTAACCTGTAAGATATCCCCTCCCTCCTCCACCTCCAACTCCGCCACCGCCACCACCACCCCCACAGCCCATCCGTCAGC
>JAPZDY010000008.1:6559945-6589530 GCA_029783645.1 Ctenochaetus hawaiiensis | reverse complement strand
TCATGGTAATTAAGGAACATGTCAGCCAGTGTAACAGCATGACTCATTTGTGGAGGAATATGCTATCAGACTTCAAATACCATGCTTATGACTAGGATCTATTAGTTGTCCTTTTGAATTTGTTTTTTTTGGCTCTGGGTAAGTTAACAAGAAAAAAAAACAAGAAAAAAACACCCAGAATATTACCAAACTTATCCTTTAAAAAACTGATTTGGTTGTCTGATAATAACCATAGTTTATATGCCTTACATGTCATTACATAGATGTCATTCCAGGGTAAGATATTAAAAAAGTTGTGCACTACTTCAGCCACAACTTTTCCAAGTGCATATACTTACATCTCTCGACTGTGGCTGTGTTCAAATACAGATGGAACGAGTAGTTGAGCAGCCTCCACTCTGACAGAAACAGATTCTTCCACACCTCTCCCTGTTCTGCCTGAAGGCTCTCACAGGTACAATTTCTTGCTCTCGGTTGGGAAACTGAAAATGAGAATCTCCAAATGAGGAGTCAGGGAGTCGTGTCGGAGCCTGACCCTGGATTCTCACCTCAGCTGGACCTGTGAATACAGGATCTGATCTATATGGCTCGGCCATGTTTCTCCACTCTCTTGTCTACTATCTCTTTGTACTTCTGTGCTGTTTTTTTGTCTACAGAATCCTCTCTACATAGCAATTTTTTTTTCATTTATTCTGTGCTTCTACTTCTCTTTGTCTTTTTCCTCCACTCCCTGTTTAGACTGTATGCATCACTTATTTTCTTATTATAGTTTAATGTAATTCTACTTATAAGTACTAACAATATTACAGTTGTAAAAGTGAAGCTTAAACATAATAGTTTTTAAGTGGCATTGAAAGTTAAACATGCAAAACTAAAGGAGGGGGCATTGGAGATGCTTTAGTCATGTAATCTCAATTTAACATAAATAATCTCTGCACCAACTTTTATATACTGTTTGCATTTAATTGAATTAAATAAAGGGTTTACTTGCAGACAGAGTACAGGCATATGTAAGTGCACCTTGTGGGGCTCCACAGTGAACTGGGGCGCAGCCGCCCATGCATGTCCTGTCGAGGGGGGGGGCACCAGTAACGATCAGTGAGGTTTCAGCCTCGGGACCCTCGATCCCAAGCAGAGAGCTGCGGCTTGGAGACCCAGCAAAACATCTCCTGCTCAGTGCTGGGGGGTGATGAGCTCCATTCACAAAGACCTGGGGGTGAGGGAGAAGCTGGTTTTGCCTGTCCAGACAAGGAGAGGGGGGGGGGTGGAAGAGCAGCAGTGGTGAGGGTTAGTAAAGCATTAGAGGGCCCTGCTGGTGTGCTGGCCCCTGTGAACCAGGCAGTGATTGAGTAGTAGTGCCTGGGGCTAAACATGGCACCTTTGACAGTGTCGGGGTGGCACTATAGTGGCGGGCAGCTAGATGCTTCTGCTACATTACACACCAAATGATTGTTGGTGTCTGTATTCATGCTGACTTGAATTGAGGGATTATGATTGAGCACAGCAAAAAAAGGGAGACACAATTAAAACTGGGCAATTTATTTATTCTTTATCTACTGCATATCCTACTGCTTTACATTTACTTGATCATTTTCACTTTAGTCAAACACTAAGTATATATAATTTTATTTGTCATAATCTTTTTTTTTTTTTTTACCAAACCCACTACATGACATAATGTAAACTCTAAAAAAAGAGAGAGAGAAAGACAATTTCTTCATGTAGAAGAAAAAACAAGTCATAGACACCTTAAGTAGGAGTGTGACTGACTCTCCTCTATGAATCAAAGCCTTAATAAGTGCAATGAGAAAAAATGTGTCCTGGTAATTATGACAGAAATGAGCAAATAAGTAAATGAGTGACTAATTATATTTAAAAAATGAACTAATTTAGTGTCTTTGCTAAAATGTTGCACATTATCCTTTGAAAATCATCAATATTTCAGTTACAGTCATCATTAGTTTTGCTGGTTAGACACAATTGTGGATGACTGGTAGGCCAACTACTACTGTTGAAGAACAGGAGACGGTTAACAGTGGTTTCTGTATTGCACCACAGTAATCACACATAGGATCCAGATAATGATCTTGCCAGGATAATGACTTGTTTTATACTATTTCAGTTCCTGCAATGCACAGCTAACTATATCAAATATGCAACCTGTCCTGCATTAACTTGCACAAAGTATTTATAACAATACATTTGTGAATTTATGAACAATGAGGAACCATTATATGTTACTGCAACAACCTTCCTTCATTTATTTATTTACCCGTAGAACTCTGCAACATGCTAATGCTAAAAACACAAGCTAGCACTGTCACTTCTGTAGGTTTTACTCATTTAATGTCTATCAGTCCATCTTTATACATCATCGGACTGCAGCCTCAGATCCACTGCACCGAATGAACATGTGCCCACTTCAATACATTCACAAAGCAGTCCATTATATTCAAAGCAAACTGGCACTCTCTCACACAAACACGCACAATAACCATTGACAGACTTCTCTCATCACATTTGAAAAACATGCTGCTAATGGGGGAATGAGGGACATGAAATCACTTTCAGTGGGACATAAAGGCGGCATTGTGGGGTGGCCTGGTGGTAATTACACCACACAGGCCCGTACTGAAGGAAGCTATTTAGCAATTTGGCCCTGGCCTGGGCCTCTACTGCTGATCTCATTTGGTTGCATTAATTAGCTTGCTCTGAGCTGCAGAGCTGGGTGTTAAAGCAACGGCCCACCGCTTGGCTGGTTGGTTGGTTGGTTAGTTAGGATGACTAACACGACAGTCTGTTCAGTTCTGTTGTTAAAAATCTACAGGCCTCCTGAACTTCCTTCCACCTCACCGTTACCCCTCCTCCATCCTATCAGTCAAAGACAGCTGGGGCTACACAGAGGGCACGACTGCTCCCTATTCACTGCATTCAGCATGGTGGCAGCCACTGCGGCACAATAGAGACTGTGCCGCCTGCCTGCCCCATTTGTAGAGGCAGAAGAACTACAGCATTTTGTTTGTCTTTTATATGAGTTCTCGAGTTGTAAAGATTGAATGGAGGGTGAAAAAAAGAATTCTGTGATTAGAAATTTATTAGATATCAGCAGGAGTTGTTTATTTTATGATCATAGCGAATGACAACAAGGGCAGAGTAAAATATGACTGAGGTGGAGCTATAGTAAGAGCACATATTAACACAGGAAGGGCGCTGCTAAGGGGCTGCAAACTGCAACCCTTTAAATGAAAAAATACGCATACCCTAAGTTTCCATTCGCATGCTCAAGGATGTATTATTCTGCACTCGTTCAAGTAGAAAAACAAAGGTAAATTTGAAGAGCAAACAAAAAATGTTAGTGTGATTTCCTGAAATGACTGCTTGCCTTCACTTTAGCTAATAGCTTAAAGTGGTCCTGTCAAACATAACTGGACACAGTAAATTAATGTGTAGAAAGTAACATATGATACAACATACCAGCATTTTAAATAATCCAAAACCAACTTAAAATATTGTATATGGAAAAAAAAGGAGTAGCATCCAACATTGTATAAGGCTACATGTTATCTGTGCACCCTTTAGAACATGTATGTAGAAGTTGTGTGTGTTCTGCCATCAACTTTTTGCCTGTAAAACCATTTTTTTTCTTATTTTATTAAAACTGAATATCCTCCTTTTAAGCTTATGGAGCAGAAACTTACCCCCATAAGTAAAAAGAAAAAAATTCTGAGAGGTGTCGACTTTGAAGACAGAGACAATCTACATCAGCTGAATCTAAAACATGATGCATCATTATTAAAATGTCAAACAAAACACTATAGTGGTGACAAGCCTGTACATTCAAGCCTGTGTGTTTATTTATTTTTATTTTTTAAATTTTGACTGATTCAGCAGAAGCTGCACTTGTTACAGGTTTAAATTTCATCAAGTGTTTACAAAATATAATAAAGTATGTTATATTATTTTGTTATTATGTCTGTATTTATCACCACAAAATGTAGCCAACTATATTAGTCAGTTCAGCTCAATCTCAACATTGATATGAGCATGCACTTACAGCACATGGTGATGTGTAAAAACGCATTGTGTCAATAAAATAAAACTCAGAAAGAATAGCTCAATTATTAAGAGACATACAAAGAAATACAAAAGATCAAGTGATATAAAGGTTTGTTAAAGGTCTTTTCTAACTATGCAGTAGTAGCCAAATAAAATCAAACACTACCAGCATTTCTTTATTTGCAATGTGGCAAAAGACCTCCAAATGACACTGAAGTTCTGCTTTTCAGTCTAGCTTTGTTTAACACCTCCAACTAAAAAGACAAAGTCACAAAACTGTGTCCGCCAAAAACTGACCAAAAAGGGAAATACTCATAGATGCTATCTTGCTAAATGTATACTTTTAGCTCTAAATGCAAGTGCTTTAACAGATGGTACCCCAACATTTCTTCCTCTAATCTGTACCATTATGGCCTCAATAGAAACCCAATTATCGTCACCTAGCAAGAACTAAACTTTTACAATTTTATATTTCCTTTGAAAAAGTTTCCACCCAATATTTTAATGGCAGACTATAAAAAAAGACAAAGGCTGTGTCTCAGTACTCAAATACATCGCTGCTGATGTCTTACAACTCAGAACTTTTTTTTGTCGTACCACACTCTTTTTCACACCAGTGCTTTTTTGAAGAAGGTGTTAGCTTTTCAAATGCAGGACATCTTATTTTTAGAATTCAACTCCACATTTTCTCCTGCTCGTGAGATTGGTGTTTCTGTGCTGTAAATTTCAGTGGGTTCATGATAAAATAACGCAGCAGTCACATGCAGGGGCCCTGCTCTGTGTGGCACCGTGAGGGCCCACTCTCGACCCTGCAGCTACAAGCAATACTCAGAGAGAAAAGCAATTATTGACAAGGAACATAAGGAAATCCCCTCCACCCTGACACTTAACCACATCAGAGGCACACCTCACTCGATGTGCATGTGTCATAAACTCGCATACAGCTCTCTTTACTGATAAGCTACAGAAGAATAAAACACTATCAATGTGAGAAGAAATGTCTTGCTGCTCTGCGAAAGGCAACAATTAATTGTATTGTTCACACTGTGTTAAAGGCTGATGTGAGTTGAATGTATGTTGCTCTCACCTCATTTTAACGTCGTAACTTGTGATTTTCGTGCGACAACGAAAAAATTAATGTTGCCAGAGAAACAGAAGAGTTAAACTTGCCTCAACCATTCATAAACCGAAGCGCAGAGCACACAGAAGCCATGGTGGCATATGCTGAAGGTGAGCCATGCGTGTCAGCTAGGTCAGGCAGCAGTAGGTCATTTCCATAAGGTGCCGATGGAGCAGGTGATAGGAGGGTGCTGGCATGAGCAGGACAGAGGTAGTGGGGCAGATGGACCTGTCTTGCACTGACCATGTATCCCTGCACCCTGCTGGGCCCCTCAGGAGGGGGTTGAGCAGGCTCCCAAAAAGGAGGGTGTCCCACTGAGACCCTGGCATTGAGCCCTGCCCAGCCTTGGCCTGCACCCATCTCTAAGCCCCCCTCCCCCTCTCACCCATCCTTCCCTCTCCACCCCACCCTGCAAAACACCTTAAACGCTGACCAAGCCCTCAGGGCTCAGGCCAGCCTCCTGGGCTAACAATGGTCCAGACAACAAGCTGGTCCATGGGAAGGCAATGCCAAATGAGTGTGCCAGAGACGGATTCTTGCAGGAAGTGAAACAGTACTGCACGAATGCGGTTGGGTATGCAAGATTTAGCTGCAATATTGCCCTATTTTCATCTCTTGTAAGGGTTTCTTGCTTCCTAATGTCTAACAAAAACCAAACATGCTTCAGATGCATGACATGTATTTGTTTAAATGTGAAAGAGTAATCTGTTTATGCAGATGTAACTTCTCATCTTTTTATCTGCTGCTTTGGAGGTCCAGTCATTTTCCGTTATGTGGCAAACACACACAGCTTGAGCTGTGAATTTTCTTTGCAAGGTGACATTTCCTGGCAATGTGCAAATAAAGCACACACAGAAACGCTGTCACAGACAAAGACTGAACTGACTCTGTGCAAGAGATGACATAATTTCCCTTTAAATACAATGTTTCACATATACAAAGTGCAAGTGTAAGTGTGGCCGGGGCATTGTGGGTAGGGGGGCCTGAAATCTCAAACTATTATTCTCCAATAGAAACTCAATTTGCACCACACTGGATTACAAGTTGTATTTATCGACCCGTAGCTGTCTCTCTGCAGCTGCATGCAGCTCGGTTAAGTCATGAGGGAGGAGGTCGGTGGGGGGTTGCAGAGCAGTAGATTGGCGATAATTGGTTGAAGAACAGTATACAGTAATAAAGGGTCTAATAGCCAGGCTTGAGAAGTTCCTGTCATGTTTTACCACTTCTATTTCCATACCAATTAAACCTTGTCGAAGCGGCCATGATGAGAAAATGGAGGTGCAAAGGATTTGGGATAAGTGAATGCATCAAAGCCCTGCTCCAATTTTATCCATGTAACTGCTCTTTAAGGACATTTACCAGATGTGTCACGTTTAAAAAAATATCTATGCTGCATGTTTTGACTGCTTTGAAAACCAGATGCAGCATTATAGTGAGGGATAGCTGTGTTACTGTACCGCAAGGGAGAACCTGTGTCTCCCTGTTTTGTTTAACAAAATGATTGTCTTGTTCAGAATGTGTGCACAGGCTTTGAGGTTTCATTTTGAAATGATACTTCTGATTAAAACATGGATTATCTTTATGCATTCTTCCCCTTCCAGATCTCATCCAAATAGAGAGGAAGAGCGATGGATACAGGGGAGCAGAGTGCTAGATATACAGAGATCAGAAAGATCGGATGGAGATGGATCTCTAGAGATATCTCCAAGCCCTGTCATCCCATGATGAGCCACCTATAATCCATGAGGACGACTTGGTCTCATTTCAAAGTAAGATGGAGGGGTCGCATTGCTTCCATCCGACCGAGAGGAGATCTGATTTAAATTTTGAATGTGAGAGCGTGAGCAAGCCCTCCCCAATTTCAGTTCAGATGAAATTGGGTTTGGTTCATGAGATATTCTCCCCCCCCCTGCCCAGCAGACCGTGCTGGGTGCAGTGTTTTGTCACAATGGGAGGGCTAAGGAATACAGGGTTGGTGTTACATGCACCTGCACAGCTGGAGGGCATGCCCATACATGATGTCCCAGCAAACTCCAACACTCGGTCCACCCAGATGAGATTACATCTTCATCTGTAACAAATCAGCCAGGAGCCACACTTTCAAACAACCGAAAAGGCTAAAATATAGATATTTTCACTTGTGCCTTATATATCTCAAAAAAAAAAACAAGAAGTTGCAATGGTGAACAATTTTAAAAAAAAATTCACTTTCTTACCGAGAATTCTCACATTTGTCTGTTGAAACTGAATATTTATTAATCTTTTCATCTTTCACTCTACAAGAAGTTTGTTCCCCAAAAGTTTAACTCTTGATTTAAGAACAGAATATGTAAATATTATGGATTTTGAATGGCAAAGGGAAAAGCTATCGGAGCAGGGAGAGGATGCCCTTTCGCTGAACAACCACCACTGTTACTATACATTCTAGTGACTATTAAAAAGATGATAGGTGGAGTCACACTTTGACTCAGAAACAGCACAACTGATAATGACACGGGCAGTGAAAGTGCTGTATTTACATACTGTACATTACGCTGTATTTAAAGATAGCATGTCCCGGCTGTGTATGTAAATACGGTTGGCAACGGATGCAGAGATAAAAAATATATACACAGAAGTGATAGAAGTGAACTGTATGAGGCCCAAACTGTCGTCCTTTGAGTGTGTGAGGACGGAGACTGATGTGAAGAAGCCAAGGGCCCGCCGTTGAGGAGTGTGGTCCCCCCTTGTTGATGAAGCGGGAGTCCCTACTCCAGGCCTGTGTTTACATTTCCCTTCGAGTGTTTCCCCCCACGGCGCTCCATCCAATTCTCCGCAACAAGGGAGCATGATGGAGCGGGGTAAAATGAGAGTGGGCCCGTGAATGGAAGGGGACAAATTGACATGTGGCGTTTTGTGAGGTGAGTGCCCAACCTCTCGACCGCTGATTACCATTCGCTAATGAGCGCCCCGGTTTGTGTGTCTCTGTGTTCCTCTCTCTCTCTCTCTCTGCCTCTCTGCAGAATGTTCTTTCTCCTCTCCAGCTTTGTGCAGGCCCGGAGTGGCCAGTGGACCATAGGTGCGCTGTTAATTGGGAGACGCACACATCAGTAATTAAAGCAGTAGGGGGTCTTGTACTATACCAACTCCCTTCAATTCCCAGTTCTTTAAAGCCCACCCTCCCCCCCCATAATTCAATCCTGTCTGCCGAATTGATCATTGTGCGGGGCCAGTTTTGCCCCTGGCAGTTTTGTCACTTTCTAATGATGCCTTTTCAGAGAGGCAGGGCCTGTGTCCTACCAGCGCCACGACCAGTTGGGGCCAGTCGCTGTCTTCATGCCAACCTCGCTCCATCTGATAAAAGGCATTGCATTTAGCCACAAGCAAACTAACTCAAAATTTCGAAAAAAACATTATTAATACAGACACATAATTCATCCAGTGTAATGTTTGTAATAACTGGGGTCTCTGTAGTCCGTCACAGGTTTCCTCTCACAGTTTTACTTGTCACTTCTTTATTAGAAAATTGCAAGGCATTGCAGCTGAACTTAGATGTAATCGAAGTAGTCACATGTGCTTTGTTATCTCCTCACCCAAGGCAAGACAAGAGGGAAGTGATGTCCAACTGTGATGACAGATATTTTCTATATGGATCAAGAGAATAACAGACATTTAAAAGCTTAAATTTAATTTTTTTTTTGTGCCTTAAATTTACAATATGCACCATTTCCAAGTTAAAATGTCTAAAATAAACAACAAAACTTTGTCATTAATTATGTTGAGTTGTCTATTTACATTATCCTAAATATTTTGCAGCAGTGGCCAATAGAAATACTTAATTTTATTCAAGGTAACTATATACTTCATTTTGTCGCCTGCTGCCAACAACAAGGGTAGAGTCAGTCTGAGAATGAGGAAGGAAGTCGGTGAACATCACTAAACATAACTTAAATAAAGCTTTATACATTATGTTTCTGTGAATATTTCTGCCTGAGTCAGTCAGGTAGATTTTTTATTGTCAGTAGAGGCCGTTTAACAATAAAATAAACAAATCTAATGATCCCACTCTACTTCACAGCAACACTAAACTACATCTTTGGTTTTCATTGTTTTGATGGACAGGCATCTATCAGCAGAAATTAAAAGACATTTAGTATACTTCTGGCTGTTAAATAAATCAGAAATGCTTATATAAGTGTGTATATGTCAGTTCTTTGATTGACATTTTGAACCTAGCAGCATTTACACAGTATATATTTGTACTCTGAAGCATGTTACAGGGTCCATGTCCAGCTGTGGGCCCCCTGATTGATCCAAGCAGCCCTATCTTTTCCCTCAGGGCACCCCTGGTTGTGTCTATACGTCTCTAAACCTCTTTGCTCTGCTGCTTAGCAGACCAAAACAACCCATTGGGAATGTCTCTCACTTCTGCTGTTATTCAAAGTGAGCTTAAGACAGCAGGGAATCACTACAGCAAAAGTTTCACTTTGCAGGTAATGAAAACACACAAAGCCAGTTGACAGTTGTGCCGTTGTGTAACTACGGGTTGATTTAGTGGTTAACGGAGATCTATTATTGTCCAGTGCAAAGGGACACCACGCTTCTAACGTATCCTTACACTTAAAGATTTGCATCCTCTCTGCACAAGCAACGATCTATAAGAAATCCTAGTGGTGCTTCCTCTCTGTATGCTGACACCACTCATGGCTGCAGCCAAAAGTGTTTCATACCCTGTGTAGCTAAAATAACCCAGCCGAGGCGTTTGAACATGGCATTCTTTGCTTCGCTGGGCCATGTTTGTTCTGTTTCCTGCCCTGTTCAGTTCCCCCCTTATCTCTCAGACCCCCTTGAGTATGGCGTTTTACATTTCTGTTTGTAAAACTGTCAACACATCCACTGGCTGTACTAACGTGTGATTTAGCGCCAACAGAGAGGAGGGATAGAGAGTGAGAGAGAGGCAACTGCATGAGATCTTGCACATTCTCAAAGTGGAATATTTTTTCACTGTTATCCCCCTAACCCCCGACTCCCCACCCCAGAAGATGCCTTGATGTGAAGTGCTTTTTTTTTTACCCCTTTAACAACCATATTGTCTACTTTCTTTTGTCATATTCATTTTCTACATTATTTTTATGTTATTAGCGCATTTTATTTCAAATTTAATACTGAAAACACAGGAATTTTTTTTGGAGGCGTACCTGTGTTGTGGCACAAATTAAATTCAAGAACAAAAAAAAATTGGCTGATGAGAAAATAATTCACTTTCTGAAATAATAATGAACGTCTCAAAGCTTCAGTTCTGCTGGCTGAGAGCGAGACAGGAAAACATGTTCAAAATTAATTGGATTAATGTGTGGAGTTGGATTGTGTTTGTGCGTGTGTGTTTGTGTGCGTGTGTGAAATTTACACCTGTCACACTGCTGTCAAATCAGACATCCCCTGTCATTGCTAATAAGTACCTGGGGATAAGGGTGGCACCTCAGGAGTGGAAAAATAAACAACAGCAACAAATCTTACACCAAGTCTCTTTTTTACTTATTGAAACTGCTCACCTGTGCACATGCAGCTCAGTCACATACAGTATGTCACACACACACATCCACACACACACTCTCACACACTTTTTACCATACCCTCCATTACACAAACAAAATTTCAAAATAAAATCAAAGAAAACCGTGAGGAAAAAATATATGAAGAAAAAATATGTAAGCAAGCAAAATAAAAATTTAAGTCAATATCTTTATAAAGTGAAAATGTTTTTTTGTAGAAATTGCTCATGAAATTGCTCCACATGTCCACACTACAAACACACAGCTCATGAGGAAACTGACACTGTCGTGCATGACACAAGAGAAACCTTACATCCACATCAGTCTCCGCCAGAAGCAGAGGAAATCCCACATTTTAATCATAAAAACACTGTATCTTGGCCTTGCATTGGAGAGTATTTTTTTTTTTTTTTACTTTGTTTGGCTTTAATTTACACCTCTGTTTTGCAGCTGTGAGAAGGGAATTCAGCTTCTGTCCCTTTGGAGAGGAGCACCAGCAGCAGAACATTAGCTCATTTTAACGGCCAGTGTGATAATCCGAGCACCGGAGGGCCTCCGTTGGAAGCTCTACTTTGCACGGAAGCACTGGATGCTCCCCTGTCGATTGCGAGACAGTCACTTCATTATAGCTTCACAAGTCGTCCATTTATTATCTATTGGTCCCATCAGAGAATGAAAGAGCACCAAGTCAGATGTTACAATATATTAATCAAAGATGCACCGTTGTGTCAAAATGTAATTTTTTCTGCTGCAAGAGAGGAGATCTAATTGTTTGATTTGATAACAGAAGTAGATAACGCGCCCAGGGGCAGAACCGCACACATTCTGCAGCATACACAAATAGTCCAAGCTCCGGCCAGAGCTAATGTTTAAATTTAAGACAACAGGCAGTTCTTTTTTTTTTGCTTTTTTTCAAAGAAAGAAAAAAGAGAAGTGAGAGTACAATTGGAGTGTCGTTGGTAAGGGGAACCTAAATGGTGCCAAACACATTTCTACAATTATGGCTGTGCTTGGAATAAAAGTAATTTGAGAAATTTACAAAGAGCTCAATTTTATTATCTGCACTTTAAAAGGAGTGTGTTGAAAATTAAATGCTTAGTGTTTAAATTATTTTTTTAAACATTTAATAAGCTGTTTCTGAAAAATTATGAGTGCTATTTAATAAAATCAAAGCAATGCTTACGATGTGTGCTGCTCTTTGATAAACACCACTGAATTATTTCATGCATTCTAATTCGAGGAAGACGGAAAATATGAGGGAAGCCATTTTGCTGCTTCTGCAATTAAATGCTCCTCTAACAGTCTTATTCCTCTGCTCAGAATTCCTTTAATCAACTTAAAACATTTCTTTAGTAGCTACTTGGACTGGAAAAAAAAAAAAAAATTAAAAACGAGATGGCACAATACTTCTGAAGGCCTGAATGTGTGAATCCATAGACACGTCTGCATGAGCGTAGTGGCTTAGTGCCGATTATAGTTGCACCAAATGTTGAATAGGACTTTCAAAAAACACATTCACGAGAAGCTGTGAGAAATTCACTCACACCAGCAAATGCAAAAGCTGACCGCAGCCAACAAAAGGAACAGAGCAGAAAAGCCACATTCGCAAGCAGGCAACTGTAACTGAAGTGGGGAGATGCAGAAAACCCAATCACACAGACAGAGACAAAAATAAAGATATATGACTCTCATCACAGTTTACAAAATTTTGTACAGATTTAATAGAGATGTTTTGCAGAGGAGGGAAGTGTTATTAAGAATAACTGATAATGACATAATGTTAACAGAGTGAAATAGTCTGACATATTTTTTTTCTTCTTTTTTTTTGTTGTTTGTGACCAAATTAAAAAAAATCATCAGACCAAACAAACAAGTGGAAAGTATCACCCAACCTCACAGAGGCGAAGTTACCCGTCACACTCAACAACAAGCAGACAGAGAAAGACAGCACGAGACCCCAGCAAACCCCTTTCACATGTAATGATTATTCCCCTTCATTAAAACTGCTAGTAACCCTGTTAGGCTGGAATACACTCACTACGGGTAATCGTGAAAACACTTTTAATCAACGCACAGAAACAGTAGAGACCTTGCTAGAATGCATTCACTCCAAATAAAGCAGGCTCTTTATAAACAGGCACAGCAAAACAGCTAAGACCCTGATAAGACTCCTCACACTCTCCATGGCGAAACCTGCCTGTGAATGTCTCCTGACAGCTCCTTAGCCCTTGTTAGAGAGAATCACTTCCTAATGATTCAACCCAGCTTGGAAACATCAACACACACAAAGTAACACTTGGGCATGCAGTTTTACATGAAGTAACAAAGCCGACACACACATGCAGTCGCTGTGGTTACCGATGTGCAGTTGCTGTTCTCATAGGCTACAAAACGAGAAAAAGGCTCAAGTCGGTTTAAATAAGGCCTGAATTATTGAAATCCACTGTTGGTGGGATATTTTTTTGAACACAAAGCAAAACTATGTAAGCAAATTTAAGAAAAAAAAATCTGCCAAAGAAGTTTTGTGATCATTTTTGCCTGAGCAAGTTTAATATATTTAATACATAAATTCTTTCCTCTTTCAATCATTTAAAAAAATTAAAGTATAACTCATTTAGTGTTTCACATTTTTCTGGTTGGACTTTTGAAGTGTTTAAAAAAAAAACATCATAAAAGTAATTGGACTGTAATTTTTTTTAAATTTCACACCCGTGAAAAGAGAAAAAAAATATTGCCACCTCTATGCACACTGTGGCTGACACAAATGTATGCATGTGCTTGCTCATCGGCACCCGCACACAAACAGGCATACACTTTTGCATACACACATGCAGTGCGCGCATGGCACGCACACACTCACAGGCGCACACACACAAACAGGGGGGTTGACACATGGTATATCAGCAGGCGCAGTTCTTTTGTCCTCTTGCTAGTTTTAGCAACACCAATACTCTTGGAACACACTGAGCTTTTGTTCTGAACGAGTATGAATGTAAAAACAGACTAGAACTGAAGTTTTATTTGAAGTAAGCAAAATTTGACTGCTTCTCACTACTATTTAAATATCAGAAATCTATTGTATTTACTTTATTCTTTTCTATTTTCATTTCTTTTCTTCTCTATTTCAGGCTAAGATGAATTTTTTGTTATTTATCATACTTGAAAAATACAGATTCAGATTTGAGTTTTCCATCAACCAGTCAACAATAATGACAAAAATGAATGTGTGACTAATATCTTTCAAGGTCCTGTTCTGTGACTCAGAGGTGTTTATTCTGTCATGCGGCAGCAGCTGTATTTTGGTGATGATCTGGAGCGTGGTGTTTGAACTTTGCCTGAGCTGTCAGTCATGCCGACAGTAGGTGGGGTTTGAGTCATGGGTGATATGATTCTGACAGGTATGATTCAGAAGCAAGGAGCAGGCATGCATGTGCACAAACACAACAATAAGGATGGACACATAAATAATTAAAGTATTTTTATAAATGAAGGTTGAAGAAGAAGAAAACTAGTTTCATCTTTCATCTCATCAGGCCAAAAAAAAAAAAAGCATCTTAAATAACATTTATTTTAAATTTCCCTGCTGCATGTTTCTTCTTCTCTGTTCAGGTATGCTACCCGCTCTCACTTGTGTGAATCCATCTCATCAAAAAACAGGCTTATCCCACAGATGCTGTCACTCCTTCATCCTGGGTGTGAGAAATATGGGGGCCAAAGGTGCTACTCTGTAATCAGGCTGGACTGTTGCGCCTCTTTCTGTCAGCGTACAGCGAAGTGTGCCGGTAACCGCCACAACTTCACAAGGCTGCTGTGTGATCCGGTAGCCACGGGGCCTCAGATGCCTCTTCATTTGTCAGACAAGCGGCTAAAAGAAAAGGTGCTTAACAAACACCAAAGAGAAACACAAACGCACACAAGGTCTAAACACTCAGTCTGACACGGATTATGTTCACAATGGGATTAGACAAATGGATGCTGCACGACGTTAAAAAAAAAAAAAACAGTGAAAAGGCAGATGTGACATTGGTTCTATTTTCACTTGCATCTATTGGCAGTGAAGGCAGATTATGAAATACAGTCTTCGTCCAATGCTCTGCGTGTGAACAGCAGATTCCATGGCTGAAGCTTTTTCTGTCTGCCTTCCCCACATGCTCTTAACAACGCTCTTAACACCTACAATTATATA
Source organism: Ctenochaetus hawaiiensis (assembly GCA_029783645.1). Classification (NCBI taxonomy): domain Eukaryota; kingdom Metazoa; phylum Chordata; class Actinopteri; order Acanthuriformes; family Acanthuridae; genus Ctenochaetus; species Ctenochaetus hawaiiensis. The sequence continues at coordinate 6,574,637 of JAPZDY010000008.1, read as the reverse complement.
TTAATATATATATATTTAAAAAAAAAAAGAAAACACCGTTGGACTACATTACTTACATCTTGCATCAGTCTGTAAAAAGCTTAACATCATAACACTGGCTTTTAGTGAGGGCTGCAGCTTCCCAGGAGTGTGGCATGCCACGGGAACGGATGCGAGCAGCTTCAGCGAATCTCAAGATCAGAAAAGCTTTTGGGTTCAACTCCAGAATTGTTGAAGTTTAAAAGATGGACTGAGCCATGTTGAAGCTAAAAAAGTCGATCCATGAAAGCGTAGAATAAAACCCTTGAGAGTAACCAAAACCTTGATACACTGATTGAGCACGGTAGAAGAATGCTGGGGGAAAGGAGAAATGGCGGCATGTAAGTTCCTGCAAAAAATGCTATACTTTTTATTTGAAGTACAGAAAAATTAAAATAGATCAACTCCAAACAGAAGAATGAGTTTACTTTGCTGAGAAGAGTTCTGCTGTCCATGCTTCCCTTCCAAAGTCTCAAAGTGCCCCCTAGTGGGTCTTTTCTGTGCCTGCTTTGAGCAAGTCTGCAGAACATTTGACCTTATAATAAGGTCTCAGCAGTTCACTGTGCTAATTAAGAGGGCATTTTCAACATGGGATCACAGGATAACACTTGGTGTCTAACACAGTTTGAGTGCATTAGCTGCTTTCTGTACAATAACAAACTGCTAAGTGTCTGTGAGGGTAAACTGACTTACTGACGCAACACCACGAGACTGCAAACTCCAGAGGTTATAAGAACAATATTATGCAAACTCTCGACTCTGTAATTGACTTTAAAATACAGATTTAGACTCAACATAAGATAAAAAATGCACAAATGCATATAAATGATATTGCATCAACAAGCACATTAATTTAGTCATAAATTACTGATCCCTGTGGGCCTAAATCATCTTACGAACACTTTAGCGGAGCAAGTCCTGACAAAAATACTCTAATTTGGCTTCTTTACTCACTATACCACCCCACTGCAGCACAGTCCCAGTTTGACATCAATAAGGCTACTTTTACAGCATGGAAATAACATTTAAATATTACAGTTAGCACAAGTTTTGTCCTTATGATTGTGATTTTACAGCCTTTATTGTTGTAACATAAGCCACATTGAGCACAAGGGAAAATGATGGACCGTCTGTGTAGAACAGCCTCCAAAGCCGTTGACTGATAATACACTCTGTCTTTCCATCCCTCCATAACTCCTTCCCACAACACAACCTGGCACCTTGTCCCACTGGCTGGCCCTGAAGGAAAACAATTACCGGAGAAGCGGAACAACAATACCCAGAAAACATCTGCTTGTGCCGGCTGGGGCCACTGACATGCTTGACTGTGTGTCCCTGCTGGCTTACATAGAGGACACATGCCTGCCTGGATACGCTGACAGGCCCGAGTGTACGGGGCCCAGTCTCATGCTCCTCGCGGCGCCTTACCCTCCGCCTGTTTGCCTGTCGACCCACCTGCCTCTCTGACTGCCTGTCTGCCTTCCCTGGCAATGGCAGCCCCGGCATAGCAGATGAGGGCCCGCCTGTCAGAGCAGTTGTTCGTTTGGGTGAATTCCCTTCTGCTTGGATGAGACGGTGCACCAGTATGGCTTCTAAGTTTAGGCAAACAGGAAGGAGATGAAGATGGTGCGATGGGCCAGCACCCATATGATGTTCACCTCATGTTATAGCACAGCTCAGCAGATTGGACGGACCGATCTTTAGAGTAAACACTGCACATAGAGCTTATTAATGACCAAGGAGCATAGAAATAATATATAATTGCACACTGCAGAATAAACATATCATTTAAATGATGCATGACACCAACTGGTGTCTTATCATTCCCCTCTCTCATCACACACATCCAACACTTACAGAGCATCTACATGACCCAAGAGTTAAATTACATTAAATTACATACATTAATTTCATTAGCATGTAATAGAGCATGACTTTGTATTATATTAACTGTGGAAATCCAAACTGAGTTAGTTCAAATAGGCCTTGTTGTACTCAGTGTTTATTGGGTTTATGTTGCCACCTTGTGGCCATCATGAGCCTAACCGATTATTTAAAAAGGGAATTTTTTATGTAAAACGCTAGATACTTAAAATGCTACAAATACAAACCAATCTGATCTCACTTTTTGGTTGAATGGCTACTAGCTTATGCTTACATTCAGATAAAAAAACCTGTGACATCACTTTGTCTCAAGCAAAACATAATAACAAGGAAAGTGAATAAAAGCAAAGAAATGTGCTGCCTCTTTAACCTTGTTTTATATTGGAAATGTTCTGCTTTCTATAGATATTAGATGTAAAAAGGGATATTTCATTAGAGTATCAATGAGGTCACGTTATAACTGATTGCAAAAAAATTCCGTTCTTTTTCAAAGTGGTTTAATTCAGCTTAATGATATGATAATACTATTGCTATAATTATATCATTAAAGTACAATTTAAAACTTGTTATTCAAAAAAAAAAAAAAATTCATTCTACATTTACCTAGCAAATTGCAGCGTCTTTTTACCCATTGTTGGCCTGGCTTCCCCTCACCTACAGCATGACAGGTCGGTTCCTCCAGAGCAATCGCTGCATTCAGATACTATAGGAAATATTATATTTATGCTGTTCAGTAGACTATGAGTGTTTTGGTTGAGCAAATTTTGCACAATGTGAAAGCCTGTAGTATTTTTTCCCCCATAGTTGTATTTGAATAAATGTTTTCTTTGTTTTGTTTTTCACCTTCTTTGGCAAAAATCAATTATTTTTCCCTTTAATGTTCCATTTTTTACTATCGGAAATAAAGTTTATATCAACAGTTACACATTCATAATGATAAATAAACAAGAAATATTACACAGTAACGCAGAAGAATGCATGTTATGTTCAAAATTGCTTCTTTTCACTCTGCAGCACGTGGACTTTTATACAACCTGTTTTCTAACTCTGGAAACAATTGAGGTGATTTGCAAAAATAAATTAACAGTAGTCCCATTGCAGAGTAAATTAAGATGATATCAAAGTGTGATTTTCTTGTAGAAACAGACAGTTTTTCACACGTGTTTTGTGCAAACGTGGGAAATTATTCGCAACTTCTTTGCCTCTCGGAATTGAGGATCTTTCAGAGAGCACCTGAAGGCATCATTTTTGACACGCGCTCGGTGCAGCCGTGCGGTGGGAGGGAAGGGGAGGGTTTGTTTGGTGACAGCTCGCGGGGACACGCCCGCCGTGACAGCAGCAGCGGCGGCGGCGGTGGCGGCAGGTTGTGCAGCTCTGACACCGTGCACTGCCTCCCTCCCCAGCGGTGTCTGAAGTGTCTCGCAGCCGCTCCTTGACGGAATAACTTCTCACACAACTAAATGAACCGGTTGCCTTGTTGTTCTTCCACAGACTGCCGTGGCTTTCCGCGTTAGAGCAACAACAGAGATGTAAAGCAAGTTGCACTACCGCATCTTCCTCTTGATATGCTTCTGACATAACGAGGAGCCAAGAAGTGACAGAGGTATTTCGGCATTGTTTTTGCGACTTGTGCATGTTGGTGTGCCGCCGCCATACGCCGCTAAAGCTACTGAAATAACAAACACAGCAGTAGAAACCCTGTCAGCGGCGTCAGCTCCTTGTTAGGATGTTTTGAAGTCGCTCTATAAGCGTGAGATAGTACGCGTATACGTTGTTAGAGTTGTATTTGTTAAACGAAATGTTCAAAGCGTGTAATTAAAGCAGACGGGTGCATGTTAGCAACTCAGGAAGGAGTCAACTTTGAATGTTTTTTTTTCAGCTGTCGTCTTAAAACTTAAGTGCTGAACCTGAGCCTCACCTGCGAGGTAACCTGTCCTAGTGCACACACGTATAAGAGGTTTGTGTAATACGGTTTTATTAACATGTCAAAAAACATCCAGAGGTTTTCCCTGTTAGGCTTAATTAGTAGCTTTGTAAGAATTACTCTCTATTAGATGTCAGTACTTGCGGGAGCACGTAGCCTACGTCACAGCGTACGTCAGAAGGGTTAATTAACGCCGGCCAACAGGTGCGTTCACCCCAGGTGCCAAACTCTGTAGCCGCTTTCGCTGCTGTCAGTGTTTAGTAAAAGCCCCACCAGGACATGTATATATGAGGCAGCTCAGAGAGGAAACAACGCACTGACCTCATAACTTATTGATGCGCCCGGAATGAGGAGTAAATCTCGGTGCTAAACATAACGAGACTGTCTTTGAGCTGCCCCTCTCAGAACGTGACTTCTCTTTACTTTGTTTATCCCTCCTTTATTGTTTGGGGACTTGAAAACACCGTGCACTTCTTATATAATGCCATGAAACTTCTTTAAACAAACCACACTGTGTTGCAGCATTTGTAGTTACTCATCACAACTATATGAGGAGAGTCTCCCCCTCCAAAGTTTAGAGTCGTGCGTCTTGTTTTCCTTTTCTTAGTTTGTCAGGTTAAAACTTTTTAATGCATTTTTTGCACTTAGCTTACCTTAGATATTGAAAATTACATAGACATTCAATAGTAGCTGTGAGAGACAGCTCTGAGGTCAGAGGTCAGGATCAGCTGCAGTGAAGCAGCCTGGATCTGATAAGGTTTCATTTTGCAGTTTTAAGGCTTGGACAGTTTTTGGTGTAAATGAATGGATGGACCTGAATGTATGCATGTAAAGTAGCAACAGTATATTGATTTAATAGGCTTTCACCACATATATTTTAACTTTTCATAGCAGGAAAAGTATATCTTGAACCAGTTTTTGAAAACAAAAGCTTTGTTCCCTCAAGAGCTCCAGTAAGTGATCTTGATCCAGAATGCATTATACTAAGAAGATCCTGTCTTACCGTACCTAAATAGACTGTGGCATTATTAGTGTTATTAATTACTCCTTTGCATTTTTTTGCATGAATGCAATTTTTACTTACTAAATCTGTAATGGTTACTTTCATATATCTAGACAGGGATCTTGTTTTATTAAAAGAAAGTATTGTTTGCTGTCTGGCAGCTCCTTGTTTCAGTGATAGATGACTCATGGTGCCACAGTTCTTGAACAGCCGATTTTGTGTCTGGCCAGTATCATTTTATTAATGAGATATGGGTTTGATAATTATAATGCTGGACAACTGCATATTTCATAACAAGGCTTTTGTGTTGTTATGCATAAAAAATATTTAAAAAATGCAATTCCTACTTGTTTATACACCACATGTTTGATGAAAATAAATTCAGCAGCTGATTGTGAACAGAAAAAAAAGCGAAAAAAACTCTTAAACCTGCCTGCATGGCACTAATGTTATTATAACATAGGATAGGCTTATTTACCCTTATTAACAAACTGCTGCTCAGTTGGGATGCTGTGCAACAGGTGCTGCATGTCATTCCTGGGGTTTAAGCTCATGTTGTGTAAAAAGATGTTCAAGTATATTGCTGGTGACATCACCCTTGTTTGAAATGATCATTTTGCAGACATTACATCTACCACTGTTGTCATCTTCCTATGTGAAATGAAGCAACGCTTTTTCATGTTTTGAATCGTTTCTTCCTCTTTCCAATGACTCCTCCTTGTTGGAAGTTTCCAGAAGTACAGACACATGAGTATGATGTCATTATTTTGCGATGCACAACCATAAAACAAAAATGCAACATATCGTCAGTCTTTTCTCAGTCACTCTTGTAGAAACTAGCAGACAAGGAGATATTCACAAATCACTGTGCAACTGAAGAAGTGGTTGTATGGACAAATCTGCGAATTTATCCCCTTTCCTGCCTTTTTCTGTGTCATTTTTTTCAAGGCACTGAAGAGGAAGATGGAGGTCCAGAGTGGCGTCCAGCCGCCGGAGCCTTGCCCCCTTGGCTCTCCTGGGTCAGGGGCCAATCAGCAGAATGAATTAAATGACAGACAGACAGATGCCGATGGAAGGCCTTCGGCTGAAAAGCACAACAAGGATGCACAGCCAGCAAGCCAAAAGGACGACAAAAAAGTAAGTCATAGACTCTTACTGCTGCACATCTGCAGCTGATGTGCTGTGAGTGTGCATTTGTCTGGGTGTGTTTGCACACTTGGGTGATGAATGATGAGATCCTGCCTGTCTGTTCAGTTATTCTGGGTAATAATGTTCTGTACTTTCACACAGAGACTTCCTCATTTACTGTGTAACCTTTTGAAGTGCATTTTGCATGTTTTATGTTGTTTAGTGGTGTTTGAACCACTGATTGCCGCAAAGAAGTGTGGGATATCCAGTGCTGAAAGAAGCAGTTTGCTCCCCAGTGTTGCATAAAAAAGTGAAACCATATCTACTTTTGGTCTTTGGCTTCAGTGGTTTTAAAGGAAGTAGGAAACATGTTGTTGTGTTGCTATGAACACCGTTCAGCGCATACAGCACAAACCACAACAACAATACATACATTTAGAATTGCTTATTATTTCACAAACCTAAGCAACTTGTGCAACCCTTTGCCATCTTGGAGCCCTTTGCACGTCCAAGAATGACAGTAAAATCCTCACTGGCTCCTTTCCATCTCAAGGACGTCAGTCATGCTTCTCTGGCAGGAGCCAGAACCTTTTTCCGTCAATCAGCCTGAAAGGCTGTATAGGCTTCGGAGCAGAGAAGAGATAGCGGCAGAATAAACAGAACAGATATACGAAAACATTCACGAGATGACTGGACTGACTGCTTCTGGCAGCTCTAAATGGGATGCTTGTCACGGCTTGCTATATCAATTTTGAGTCTTTTGAGCTGATTTTGAGCAAAAAAGTGATCGACAGGCTCTTCATCTTTGCGAGGTAGAAGGGCTTCTGAAGCTTTTAGATAAAATCTAAGACTATTGAAAATGTAAAATAATATAATTTTGTTAGCTTTGAAGGCAGCTTGTCAAAGCAAGAGGCCTTTACTGGCAAGGGACGTACTCTCACTTATAACTCTTGAATCTATCGCTTTCTTTACCTATTTATCATTTAATATAGAGCAGTGTCCTTATAGAAGATATTTATAGGTTACTGTAACCACACAAGTTAGAGGGAAAGTAAAATGTTCTACTCTAATCTTTAACAGTTCATAGGATTCCCATTCCTTGGACATTTTGCAGGGAAGTTCAACTAAAATTCTCCACACGGCTGGATAAAGGATTGCTTCCTCACTTAGATATAATTGGCTCGATGAAACAACCAGGACTCGCACACACACACACACACAAACACACACACACACAGGGAATTTGTTGCATTAAGTAACAGGCAGCAGGCCTTCATACTATTGGTTCCAACAATTGGCTACATGTCTGTTTGTATTGTCTACTAATGTGTCAGTGCATTACATCCTTACAGTACACAACTGACAATAAAAGCTGTCATGATGATTGTTGCCACTGCAGCAGCTTGAGTACACAGTGTTTATGTTGAACACAGGCATTTGTCTGTCTTTTGTTGTTGGTGCCTCGTTGTGAAGCAATGAGGCATGAAGGTGTTAGCTTCTTCAGTTTAAACGGCTTTTAAGTAGCTTACAGTTACTACTTCAGACATCTTTTTTTACATTTTACATTGGATGTCCCCAGTGTGCAAAAAGGCCACAGATCCTGTCATTACACCTATGTGGGTCTAAGTAAAAGGGAGAATGAATATGTGAATGTTTATTCATTTTTTTGCTCTTTGTTGGTTAATTACAAGGCAGCATTCACTGCAATTAACTGGCCCTGTGAGTGTGTGTACCTCTGACACTGACTGACCAACCGGTTGGCAGGCGAGCTTCTGCCGCTGTTTTGTCATTGATTAGTCTGGAGAGTTTATTCATCAAGATGTCATCGGTGAGAGTGGACCAGTGTTCTTGTCCTTATTAGCGTTTGCTTGCCTCTGGCCTGCCCTGATGTTTCTAAGTGATACATCTGAGAGACTTGGATGGCACAGTCCGACCCGTGGTCTCCGGCTCATAGCTGCTGTGGCATATGAGGTCATCCACAGTGCAGTCAGCTGTTGCTTAGAGGTTAAGGAAGTCAGCTGGTGAGGTAACTTTGCCAGTTTGAATCCCCAGACTGTCTCGGGTATCAGAATACCTCGGACTGTCTCCAGAATTTGAATACCCAGGGGCAAAAAAAAATGGTTCAAAGGTTTAAAATTAATTTTACTCCAAGCGCTGAACTGATGTACCCTTCAGTGAGCACTTAATCCCCAAATGGATGTGATATTATCTGCTAACCCTGGTTGTACTTGAGGGACAGAAGGCTTTAAGTCTTGTGAATCGAGCCAGTGGTGAATTGTATGATTTGTTTTTCTTCACATTTCACATCACACAATACGAGTGCAAACGCTTGTCACATAGAGCCTGGTTGACTCTGTTGGCTCCTTGGTATCAGCTGACCAATCAAACACCAAATGTGTTTTGAAGTTGAAGTGTGGATTTTTGGTCACACATTATTCTCTTGCATTTGTATTCTACTTGGAAGATAGAAGCTATGGTGGCAATTTAAGCTATAAAGCTACCACTCGAAAATCTGAAGCTTGTTTGCCTAGCTTGTTCTTGTTGGCACCGATTCTGCGAGACAGCACTGTGTTTGTAACCCAGTTGTAAAAGGAGAATCTGCCCCTTGACTGAATAACTGCATTAGTTAAAACAAACACTGAGGACAAATACTGATTTGTAGTGAATTTTAATTTCATTCCAATTTTAAAATGACAGGATTCTTAGAGATAATATGAAAAAAAATCTATGGTTCAATCCCTCTTGACAGCCATGTGTTTTATAAAGGAATAGTCAAGGGAGATCAGGTGAAGTTTTGATTTCGAGGGCTGTGCAGAAGGTCTTAAAGCTGACCCTGCACTTTTTTCAGCACACAACATAACCCCTGCCACTCCACTGCAACCCCGACCCATGTGTTGATCCATGACACCATCTCAAGCGCAGTGCATGACCTCGAAACCACCCAAAGGGCTTATTTCTGGAAGCGCCCCTCACCATTAGAGCCTCCGTTTGTGCTCATTATTCTGCAATTAGCTTTGTTGAAATCTCAAAGCATCAGCTGACCACCACTGATGATGAGCTACAATGCTGATTTGAAGCATTGCACTAATTGGTGTCATAACAACCTTCTGACCTTTAACTCATTAACTGTACTGGGAGCAGAAAACAGTCGGCAGGCACAAAGCCCATGACCGCACATAAGCGTTAGCGTGCTGATCCTGCAGTTTTATAATTGTTCTCTATTTAAAGAGCGTGTGCTCCTGTCTTTGCTTGTATGCACCATTTCCACAGATGGTTTCTTCAATTCTCATATGTATGTAAAACTGAGCGATTTGTGGTAATTTGTATTTTCTTTTCATTAGAAAAGAGTCATCGGGGATCGAGTTTTTAGGCGTGGAGTGGAATAGTTGTACCAGTGATTATTGCTGTTATATTTGATTACACAAATGAGAAACATTCAGGAATAGAGGAAGCAAATTATGCTAAATTGCTCTGACTGAAGTTTTTTTGTGCAACATCCAAATGAGCAATCAGAAAATTAAGATCTGGGCAGATGTTACTTAGCCAGAATTAATTTTGTGTTTGTTTTAATCAATAAAATCAACTTGTGTGAGCTGCAGTCAGATAAGTGGAACTTCCATGACTTTGTGATGACTTGTTGCCCAGATGCTCTTGGAGCATTTGCCTAATTTTTTCTCACTCATCATGACTTTAAAGGTAACTGGATGGCAGATGGCTTCTCACCTTGCGAGGCAATTTGGCCTTAGCCGCAGTGTGACAGGTTGGGATGTGATTCACTGTGATAGCTACTTATTTATCTTTTAATAAATATAATCTGGACTGGCTCTAAACTCTGAGAGTAATCGGCACCAAACATTGAATTTGTCAGCTAAAAATGATAGGCAAAGGTAATGGGCTAAAATGTACAAAAATGCGTGCCAGGAAAAGTTTTTGTGTTCTCCACTGGAATTGCTGGAGTGAGCAGAGTGCAGTGAGTTGAGGTAAATATGGACAGACATCCTGAACACCCCCTCCACAGCCCCCCTCACCCTCCACTCTACAGATTACCTTGGTGGTAGCTAGCAGGGCCCAGATAATTACCTTGTGTTATTTCTCCTCCCACACTTTTGCTTTTGAAGTTGTGGCTGCCTGGCTGCCTAGCTGCCTCAGCTCTAATAGCATCGCGGCACGCCATCGATCCCACACCCCTCCTCCGGATATGAATAGGTAGTGGAGGTGGGCTGACGGCTTGTGGAGGGAGCAGCTCTAGGAGTCCGTCCCACAAGTCTCTGTAGGTCTCCTAAAGCGCAGGTTAATCAATATCGCAGGATGCCAGATCACACTGTGCAAATTACTGTAATATGCACATTAAACTGCAAATTACAATGTGCTCTTTGCCATCAAACTCAGGCAACTTGTGAAATACTGTACATTTACAAATGTAGAGCGCTGCCTGTTACCTGAAACAAATTCCCTGTGTGAGTGTGTGTGTGTGCCTGTGCGTGTGCATGTGTAAGTATGTGGAGTTTCCGGCATGGCAATTTAAAATCTCTCCCATAGTAGGGACCTTTAAAAGTCTTCACTACTGTTGAGAAAATTAATGGCTTCTCTGCTCAGCTGTGTCAGGAAAGTAATATAAATTGTAGCTCTAATAGTTTTAGATATGCTGTCATGTCTTAATCCTTTGACAGCACAAATATTCACTGCCATGCACTGCACTATTTCAGGGAAAAAGCCTTTGCAGACGGTTGCTTTGCAGAGAGGTGAGATGTAATTTAAGTGCGATGGCTAAAGAACCGAGACAGATACAGTGCAGCTGCACATGCATATACTATGTTATAATCTCATTACTGTAATGCAATCCTGAGCATTACTGGAGGCTGATTTTATAAGCAAGTAGAAGCAAAAATTTGGGTTTTTATTTGGGCAAATAATGTGAACAAGTAAACAATATCCAGATTGAATGTTTTCAGCCTGACCATGCAGAGAGTGTTGATACAAAGTCACAAAACTAAAAAGTAATGAACTTTACTGAAAGGCAATGGTTTTCAAGATACATTACATAAACTATACTAAATGTAATACTTATATAATTATTTTACAGTGCCCAATAGGTTTATATACTATACTTATCTGCTTTTTTGACATTAAAAGCACATTTTTAGTTTTAGAACTTGTACCTCTCCCACATTAAAAAGAATAAACTTAAGTCCCACCAGATGAGCTGAGGTAAATAAATCGTCCCTGATTTTTGCAGAGCAGGAAGTAATAGGGTTAGCTCCTGGTTTGGTGACCAAGGTCAAGCTTTAGTCCATGATCTTGTGTATTAGGGACGGATGATCATTAGTGAGAAGGTGAAAGATTTTCTTTTTTAATCCTTTGCTCCATTTGTGATCACTTGCATTGGTGTCTTCTATAAAGTTCAGCTTGTCAGGTGCATGTAGCCCTATAGAGATAGTGATATGTGTTTAAATGCAAATGAAATAGCAATGGTGGAACATTTTGTTTAGACTAGCTCTACCAACTGTATAAGATTATTTAATAAAAAAAAAACAGTATAGACTGTAGGAAATGCTAATCATTGTGACTGGTATGCTATTTAGTGCATTTACAACTGGCTCTGACTATTTGTAGAGCCTTTATTTGTGTTCCTGCATGCTATTTTAGTCCAGTGGCTCTTTAATCTGTCATACAGAAAGTAGAGAGGATGATCAAGCGTGTCAAATGTGTATCATGTAGTCATGGATCAAGACACAAACTCTTTTAGTGGCTCCATTTATCTCTCATTGGTGCATTTTACTCCTCTGTTTCAAAGCATACTTTTAGTATAAACATAGACAACGAATGGGCACTCGCGCTAGTACGCAGACACAAAGACGCTCACACATTGACACACCGACCAGAGGATCACAGGGACCTTATTAGCTGCTGTCACAACACATTTATCCCTCATCTGTTTCTAGGAGCTGTCGTGAGCAAAAGGTTGCTCCCTGCTGCAAAGTGGCAAAGTGGGTTCCTCACTGTGTTTTTCGTTCTCTCTAATGGAGAGCGATGGCACGGGCCCCGGCCATCTCTATCTGTGGCCCTGTCCAAACAGGGGTGATTTCTGCCCGAAAATAGCCCTGCTGTCAACTTGCCTTAGTTGCCGGGCCCGCTGAGAGTCAGTTAAAGGGATCAGTGCTCGCTGGAGTGTGCGGCTCCGTGGTAAGACACGGTGCTGGTGACACATTGCTTTGATGGGATCACCGACCGCTCCTAATCCCCCCTCGACACAGATGACCTAAGGGGCTCATTGGACTCGTCGGAGCCAACAGTCATGTCTCCAGTCCTGTCTGACTTCAACATCTTATCCAGTTGACCTTCAGCCCTTACAAGCACATATGCAGTGCTTCTCATATAGCATAATTTTTTAATTTAATTACCCTCTGAAATTAATAAAATCTTATCTCACCGTAGAGCTGTGTGAGGCACATTCATTCGCTCAGCCATTACTCTCTGTTTCAGAAAACACATTGATAACACACCCATCTGTGAATAGCCCCTCCTTTCCATTTAAGCTCTAAATCACACCATGATCATTTGCAGAATAAAGAATTGTTGTTGGCTTTTCCCCAGAGAATAAGAGCGGTTGCATTTCTGCATAGACTCAATCTGAAGTTTAGAAATGGTCAGTATCATGGAAACTTCAGCACATATTTCTCCAAGACTGATACATTTATGTTAACTCTGATAAAATAGTCTATGTTCTTAATGCACCGCTTTAATCTCCAAGACCCAACTCTTCAAATGAGTTGTAAGCAAGCATTTAAAGATTTCAGCAAGGAAGGACAACTGCGGTCAAGTGAGCCATCACTTGCAAAAACCCAGCCAAGCCAGCTGCTGCTTGGATTTGATGTGTATCTATTCCAATATTTTATCTGTTCTGCTCTTTCAGAAAAAGTGCTTAGCAATTAAAAATTTACAGTAGGGCACCTTATATACAGTCACTTTTGTTAACTAATAAAAGAAAGTGTTAGTGTGTCTCCTTTCATTCACACACACGGGCGATCCCATCCTTTCGTCAGCTACCACCATAAGAATGGAATTAAATTCTGTGGGAAACGCTGAAATGACACATAAACAGCATCCTTCTTTTTGGTGTCTCCTTTGAGATTTGTGGTGGAGGTTGCTTTTGTGCTTGTGTGTGAACATACACTGTATTTGTGCAAAGAAATCAATTTGTTGTTCTTTTCTAAATATAATGCAAGATGTTTTTAGGATGCATCAAAGCAGACTGTTGTCTTGAGAAATTTTAGAGCCATAAAATACATAAATTGACAAAAAAAAACACTACTGCTGTTGTGTGTTTGGTGGGTTCGTAATGAAATATTTGTTGGATGTGTTACTTGATTTGCAAGCATGCAATTTGGCATCGGAACATAAGCATGAGAACACCCTGGTTAGGCCATCTGGAAAGTTCTTCGCTGTGATTACAAAAAAAAAAAAAATCAACCCCTTGCATTCTCATTTTTTAATGACTTGAGCACCCTGTGGATGTTTGCTGTGTGTCTGCTACACTGGAGCTGTGGAGAGGCATGTGTGCTGTGAGGGGTTTGTGTCTGACTCAGTGTCAAGGCTGGGAACTGTTCACTCTCTGTTTGTGATGACTTGGCAGCAAAGGATAAGGTCAAGGAAGACTTGTGCAGAATCGTCAAAAGTGCTGGATTAGCAGTGGTCCATCGTGGTTTTTACAGGGTGGAATTTTTTATATGAGGGTCTTAAATGTTGCCAGGAAACACGTTTAATTTTCTCATTTTCAGCTACGGACTGCAAATCATATGGCTTTTAAAGTTATAGAATTGTTGTGTATGTTCCACAGGGGGATGCTTGTGGTGACATAATGAAAACATAATATGCAGCTTGACAATCACTGTCTGAAAGGGAATGTTATTGGATTACATGTTTTACTGATTTCAACAATATGTGGGTTGTGTTTGTGGCCACTCTGCTTCATTAGAGGGGCTCTTACTTGGTATGTGGGTAAACATAAAGGGACCCACAGTCCCTATGTGTGATTACTGTTTTAGATGAGCCCCTTTCAGAGAGCAAAACAGCGGAAAAGCTGGAAATACTGTGCTGCTTATAAATGTATATTTTCTGTGGCATGACAAAAACGTATATCTTAATGTTATTTCAAGGCCTTAATACAGTACATATGTCATTATAAATTAATAGAATCATTACAGCCTTTGATGATTTTGTTATACACTAAATACAACAATACATTGAGTCATATGAAAGCCTGCCAGTTTTTTATTGAACTTAAAAGAAACCACTAGAAAAACCTTCATGGACAAGAAAGACAGTCATTTGCACAATGTAAGAAGAAACAGAACTGGAGACTGCTTGATTCATGTTCTTATTAGTCATGCTATCAAACTGCATGTACTTTTTATTTGCCAACAAAACCATATTGTTTGGTTTCCTCCATTCGGTGCTGTGTTTCCAGCTCAAGTGCGGAAATTGGAGGTAGATCAGATTCAGAATATAAATGGGAGACAACTGTTCAAGCTGTTTTATTTTTATTTTTATAGCATATGGAAATGGCTTTATTTCTCCCCATTATATGCAGGATATTTTTCATCATAGTTACATATCAAACTTATATACTCATCTACTATAAATTGGTGCCTGTCTGAGTATAATTCTGCATTGAGCAGCACAATCACTCCCTTAGGAAGAAAACTCAACCTCATTGCCTTGTATTGTCCTTTTTA
>JAPZDY010000008.1:6513709-6539240 GCA_029783645.1 Ctenochaetus hawaiiensis | reverse complement strand
GCGCGGAGGACTGAGCCTCGCGTACATGGGCCGCGCACGCTAACCACTGAGCTAAACGGCGGCCCGACCATAACATTATTTTAAAGAAGACTTTAAATTTGTAGTTTAGACTATAAACATATTAGGAAGCCCTTAAGGAAATAGGTCTTTTTCTAATTGGCTAACATCTGTTCAGACTTCTTTTGCAACCAGTAGAGTGCCCCCTGCTGGCATTTAGAAAGAATCCAGGTTTGAAGCACTCCTGCATTGGCTCTGCTTCTCAGATCCTGAACTTTATCAGGTATTTGTTCTGTACTAGTTAGAACCAACTTTTCCTTATCGTATTTAGAGTAGAAGGTCTAATTAGGTCTACACTGCAACACAATGCTGTTTCTTGATGTCATATCTTTAAAAGGATCATTACCTGGTGAAGACGATGACTCTTTGGGACAGTAGCTTTATACTTGGCCTTATAGCATTTTATCACATAAGTAGCAATGAAGCACATATCTTATTAGATATTGAAGTCAGTGACGTTTTTAGCAAACTTATGAAGCCAACATTATCAACAGTTTTTTTTTTATCACAAAATTTGTGATCAATAAACAAAATTAAACACATCTTTACTGTTGCACCAGCAGGAAAGTCAACACAAACTTTTGTTTTAAAAAAAAAAATTGCAAAGAGATTTAGCTGTTAGTAATAGACTTAATCAAAATTGTGTGGACTTGCTGGTTAATGGCTTGAATGTTGTGAATATTTATTTATATGTCAAATTTCTGCACTGCTGGTTTAATTTTGAATTTAAGCTTTTTTCCTTTTGTCTTTCCTAACCAGGAAAACACAGATGTTTTATCTCTAAAATCAGGCAACACTGTAATTTTGCAATTTTCCAATCATCTGATGGACTCTAGAACGATCCGGTCCCTGTAAATTGATATAACACTTAATTTTGGCTAAAAATTTTGGTAAACTCCAACCCTGTCATTCCAGTTTCCCATAGCTTGGTCTCAAAATCTCCAAAAAAAAAGGTATTTTCATTTATCAGACAGTCTGAGCTTTCCCAGAGGAGATGTTTTGGCCTTGGCTGAAAGCTGCTTGTGCACAATTTACAGCGAAAATGGACTGACTAGGCACAAATACAGTAAAATGAGACTTTCCACGACCATCTGATGTGAACGCTCTCTCAGATAGTTGTGCAAAGTATCACAGAATGGGCAGACATGCACAGAATCAGAGATGTTTACAAAGATCACAGAGGAAATGAGGTAATTCTGTGGCGCTGCTAATGCCAGAGTCTTGACAGAGGATATGTTTCATTTATCCTATCTGCATCAAGGTCGACACGGCAATTACCACGGCGGGGAGAAGCTAAAAAAGAAAATCCACCGGCCTAGTTGTGAATATACAACAAATCACCTGTGCTGTTCAGGGCAGGTAAATTTTAAAAGGGGTGATATAAAGTGTAGCTCAAAGGCAGACTGTTTAAGCATGGAGAAAGAGAGTGAATGGTTTATTACCCAGCCTAGCAGAGTAGCTCTAAAAGCCCACTGCAAGCTCACACCTTTTTATTTAGCTGGTTTAAGGGACATAAAATATAGCCCATTTTGTTTCCCGAGGAAGACATCCACCATTAGCATTTTTAGTCTCAGATTACGATTAACAGGCTTCATAGACAGTCACCATGTTGCACCCACATTTTCATTTCCAAGAAGACAGCAAAAATAAAAGGTTATTTCCAAGAACCCCACCTGCTCTATTAGTGTAATAAGCTGAATTGTCCGGCCCCACCAGGCTCTTGTCCCCGTGGTCTCCATCCTCATCATCTCCTCTCACCTGAATAGCTGCTTAATACCTCAGTGTTGTCCCTCCTGATTCCTTTACAGCTGCTTTCCCACTCGCCTTCATCCCTTCCCCGTCTCCCTTCTCCTCCCTTCCTCCATGCTTGTTACAGGCCGTCATGCTAGCAGCGCAGCACACTTGCCGCGTTCACGCCAGTTGGTCAGCTCAGATTGGCATGCACAGTATGTCTCCTGGACTGACCTGCCTGCCTGCGTTGCTCTCCTATTAAAATTCCTGTGCCAGATCCCCAGTGAGGAGAGGGTAGCAGGGTCATCCTGGCTCGCTGGCCTCTCTCCCCCTGCCTGCCTAATGAAGAGGACGCCTGTTGGGTTCATTATTAAAGAACTGCTAATAACAGACGGAGAAAGAGGAGTGGTGGTGGAGAAGAAGGTTGAGTGAGATGGCAGAACGGAGAGAAAAGAATGGGGGTGGAGAGAAATTGCAAAGGCAAGCGATTTCCAGGAAAATGTAAGGATTCATAGTTTCTTTTGTTTCCAAATATGGTCTATAATGCAGCACCTCTCCTCTCCTCTCACAGCACATCTATGTGAACAGCTTTTTGCCAGAGTTTAAAACAGAATGAAAATATTTGAGTATTGTGGTTCAGTTTTGTTGTGGTTCTCATACTGTAAGTATGAAATACCAACCACATCATTTAAACACAGCTATACATACACATAAAGAATTGCATGGAAGCTGAATGTTGCTGTACGTGCCATACGAGGACGTCTTCACTTGAATACGATAGGATAAGAGACTTTATTTGCTTCTTTAGCTTCTGTCAAGAAACATAAAAAAGCTTTACAACAAGAAATAAAAAGGGACACATGTAAATGGTTCACTACAACTGTTGATCTCACAGGTAAAAGAAATGGTTTTGATGTTTATATCTTCTCTCTTTTTTTTTAAATATCTTTTCTCTGCCTTCTCTCGTTAACTATCAATATCAAACAATGCAAAAATGCTAGACAAATATTTAAAAAATTTGGAAACTGCAGAAATGTTGTTTAATGGATCCTTTATTGCGAGATTATTCTTCAGTCTCCCTGCAGTCATTTTCCCAGTGTGCACTGAAGGCAATGACAAAAAGTGCAAAAATGAAATCCAATCTGTGTGGGCTCTGTAATTCCCACGGGAGAACAGCCGTGTTTACCTATATGTCCATTGAATATTCCAATAGTTATAGCATGAAAAATCCATATGTGCTCTTTGCCTGCTACTGCATTAATTAGCCTTTTGCTGGAGGAACCATTAATTACACTGGGATTATTGTGTAACTATCCAGCAGACCTATATACCAGGCGCAGAAAAAATTTCCATATAGATACTTATTTTTTTGTGAGAGCAATAATAGAATTCCTTATAGCCGCCTGAAGCACATCCATTCGAAATTAGTCTGCCTGCTGCAGATGCTCTCTGTAAGTGATGTGGGGTATTATACAGAGTATTACCGAAGTCCTGAGAGGCCTAACCCAGGTCGCAGGAATTGTGTGCATGTACTGTATAGTCACTTTCATGTGTGGTGTGCCTTTTCAGGGTTGGGATATGAATTCATGCTTATATCTGCAGAACTCCCCGCCATATGTCTCTTAGGTGTCCTGTCTCTCAACACAAACCAGG
Organism: Ctenochaetus hawaiiensis; assembly: GCA_029783645.1. Taxonomy (NCBI): domain Eukaryota; kingdom Metazoa; phylum Chordata; class Actinopteri; order Acanthuriformes; family Acanthuridae; genus Ctenochaetus; species Ctenochaetus hawaiiensis. The sequence continues at coordinate 6,535,799 of JAPZDY010000008.1, read as the reverse complement.
CAAAGGTTCAATGCAAATTACCAACCATAAACAGCCAAGCGTGACAGCATAAATATGTATCGTAGTCCCGACTGCACCACATCTTTGAAGAGAAGAGTACCCATCTCATGACTGGAGAAAGTCGAGGAGAAAAAAAAACAAATGTACTGCAAGTGTATGCTTCTGTGAAATGGGCCAGGGATGTGGGATATGATTTTCATGCAGCATGACCAGGGCTATTAGTTTCTGGTTGCTGGTAAGAGGCAGACCACAAGGCCTATTAAAAAGGAAGTTGGCCAATTAATTTAAGCCGGATACAGGATCAAGTTGCACGCAAAGCTTTACAGAAAAAAAAAAAGCACTGAAGAAATAAAAGTCAAAAAGCAATCCATAGAAGGCATGTCTCCGTTTTTAGGGAAATTGAAGCATGTTTTATTCAAGTTGTTTCAGCAGGAGTGCAAAAAAAGAGACGGCTTAGATTTGCATAATGAAGCTTCCTATCAGATCCTGTGAGCCTCTGTTGTTTACAGTCAATCATCGATGGAATGACAACAAGACACAAGAACACAGGAATGCTGCTGTAAGGGTTTTCAAGACAAGGAAATGACTGAAATTCCAAGTCATATCCTCCCCCCTATTCAGGCAGAGGCATCTCATATCAGCTGTAGCTGTTAGAGGAGAGGAGGGGAAAATGTTGAAATAGTTATATGATTCAATCCAGAAATAATAAGAAGTTTGTTCGGATAAAACTACTGTAATCATTAAATGGAGGGATCCTGTGTTTTCCCTCTCTGCGCATCTAATCTAGGTCACAATTGGATGGCTCATCGCTGTGCAGAAAGTAAATCCACCCAACGATCGCAGAAGGCCTTATCCTACTGTTTACAGCAGGGCTGGGTCGATATCCACAGGAGGCGCTCAAATAAACAAACCATAAATGCCGGGGCTTCTGCTGGCCTCAGAGATTATGGCTGTAACAATGATTAATTTTAACAACCTGAGCTAATTGTCTCCGAAACTTTAGTTAACAGCAAATATGATCTAGCCCTGGGTGCTTTTCTCTCCTGTAATGAAGAATAATGAGCAATGGAATTACTGCTGGCAATTTTTTTTTTTTTTTTTTTTTTTTCCGTTGGAGATTTGTAGAGAGCACAGAGGCCAGCAGGATGTGAATCCGGGAATGAAGAGATAGACTGTATCTGTCTGTGCGTCTGTCTGTCTGGAAGGAAACAAGTAAGAAAGGAAGGAATAGAAACTTGTGTTTGGCTTGAAATCAAATCCGAGCCCCTTGATGAATGTGAGGGAGTTAGCCTTTTGCCTGTGTTTTGTATCTGCCTTGTTTCTTTTTTCGACGCTCTGCTCTCTGCTGCTTGCAGGCGGCATGTCACATATCACCCTCTTAGGAGGCATCCTATAAAGCTTCAGCATTTTTGTCTTTGTTGTGATGGATAAAGATATTTTCCTCCCTCCCTCTCCTCCTCCTCCTCCTCCTCCTTAAACCCTGCCCCCTCTTCTTCTCTGTGTTTACTGTCCTCCCTCTCTATCTCGTCTTTCTATCTCTCACCCTCTCCCTGTGTGCCTGCGTGCATGGAAGTGTATAACACTAGCACTGCTGTAGAAAGCAACTTGGCCTTGAGCAGTGTCTATGATTCTCCTTCAATCTTAGCTGTGTGCTGGAACACCACCTGAGGCTGGAGATGAGACCTCTCCACAAGTGGCAGAGCTTAAACGCCCTATTTTATCTGCACTATCTCTCCCCTAGTGAAGTGAGGGAAGCATGGAGGCAGGGAGGGAGGGAGGGAGGGAGGGCCGTACAGTAGCTGTATTCAGACAGTGTGTGGTGCATATGTGGAGGAGGAGGAGACCTTCAACACTGCCCGACAGCATACAGCGTACTCTGATGTCATTATAAGATCGTACACCTTGTGGAAAGAGATTTAATCGATCTGATCCGTTCGCTCTGGTTGTGACTTATTCAGCTCAAACATGAGCGCAGAACAGAACCTTTGTTCTTCCTCCTCACTTTCTCCGCTTTCTGCTGTTTTATCTTGTTGTTTGTAGGAGGAATGCATAGCATCGGTATGGCCAGCGGGACTTGTAAGGGATTAGTATTGTTATCACATTCCTCCTTCACCAAGGTGCAAAAAGACCCTGACCTTTAATGTAATCACTCTCACCTACTCAGTATCTGACACAGCACACGGCTATCCGTATCCTTCTCTGCCTGCGGTCCACAAGCTCCCCTGGAGAGTCAACAGATGTAATTTAACTTATTAGTGCAGTTGGTTGTATATGTACATTACACTTAATGTGCAAGGAAGTAAGGGTCACCTATATGTTAAATTGTAATTCATTTCCTTTTTGTTTTTTAATTTAGTGTGCAGCAGGCAGCTCCATTAGCACAAAGGTGTCTGATGCAGTTTCCCAAGAGAAGAAACTGGCAGCTTTCTGTCTGTCCCTTCATGTGCATGCAGAGGGATCAGTTCAGATGCCCGTTAAAACACTGATCTCTAATTAAGCCACATGCTTTGATGGAGACTGACTCTGACTAAAACTCATTTCGTCAATACCAACATATAAAACTCTCACTAGGTGTGTGCTGGGTTACCATCATAAGAGGTGCAATTTAACATTTCAACCACCGTTCGTGTTGCACATGAAGAGAGCGCTGCACAGCATCAACATGTGACAGGTGCAAGCAGTGTCTAAATACTTGTCCATAATCAGCACCTGAGTCACAGATGTAATCACTCATAAATAGTATTTGCAATGCCACCGTGGACCTGAAACCTGCATCTATGGCTACTTCTTATAAACCAAATTTCATTTTAGGAAACAGAAGTCACAAGGAGACAAATCCAGAGAATAAACAGGGCTTTGAAGCAACCACTGTGCTGTTTCCAGTGTGATGTGAGCAGGTGTGCAACCCCACGAATGTCAAAGAAAACCAACAGCATGCTCTTAGTCGTGCTCCTGACCTGACATGCCTTCTTACATCTTGGATACTGAGGGCTCTTCTACTTTGAAGACTGCTGTTTGTTCTCTGGCTTGTGGCCGTACACACAACTTTCATCACCGGTGATGATCCTTGACATGAAGTTTAGGTCGTCTCTGGTCTGTTGACAGGAATCCTCTTAGACTCTGACACAGTGCTGCTTGTGCTTTGGAGTCAGGAAATCACAAGTGGTCACAAAAAAATGTGTGTAACCCAGCTGATGCAACAAAATTCATTGCTTGTATCTGTTTCATGCACATTACTGAGCAGGGCTTAGTCGCATGCTTTAGGAACAATCTTGGATGTTCATAATCACATCTTGTATTATGTTAAGTGTTACTGACATTACTAGAACACATACTGTATTTCCTTTGATGGCCCTGCACGCCATAACAGGGGCTTATCCATCCAGCCAAATATTTTTTTACTATGTTATATTTTTGAATTGATCGGTTCGAGCCAAACTTTTATTGCTCCATAAGCCAGTGTTCTTGGCAATTTTAAACAGTTTTAGTTAAACGCACTGTAGTAAGTTTATAGGCAGTTAGCTGGATGCATTTTATAAGTTCATAGTGGTGTTTACTTCCTCAGAACAATAGCTGCTCTCTGAATGACTCACAGTGTCCACTCCACTGCTTTGTCCCGTTTGCAGAAATGTTCTGGAGAGGGTTGTTGAACTAGAGGGCAAACCTTGGGGAAATATGCGTGCCGAAGTGGAGTCTGCTTCATTGTCCTTCAGAAAAAAATTACTGATGTCGAACTACTCGATGGGGGTCAAGAGTACTTACTGTTACGTGGCTTTAAATGGATGATGAAGGTCCTTTTATATTAAGTACATGCTCAAGATACTTCATGGCTCCAGTGCAAATGAAATAGATAGCCTGATTTTTTATCTAAATTTTGATTAATTTTGATCAATTACAAGATTACCGTGTGTTCTCATAAAAAGGGCTCCCGTTCAGGATTAACACTGTGCAGTGGACCAACACTTCTCCGTGCTCTTCCTTTTTTCAACAGTCTAATGGTGATAAAGTTAACTGTATCATAATAAGATGTTAAACTAAGAAGGCATGTTGTAAACCTTTCTGAACTGATTATCATTAAACCCTTCTTTATTGGTAGCAGTAGACCACTTTCCTTTAAAGATGTGTTTATTCATTGTGTATTACAGTACTTATCATAACGCAAATTTCCACTGCCTAGATAAAGGAATGCCCTTCAAGAAGAGTAAAACCTCACTCTATTAATTCAAGCACTCAAGCAAACTAAAGCCTTGGAGCTGCACAATTCATTAAGTGAAAAGCAAAGAATGACAAGCAGGCCAGATACGAATCCTCACTGCTGTGTATCACTCTCTGTCTCATCCAATGAAGAGAACAGTCATCTTCAAAATAAAAGCAAGGAGGGTTGTTAGGTTATCACCTCATTAATTTGCTTCGTTCGGGAAAAAAGAGCAGACTGTATGAATGTGTGTCACCATCCAACATTTAATTAATTTCAGTCACCTCGGGGTATTGCGAGTCCACTTTTCTTTCAAGCGTTTCACTAAATGGCCATTTTTAGGTTATTTCGCTCACTTTGTTTATCTGCCCCTCGCTCTCTCGCTCTTTGGTTATTAACGTCTTTATCTCTGTGAAGAGACACAGAACCTCTCCGTTAGATCACGTGTTGCTCTCAAATTTAACCTCTTGAGAATGTAAGAAAAGTGGGACTAAGTTGAATCCACATCTCTGTTGTGTCAGAAGGAATCTCAGACTTTAAATCGTATTGCTTATTCTACAACTCTGCTTTTCTAATTTTACAACTTAGTAGTGTTTCATTAAGATCCTCTGTGGCCTGGGCCGAGCAATTAATCTGCGAACTATGAATTAGTTTTAAATGCCATTGACAGCTCTCAATTATAATCCTATTTACATGACCATTTAGTTAGAATTGTGTGCATTTTTTCTAATCTCTGCACGTTTGCTCAGAACAAGGACTGAAGTGATTTTGCAGCATTGTGTTAACTGGAGGTAATGTGGGTAATTTAGGTAGTATCATGACATTCCACTTCACATGGTATCCAGATAGCAGATAAAAGGCTTCCTATAGAATAGAATAAATGACAGATACTGGTCAGTAGTTTTAGCTCAGTTTCAAAATAAAATCCCAGTGCCCCAGTGCAGCGATGCAGATGCTGTGATGTAGGAGATACCGTCCTTTGGATGAGATGTTAAACTGAGGTCTTGACTCAATCCTGGCCAAATTCCCAACCTGGCTCTCTCCATCTGGCCACCTAATCATCCCCCAGCCTAAGTGCCTCCATTATTCCCTCCCTCTCCACATCAAGCTGATGTGTGGTAAGCACATCTGGTGCAAAATGGCTGCTGTGCATCACCTAGCTAAGTGCTCCACATTGGTGGTGGCTAAAGGGAATTTTACACCTTCACTGACAGAGTTCTTTGGGTATCTTGATAAAGCGTTGCACAATAATAATGTTTGTTTTTTGTTTTTTTTTAACTTGACTGACAACCAAACTTAACCTAACTTACCTATTTGCCCATGTGTCATGTTTCATGTTTGCTTCCTTGGTTTATTTCTAAAAAGCCTGTGTGAAGACAAAGTCTCAATCTAAGTCTGTTTTTTTCTGTAGCTTGTGCACATTTCCAGCAGATATTCTGTACATTTTATTTGAACTAAATGTCATTTTTTTGTGCTTAGTAAAAGCTCAAGGTTAGAAAAAAATAAAGGTAACTAATCAGCCAATGTGAGATTAGACATATATGTAGAGGTTAGGTATTTGTTAATATTGCAAAGACAGATGTAAAAATCTGTATATGTATTTGCTAAAACTCAGTCTAATGATTGAGAGAGAATCACGATGTCAGTATTTAGCTTCACAACCCATAAACATAATCACTTTTGACATACTTGTGTAGCGCTAGTCTGCATTGTCATCAGCATGGGTTTGTTGTCAGATTGTGTGTTCCTGAAGAAATAACTGACAGCCTCAATACCCCAATCTGCCTCTCAGGGCTTTAAACATGCAATGAATTGGATGGGCCATTGAATTTAGCCAGGAGCCTCCTAGAGGCCTATGGGAGGAAACAGGAGCACATTAAAAGTGCTGATGAATCCAATCAGCCTGTTCGCAGGCATCCAACACAGATATGCCGGTGCACTAAGCAGCGCTACTCAAGGGCTTAATTAGAAGGATGCTTGTGTATTGTTTGTTTTCAGGCATTAGTAAAGTCTGTGTGTCCTGATAATGGAATTGGCTGGGAAATGGAATCGTTTGGCCCTGCCTTCATGCTGCTAGGCCTGATACTGCTTGTCAACACCATTGTTTCCTCACCCTCCTGTGGAGCCCCTATCGATGTCAGTGAAGGAAGACAGCTCTGCAGCAGCCAGCCAACCCCTCAGCTGGAGCACTCAGGTTCGCCTGTCAGCTAACAAGGCCCTCCATGCTGGAGAAAAGTCTTTTGTATTAGAATCTAGCTCTAATTAGCAGCTACAGTCTTTCCCCTAAAGCCTGACACCTCAAATCATCCCGTCATTGCGTGTATGCAAACAGTTTTTTCCTGCTCTTCCAGTGTGCATTGCACTTTATCTTCACACCTCGACTTTCTGATCTTTTCCTCCCCTCAGCAGGTGGTTTGACCTGTTTGTGAAATCAAGGCGTTGTAGTGGTGATCTAGAATGAGTCATAATTGAACACATATAAATGTTAATCGCTTTTAACATATTGTAGTACATGAAATATTTATTATAATCAATAATCAGTTGATGTTGAGTGCTATAAAATTCTTGCTCTACTGTTCTTTCACATCAAAACTCTTCATATATACACGTCACAGCAATAATTATCAACTGCAGCTAATGTTTCAGTCACTCTGACAACAGAACTTTAAAAAGAGTCACATGATATGATCAAATAATCACAACATACTTTTACTTTGTAAATTATATTTTAACTGTACACACAGATTAAACTCTGAGTTAATTCCTGAAGTTTATGTTTTATACAACAGACAATCCCAGATTTTAATTTTGATTAAAATGGTTATTCATAAAAATATGTATTTATTAAGTCTTCATGAGAACCCTGTTTGCAGATTTTCAAAGATATGTAACAACCCACTTCTCAGTGAAAGATGTCACAGAGACAAAAAAAAAATTATCTGTACCTTTTTCTCAACGTGATTCGCTGACAGTTAGCATGGATAGTACATTGATTTATGAATGGAGCTAAAAGTATCTATTATTTTTTTAAACTACCATGGATTGTGAGCATTTATGACTTTTTACCCACATGACCATGGCACTTCATGGCAGGTTAGTTAGAAAGTCAACCAGCCAAACCCCGTCGGCCTGATACGGGAATAAGTGAAGCTTAGGAATTCTTTCACTCAGCGAGGCAGGAATTCAATCAGTCGGAGTATGAGGCTAGGAAACTGGGCATCCGACACAGTTATGCTTCAGCACTTTTCAATTTGGGCTTGTCCTGCTTCAGCCTCTGGCCTGTAGCATATCATTAATGAAAGTCACATTAGGCATCCCTGTCATCCTTAGTCATCCTGCTCAATCACTAGAAAAGTTTCTCAGCTGTATGGGAGGCTAATGTTCATTGCTGTATCAAATACTGCTATCCTATTCCTCAGCTCTATTTCTGTTTGCTTGATACTTACTGCTTCTTTCAAGGCAACATGTGCTTTGAAAGTCCCAACTGTTTCTGCTTAAACAAACTTTAGAAATAAAGCGGATTCTGGAAATTATTATCCCACATTATCCCTGTTCTCTAATTTTCTCTTGATTGATTTCTCTCCAGTGTCTTTTTGTAAAAATAGCCGCCCTCTTCCTTGTCCTCTCCCCTGACCCATCCCTTTTGCTCTTATTGTCTTAAATGATTCATGATGTTTTTTGCTGCTCTTTCTGTTGCCCAAGCGCCTCCTTGTCTTGTAGTAGTAGAGGTCATGGATTCCTACATTTATGCAGGGAAGTAAAGATGGATGTCTTGGGTTTCCTACATTGTGACCTCAGCCTTTACCCGAGTACCTCACACTGTCGGAGAGTGGCCTGGTCTCCCAAACCTTTGCCCTTCAAGGGGGAAACTCCATACTGTGAAGGCCAGCTTGTGTTGCCTTCCTGTGAGGTTCTGTGGCTCAGACAAATGGCCTTTTAGTGGAAATATTTGGCGAAACACATAGAAATGTTTTAATAGCGCAGGTTAATGCAGTCTTCAGCCTTGCTGTGTTTTTAGGTGATGTGATTAAACAAGGTTAAATTCCAGAGCAGGAAGCACGCACTGCATTTTTTCAATGTTCCTTTTGATGTGTGTCTGAACTTTCTTTTCAAAAAAAGCTGCTTCTGACTTGTTTGAGGTTGATTCCTTAAAACAGAATTTAGTCTCCTCATGAATACTTTCACTGCTCAGCAAAATACCAAACTGTGTAACAGAGCCTTTAACACAAGCAACAGTGTGCTGCTTGTGTTACTTTAAGGGTGTTTTTTTGTGTAAACATGAATCTCTAAATCCATGCTCTCTGTTTCCATGTACATGTAACATGTGTAGCTTGTCTGCTTTATCAGTGTGTTTTTTAATACATCTAGTTCACATGTTAATTTTTTCAGAAGAGTCTATCAGGATCCCTCTTTAGGGGGTCCTTGTTTCTCGCTAACTCTTCACTTAACTTTATTGTTTGTGTCCTGTCACCAGTCTTTTGTTGGTGGCTCCATTTCCATACCTGTGCGAGTTATAAAAATCGCACACATTGATCTGACTGAGAGATAGGATGTGCAAAAAGAGGTCAGAGTGTGCATTGTGCTATTTTAAAAAAGGTTAAATGAAAAGACAAGGAAAACTGAAGGGTTTAGAGTCAAGAGGCTGTTTAACAATAATAATAATAATAACTTGAACTTATAAAGGGCCTATGCAGAGACTCCTTGATGCTTTACAAGGAATCAGAGGCATAACAATAAATAAATATATAAAAATCAGTCATTCAAAACCACTTGCTGCACATGGGGTCCAACACATACGCACGCATTCACACATGGACGTCATCCCTGCTATGTGTGTGTATTATGAGTAATTAAACTCAGTCTGGCAGCTCACAGCTTGAGAGGCTATATAAAACAGGGCGTGGAAGATGTGGAAACTGTGATCTTCCATCTGCAGTTGCCTACATGGCCTCTCTTGGCCCTGGAGGACACATGCTGCATTAGGAGGATTTGTGTTGTGCAGTGCAGTAAAAATGTGTGTTACCACTGCAAACTTTGGCCACCAAAAAAAAAAAACAAAAAACCTCCAATGATTCAAAAGTTTCATTTGACCCTGTGATCTTAAGAAAGACTTGTGATCTGGAATTGGAAGCTATCAATATTTTTTTATGGTATTTTAGAGATTGATGCCTCAGACGAGCATAAATCTCAAAGATTCTTGAGCTGACTCAGTGTTCCTGGGTGCAACCTCCCCACTGGTTTCTGATTTACTGGTAGTTGAGCCATTTGCTGAAAATTTGTAAACACTCCAGTGTGCATCAAATCATTCTGCCACAGAGAAATGAATGATGCAGACAACATGATGTTCACTTTTCATGATCTAACAACTGGCTTAGACCATAGCCCGATATGCACTGAGCACAAATTAGCATATGGCCAAAATATGTTTACTCAACTTGTGTTTTTCCAGTGAGCAGCAGCAATAGACCATATATTATCTTTGGCTGCTGTAAAATGTGTCTCTTGACATTTTGCGTTCGATTTATCCTCTCATGTCCTGTGATTTGTGACTGTTGTGATGTGCTCAGCATCCTTTCATTTGCTTTTCCGGAGCAGCGTGTTCTCTTGTGGACAGAGGAAGCTGTATTCTCTATAAAGGACTATCGCTAACACCACGAGGAGCAACATTCACTTTGCACTCCATCACTGCAGGGCATAACACGAGTGCTTGCACTTCATTAACTTAATTAATTACTGAATGCACACAAGTTCAAGTGCCACATTAGTGCTTTAAGGCCTTTTAGCTGCGTCCTTCATAACTGTTTAGTTGGATAGTGCTGGTAAAAGCAGAAGTAGTGGAAAAGAAACTGCTGGTTTGAGGTGCTGCTTTAACCCAAAGTTTCAACTCTCCAGAAGACTGTGTTTTCATACTGAAGTGTCTCTGAGTAAATTATCAAATCTTCACCAGCTCTTTTTTTTTTTTGCTCCATTGGTCTAAAAGAGGAAAAGTAAATTTCCCTCTTTCAGACCAATGGAGCATTCAAAAAAAGCCACATTATCTGACAGACTGTGGTGCATCGGTAACACAGTGCAGTCCTTTCAAAACGGTGACAGTATAGCTGTCTGCTTTCCTCAGGGGGCCAAGAGCCACTGTTTCGACATGTCCCTGTGTCAGCAGTGTGGAGGGGAGCAGGAATGTGTTCATGACTCTACATGCGTACCCTGTTATGCTCCACTGGGGTGCAGAGTGGTGGGATCGTTCTGTTTTTTCACCGTAGTCTCTTACGCCCCGTCTTTCATACGATGAACCAGTGAGACAGAGAGATCAAACTTGCGATATGATGCATTGTGGGATCTTTCTCCACACAGAAGGTGTTCATTGCCATTTAGTATAATGGCTCAATGTGCACACTTATCATTGACAAAGAAGTCCACTAAAATGAGTGTAAACACTTCAGTAAAGGGTCTTGTGCTTCGAATTCAGAAAAATAAAAATTCACACAATACCTATTCATTTCAAGGTAGAAAAACTGCAAAACATTTGATTCAGAGGTAAAAATCTGGCCTTTTCATGTCCTTCCCAAACATTTAAGGGCAAAGTGCCTGGAGTGTTTTCTCTACCTAGGCTTCACGGTCACTTACCTAGTCCTCACCCAAGGCTGTAAATACTGAAAGAAAGAAGGTGTTTGCGTTTGTCCTCAACAAGTTTTTTTATTTGGGATTGCCGAGCACAAACTTAAAAAGCTGGATTGAAGAGCTTGCTCCAATAGGCAAAACTCTGTCTCTTTTACTCAGCCGATAATTGGGCCGTACCAAAAAGTTTTTAGTTTCTTCCATGATGTTTGAACATTTGAATTCTAAATCAGCATTAAATCTATAGGCTGTTGTGTTTTTTTGCAAGGTTTTTAGCGTGTCGTGAGTTGGATGAGTAAAGTAATGAAACCGACGCTGCGAGACAGACACAAAAAAAGTGATTCAATATGTGGAGGCCTATCTTGGTATTAAGGTGGGTTTCCTTGAATATATGAATGCTGAATGTACAGAGAACAGAGAGGAAAAAGAAAACACTTAAGTGAAATAACTGCAAGAACCGAAAGTCTGAGTTGAGTCAGAGGCTGAACTGAAAGTAAACACACACAGACACACAGACCCTCAGTGCCTGCTTTCCCTGGCTAGCTAACGCCCAAACATGCTGTTTTTTAGCTATTTTGGGTAAAATAAGTAAAAACTAGTGAAATGATCCTGCAGCAAAATTCGCATGTATGGCAGGGTGTAATTTTGCCTTTTCTGCAGGTTTGACTTGGGGTTGTGTATGTGTTCTATTCAAACCTGTATAGAAAAAACCCAATCAAAACTTCAAATAAAACCTGTTTAAAAAATGTTATTGGTATGGCATTTGGTATAGTCCTAATGGATAATTTTCTGTTCTTCTTAAGTGGAAATCAAGACAGAGCCCAAGGTTGAATAAAAAATCATGTTCATAATAGCTTCTCACAGTGGTACATTCTCAACATTTCAGCAAGTAATATTGCAGAAGGCGGCCTCAAGTGGGAAACTTGCACAAGACTGTGTGCTCATCTCAAAACTATACAGTTTTCATCTGAGCGGAGAGAAGGGACTTTATTGAATTTAAAGAAAAATGATAACATCATGTGGAGACAGTGTGCAGAGAAAATAGACTTTTATCAAGAAGTGTTGTTATTGGAGGACTGCAGTGTTCGCTGACTTGGTTGCAACTTGGTTTGTCTTCCCTTGCTCTCGTCTTAATTCTTCATTTCTAGTCTCCAAGGGGATCTGACAGCAACAACAAAGCAAAAAAGAGATTTCGAGCCTGAGAGGAAAAACTGTAACACTGTAGAGCAGAGTGGCGTTTCTGTCCATTTTTGACCCTGACCCTCTGGGGTTGTCATTCTTGTGAGAAATGTGTATGTGTGTCCTCATTACTTTTTGTTTCCATTTATATGCATGTGCTTTCTCTTGACTGTGCTTTGTGCTCAGCACCCTTCCTGCACTGAGCAGTATGACAGATTACTCTTAAAAAATATAAGCAAACAGTGTTACACTTAAGAGCTGTTTTTTTGGCCTGTCATCTTTTATCTTTGGTACAAGTCAACAGTTTTTTCTCTGTACCTGCAGTGCCAATGCACAGCGCGTTCTGTGATGCTTGGCAGATGTGCACGTTTCAAGGTGGTATCAGGTTTCTTCGAGGTGGAAAGGGGGTACAGGCCTAGAAATAGCAACAGTAGGCAGCTGGGGTCCACGTCATCCTGAGAGATGCTGCCGCAACCAAGGCCCATCTGGAGGGAACAGAAAGCCAAGGACACTGCAGGAGAAGAGGGGAGAAGGGAGAAGGATTAGTGATCAGAAACTTTCTGGACTGTTAATGTTGCGTATGAATGGAGCTTTGCACAGTAATGTGCTTGTAGCAAGTGCAAGCAGTAACTTTTTTAAGTAGGTATTCCAAATGTGCATTTGTGATTTCCTGACCCCAGGGCAGAATTAGAGGTGTAACAGAGTCAGCAAGGAACTTGATGAACAGGCTTGGAATGACTTAGACTTCTTGTTGTGGTGACTGCAACTTCTTTCTGTTGCCCTAAGATTAAGTGTCTGGGTTGCAGCCATAGACCAAAACTACAGGTAAACTGTGAAACTGCAAATGTGCATCTAACAGTGTTTACGAAAATACATGCTGCTGATGATGAAGAGATGAAACTTGAGGCACTTATTAATGAAAGTTATTGCTTTAACCTTCTACATGCACATTACCGTGCAGTTCTCTGTTTATGCACAGTTTTTGGAAGCCCCTTTACAGTGCAAGACCCCTGTGATTGACCTTGCCATTGGACATTTGAAAAAAACATAGATGTGTCTTCGATGTGTTTGTTTTTCTTTCTTTCTCTCTGTTTTTCTTTCCTCCTTTTTGTCTTTCAGCAGTCAGGCACACATAGGGGGAGACAGACTTAAACATCCTCTGCCCGACGGACTAGAGCCTGCCATGGAAGACTCTACGTCACCTCAAAGTCACGCTCGTCTCCTCTCATCTTACTCCCTCTCCTCTGCTGGTCTTCTCACTTATGGCTGCTGGGACAGATGCATCAATGACAGAGACACAGTCATACTTAAGTGCTGTCTTGTCCCGCAGCAAGATAAAGTGTGTAGATATCTGTGATTTATATGATACCACTACACTTTTTATTGTAGGTTTTCATGGCCGATATGAAGGAATGATTGCAGAAAGGGCCTGGTGATTTGATCTAAAATCTATATCAAGATAAAATATCGGATAATGACTGCAACTACTTTTCAGCTACTCCAGTGGAAGTCATATTGCCATAAAATTTGGTCCCCCTCAGGGTGAACTGAAATAACTTTGGTGACTTTTGTTGGGACCCTGTTAGAATTTAGCCAGAAGCTCTGCTGTGCATGAATGCAGCCTCAGAGAGCTCATAGACCAGCTGTAGATTTTTACATCATTTTAACATCTCCCGAATTTTTTTTTCTTAATACATTTTTTTGCAGTCCATGTTAATTCAATCCAGACAACCAGTCTACCAACTGTACATTTGTTAGCGGTAAGCCAGCTTGCGGTGGATACACTGACTGTGTGTGTGGGAGTGTGCCTCTGACTGAATTCACCAGACGCTTTATTCAAAAACTTAAAATGCCTAAGAGCGGATAAGTGCTTTTTTTTTTTTTTTTTTTGCTTAAGTTGATTTGGTTTGAACTCCCGTGGATGCATCTTTTGTCAGGTTATGAGGCACTTTGAGCCAATGGAGTGTTTAAAATAGAGATTAGGCAAAGAGCAATTAGCAAATCAATTGTAAAATTTCAGTGAGCAACAATTTAAAACAAATCTCAGTGTTTGTTGTAGGTTGAGTGTTAGTTAAGAGCACCCTGCATAGTTTCAGCACTCTTTTGCCACAGCTCACTCCGACCATGCAGACCACCTCTCACTTAGTGATCATGTGTGGCTATTTCTGCATTGTGTAGGTGTTGTTTTAATGGCTCAGTGCTCCGAACAGCACTCGGGATTCAGTTTGCTGGACTCAAAGGCCTCAGGCAATCAGAGGCATCCATCATCCTCGTAGTTTATAGAGTGATGGAGAGAGAGAGAGAGTGCTGGATAGAGAAAAAAGTGAGAGAGAGAGGTGGAATGACGTACAGAGACAAAGAGAGAGAGAGACAAAGGGAGACAGTGATACAGCAAGGCAAACAGACAAAGTGACAGAGCCAGAGAAGTGGGTGTATAAAAAGCGCACATAAGAAGAGGACTAAAATGTCAGTGGGAAAGCATTTGTCTGGAGGTGTGATCCACTCAGACACAGCTCGGCTGCCCCAGCGGGGAAACAGCTGTAATCATTGTTCAGCTGCAGACATTAACAGCCTGTTTCTATACTGCTGTTAACAGGTTGAAGTACTGTGCATTACATCCTGTATTCCTATAATTCAGAACACATATTTGGCGTTCTCAGTGTTTCAGAGTCTACAGAATGTTTTTATAGCTTCCTCCTTGTTTGCATTCAGTGATAAACGACTGAAACTTAAGTGCTATTGTTAGTTGCATTGAGAAATACACCCAGTTTTGCAACATACTATTAATTTACTGCTGTGATTTAATACTATTTTGATTGGAATTATATCAATCTTATTCTTTATAATTTAGTACATAGATTTTTTTAAAAATTTTGACTTTTGAATTTGGATATTTTTCCTCCCAAGGTGATGTTCTCCAAATAGAAGTCTTCACAAGTCCAAACATTTGGATCAGGTTCAAAGCAGACCAGTGAAAAAATCTACCTGATCCTGATCCAAATCCATCTAAAGGGTTTTCTAGAGTTTAACATGGTCCATAATAAACCCAAGGACATTAAGCCGCAACCTAGCCGGATTCAAATATAAAGAGAATGTCTACAGTCTCAGCAGTGGTGTGCTAATGGCAGGAACATTGTCAATCAAAAAACAATAACATCCATTTTACTGCATCACAGTTTTTATTCTTTTTCCTTTCTAAAAAAAAAAAATCAATTTCCTTCTGCAATGATCATAATCAGTCTGAATATGCCAGGATTCACTCAAATATTGGATGTATTGATACAAAGACCTGTGGGAATATAATGAATAAGTGAAAAATAATTTGAATCTGTGAACCGAGAACTGTGTTTGTTTACTAAAACTAGAGAGGTTCTGTGAGGACTCGGTTTGTTTGTTTCTTACAGCCAGAAGTCCAGAACCTAATGACATTATATTTGCAGTGGTTTGAGGCAAGTAAATCAGCACATCCTCAAGTCAAAGAAGCTCTGACCAGCGACATTTTTTGAAGATCCAAGCAGCTCATGCGCCCTCCTCATGTTTTTAGTTTCATCCCACTGCCTCTTCCTCTTCTTCTTCAGACAACTTTCATCAAAATAACTATTTTTTCAATGTTAAAATGTTGTTCTTGATTTACATGTTCCAATTTTTATGTGTCTAGTACATTTGTGTGTCAAAGGACCCAGTGCTTTACCTCTAGGGGGCGTCACAAATGCGAAAAGTTAATATCTCAAAATTGGCTTGAGGTGCTCGTATGAAATTAGTTTGACGACCTTGGGTCATTACTCAGTCGATGCATAAATTCCGATAATGATCAAATAAAGCAGGCAATGCTCATACATCAAGCCAGGCACTTCACTTTGCAATTAACAAAATTAAAATAAATCACCCATGTGACTGAATATGATGTCAACCTATGAACCTTTGCAACCTATGAAGCCTTTTCCACCGTCCACTCCTTTGCAACATTAGCCCGTCATCTCCCCCTGAAGTAACCCCATGTAAATGTTTATGGCCCCTCTCAACTGAGAGGGTGTATGCTGCTGCTTCTTGTTAGTCCAAGCACAGTGGGAGATCGGGGAAAAGGTGATGGAAAGGGAAAACAAGTACTTCGGATATCTGTTTTCCCTGTTGTACATGTTGTCCAAGTCAGGCAACTTCAATAAAATGACTTTGACTGTTAGTCAGATCAACCCCCGTGTCTTCCCATTTGCTTCCCATAGAATGTCAAGATGCAAATTCGAGGCTCCACATCCGCTTCACAGCAGCAGCCCCCAGGTCCACGGTTCATCAGAGCATAAACATGTGTCAGGCCAAGAAAAATATTTGGAGAGAGGGATAACAGACACCGAAAGTTGTGAGGTTTATTTAGGGCTGTAAGTGTGGAAGGGTCATAATATTGTTCGTCAAAGATTCCCAGAGGTCGAGGACTAACTCAGAAAAATATCTTTCAGTCTGTTTTCTTTTTTTTGTCTTTCTATGTGACCCCTCTGCATCCCTTATATTCCACACCTAGAATGACTCAGAGCACTATTTGGCATGAAAACAGATTTACTAAGGGAGTAAACACTGCCTCTTGAGTTATAATACATAAACAGGGTTGTACCACTTAATACCTGGAAATAACTGTGCTTGACTATGGAAACACTGTGTATCTCGTTCTTCTCTCAAGACTTGAGCAGAGGGTCTAAACAAGGGTCAGAACAATTTGAATGGGGACTTCAGTCAGTCACAGTCACACCGGGGTCAGTGCAGAAACTTTAACAGTGCACACCACACTCTAAACTTAGAACAGCTGACCCCATGTGCTGTACTGTGCTGTGTGTATGAGTGGCTGTCTGCTATCCCGGGTATAATGTCACCCTCTGACCCAGTTGCCTTGGTTACCATCTACTCTATGTCCCTCCAGACTCTCATCTTAGATCGCTGGAGTGTTTTCTCAGAGCGTTATTAGAAGAAGTGGAGAGAAAAAGAAGAAGTAAGAGAGAAAAAAAGAAGAGGCAGAGACAGAGTGTGTGGAGTTGGCCTTTTCTGGCCCTTTCTGCCCCGGCGCTAGTGAGCGTGGAGGTACGGGGGGTCGCTTCTCGACTCGCTCCTTTCCTTCCCTTTTTTTTCAACAGAGAGTAACGGAGAACCTGTCAACTTCCCACGCGCCAGAATCCACGCATGCCCTCGCCACTGCGTTGCCATGGTTACGCTTGAACTTGGTCCTTGAGTATGGGAGAAAGGATGAGGGTGGGTGGACAGAGGTGCCTTTTTTTGGGATTGTAGGTGGAATTGCCGGTGACCCACAGAGCCCGTCGCACCTCCATCTGCCACGTTTTGCCAGGAGTGACAGTCGCAGCCTGCATGTGACGCAGCCCTTGAAGCTGACTCGTGTGAGGGGATGAGGATTGGCAAAGGAGAGCGACGGGTACAGAGGAGGCCATTTCACGCAACACAGCTTCCAGGAAGTCAGTCATCAGGATGCCAAAGGAAAGCTGCATCTCTTTCATAGCCGGCCAAACAGGGCAACCAGGCGTGGAGGGCCCTCTAGAAGACAATATCCCCTAACTAATGCCATCTGGGATTACTTTCCTGGTCCTCGTACTGGAGCCTTTCACCCTTAAACCAGTCATTTTAGCCTCCATTTCAAATACGTGGAGGCACTTGGTTATTCAGGAATTTGTTGTCATTTTTTAAGAAACCTCATTTTTGTTCATTTGATGGCTTTTGAATAAGACTCCAGTTTTCCAGCAGGGCGCTGGAGGTTGTTCTCTTTTTCTTCGTGTGCCTTTGTGTGAAATGGGAATAGGGAGATGACACAGAGAGGAAAAAGGGGCCGTTTTGGCAGCACTCCAGCCTCTTTTTCAAAAAAAAAAAAAAAAAAGAGCTGAGCCAAGATAAGACGGTTAGGCCAACAGGAAACCAGGACATTTTGATTTGGATCTGTGTCGTGGGAAATTACCATTTGCGCCCTGCAGTACCCACGTATCCAACAACAGCTGTGGGGCACAGCGCCTTCAGAATAATCAGATATAGTACAATGTTATTAGTTGCATAGAGAATGGAGTAAAAGCACAGCCTCAACACTGTCTTCATGTGAAGTATTACACCTTGAGATAAAGGTTACACCTTCAGATAAATTTAGAAAACTTGTCAGGAAAAAAAAAAACAAAAGACAATCTGGTACCTTAGGGTGTTTTATTCATCTTGCAAAAAAAGTCAATATACCAAGGTGAAACCGTAAAACTGTAGGATTTTACAGAGAGCCATAAAGACATATTCCTGTTAAACTCTCTGTGATACAAAAAGCAATCTGATGTCTCGGCAATAGGCCACAGTTTGCTTCCTCAACAACTTACCAGAGTGTGTTTTTGTTCCATTGTCCTGTAGATTTCATGGTGGAAACATTTCCTGGAAAGCAAGGGACTGTTCAGTACGACCATATTATTCCTCAGAGGAAACCTCATGGGGAGCTTTCATCATAGTTACGGGGTCACGTAGTGTTCACAGAGAGATGTCTCCTGTGAATGAGAGGGCAGTGTCCTTTTTTTTCCGCAGTTCAGGAATCATAAAATAGGCCTTTTTAACTTTGCTTCCATCTCCAAGGACGTGACACTACTATTAGCACCAAAACCAGGCTGGATTTAATTTACTTTACTCTAAAAGAGCAATGAATTTGCAGCTCATCTGGCAATTTATTCATTTCATTTGATGATAATATATAAAATATGCATTCGTTTTCTGATTTATGAACTACAGACTAGAGAAAAAATACTTCAGCCGACTGGATTGAATTGAGTTTGACCTTTGGTTTGATGCATTCAAGTGCTGCACATTATATAAAGACACCATTTCCATATGAGGAGCAGGATGCACAAGAGTTGTGCAATTCGCAAAGGTCCAAGCCCTTGACACCCTTAACCACGCAGTGTCACCAGTCAGGGAGAGGAGAGGGAAGGAAATCACTTAACATGTGAAAAATGGACTCAGGAGAGGTGCTATGCTCTGGTTCATCTCAGCGTATTAATGGAGCCACAACCTCCGCTCACTTTTTTATAGCTAAAGGTGAAGCATTTTCCCACCTTAACCTACATGTTTAGTAATAAATGGTGCTGATAATGTTCTGTCTTGCTGAAGTAGCTGCATTTTTATTCTTTTATCTAGAAAATAATCCCTTCTCTATGGGGGATATATTATGATCTGTGGTCAACATACTGGAAAAGATAGTGATGTTTGAACAAACTGTGGATCAGTGTAGCTTTTTTAAACACATTTACAGAGACTTACTGGTTGCTCCTTAAGCCTGGATATTTGAAATCATTTAATCCAAGTGCTCATCGTACCTGAGCTTTCTTACTCTTTCTGTAGACAATAAGAACAGGTTTTTGTACTAAGCTCCTTTCTTTGATTTAACAAAAGAATCCAAATATCTGAAAAATAAAGGTAGTTGGAACATAAGCTGCTGCACGAGAATTTTAACTAGATAAGAAGAAGGCTAAAATTAGCTACATTAAATCAGAAACTGTCTGATCAAAGAATGAGAAAAGCATGAATTCAAGTTGTCCAAGTTGTTTCCTGCAACTCACACACTCCCCCCACATTATGTAAACTGTTTCAAAACTTCTTTTAAAGATAAAAACACTATTATTCCCCCAAATAAAAGTAGGAGAAAGAAGAAATATATGCGTTCTAAAATCTACTAATAATAACCTTATTAATGTTGCACTATTACTTTCAGTGTCTTTCCCTCTTGAATTCCCCCTTGTAAATTTTAAGAAGTTCAACAACAGCACAAACAAATATGTAACCACATGCATACACTCACAAATACATGAAACACAGACACCGCCAGCACGCACACTCACACACACACATCTGTTTGCCTGCATGTAAAACATTCCCCCTCAGAAGAGGAAAAACCTTGTGTAACCAGATCAGATTTGGCCTTTACATAAAATGGAGAAATATGGGCAAAGTGTAGCTTTTTGACGAGCCGCTGAAAGTCTGTGACATGAATCTGAGACTGGGGACCAATCATGCATTCCATTCGAAGAATGTCAAGACCCCTTGGATCTCAGCCTCCTGTAAAACACAGCCCTGCCTCTGTGAAACAAAGGGGCGGATATCTTGTCACTCATGCGTCGTAGCAGCCCAGTGTTTTAATCAGCCACTCTGTTATCTCACATAGCTGATATGCATGTAACAGTTAAAAGTTATCACTCCCTTGAGATGAGTTCTTTAACAAAACACCTCTGCAAAAATGCAATAGCTCTAAATGTGTCCTCTTTGGCTGAATAACCCTCATTTATAAGACCAATGGAGTTTGTTGCATGGCTTGGGGCAGCACTTAAACCCCATGAACTGGTGAATACTTGTGTTAAAGTAGCGTCTGTGGCCATGTAGCTTAATGTACCATACTGGGGGATGTTTCTTCCCTTCTGGCTTTAAAGTGGCTGCATAATAGAGCGAAAGCGTCTCTATAACACTCAATAACTTGCATCAGTGAGGCATAGGTCTAAATGCTGATGTGTTGTTAGTACAATATATCCTGCCCACGCAGTTCTCAAATTTTGACCCTACGACTAAATCCGTCATTTGTAGCCCGGGAGAAAATAGCAGCTCAGTGTGTTTGATGTGTTTGACAAAAGCAGCAAAAAAAACCTCCAATAAACTTATAGGATGTTTTTTCACACGATTGAAGTGTCCTTTTCCAACACTGTTCAAAACCCGATGATTCAAAATCAGTGCTTCACATGTTTGCCTGTTTTTATCCCCAGGACTTGTGATTTAACTGCACCACTGGGCCTTTTTCATGCATCATGCGATGGACTCCATTTTGTACTGTATAACTGCATTTATCCTGCTTTGGGGAATCGGCCTCCTCCTGTTTTATATTAACATGAACCCTAAACCTGTCGTTATATATCGTATGCATTAGGCTGAACTTTGGCTTTCATTTTCCCCCCTCCGGTTCTTCCGTCATGAAGAATAAGGGACTGGCGAGCTTTCTAAGCACAGCTGTGAGTCTATATTGCTGCCAGCGCTCTCCCCCAGTATCCCCTGTGTGGAACGGCCTCTGACCTCAGTGAAAATCCAACAGGGGCTAAAGGGGACTGTTAGTGCTCACGAGCGATGTACAGCTGTGCTTCATTCACTGTGGTTTGTCTCTGCTCTGCACACCATTTTCACATGTCAATTAGGTCATGGCTAAATGGTCTTTAAATTGCATCACATTTCATATGTTTTCACTGAGGGAGTGAAATCTGAATCAGAAAGATCAGAGCGGCATAAATATTCCACTCAAACCTATTTACAAGTTGAAAACAATAATTGTTGCATTTCGTTGGAATCTTTGTTTAAGATGTTTGGACTTGTGATTTTCTAAAAATCAGCACTATTGATATTTTTTATTGTTATTTATTATTGAGTATTCACTAATAGCTAATTCTACAGTGTAATATGTCAGCAAACAGGGAAAAAAACTCAATACGAAGTTTTAAAACCAATTTGTGTGTCTTAAAATTGCTGTTTGCCAACAAACCAACAATAACACACTAAATTTTGATATTAATTATAATGCAACATAAATAAAAATTGACAGTGTTTGCATTTTGGAAGTTAAAATTGTTCAGTAAATGTTTGATTTTATGCAAATAATTAATTTTTCCAGAACACCAATTTATTGAAAAAAAAGGTTGACTAATTTTACAAAATATCCTTAATATTTTGTTTACACATAGCACATCAAGATGTGTTTTTTTTTACTATGACAGTTTAGTTTTTGATATCGATATTTAATTTATTACAGAACGCATGGAGAAAAGACCGAGTTGTACATAACTATAAGTATATTTTGTAGTTGTCCTCTGAAAAACATCCAAAATGCCATCCTTCAAGACCAATTTAATTTTTTCTTTCCACTAATGTCGTTGAGGGTTTGCATGTTGCACAAAGCTAATGGAATAGATTTTTAATGATTTATTTACCGTATAATATCTGGGAATTTACCTAAAAAATCCAACTTTGTTTTTCTTATGTTTTCCTAAAAAAAAACAAAAACAAAAACAAGAGCACAAAATTAGAGATGTGTGATTCTTTCTTTAGACAGAACATTTTTTTCTC
>JAPZDY010000008.1:6483373-6508867 GCA_029783645.1 Ctenochaetus hawaiiensis | reverse complement strand
TTTCATGGGACAATGGGGACGGCTGTTTTCCTTCGAGCAGTTTTCATTTCATCCCTGCAGAAAGCAGTTTCCCCTTCACTATCATGGCTTCATCCAAGCTGTTAAAACCCAACACTTTGTCCTCGAGAAGGATAAGACATAAACAGTAAACAAAACGGTGGTCCCAGCCGGTGAGTCCACCTCATGCATTCTTACAATTTCTCTAATGCAGCACATACTGTATATGGAACAGAAATCCAATGATTCACAAACTAATACAGAGCCCTCATTCCTTTCACAGTCTCTTTCTCTCAGACACCCTCCCCATCTATGTCATTGTTTTTATTGCCTCCCTAAATGCTAATGTAAATTCAACCGTATTAGATGCAAAGAATGAAAAGAAAAACAGAACTGATAGCTCAGCATGTGTCTGTCCTCTCGGCTGAGAGAGGTGAGTAAATAAAGGGAAAAAAGAAAAGCATGAGAGGATCCAGCAGAGATCAAGAAGCTTTGCCTCCAGTGGGTTTGTAATTACAATGGAAGCGGATACATTTCCACTCTTAATATCATGGGATGAAGATCCCTCAGGGGGGAATATGGTATGACAAAAAAGCGGCAGAGAAAGTCATGTAGAAGTCAGGAGATGTGACTAGAAAGAGTCAAAGAGGGATCGTATTATTTCCTGTGAATATGGAACCTTAAATCTTACAAATTATACATAATTGTTGCTCAAAGTTTGTCAACTGGGGAAATTTTTTTGAAGAAGGTGTGATGTCTGTACACTGGAGGGAAGCAACATTTTTTAGATGGATGGTTGGTGATGTGAACCACATTTTTTTTCTTTGTTTATTTTGTTTTAACCTTTATTTAACCAGAATAACCCATTTAGATCACAAACACTTTTTAAAGGGGGTCCTGGCCAAGAGAGACAGCAGCAGGTAAACAGATATAAAACAAATACCTCACATCAAGCCTCACCTGTGTCTGTGTGCTTTATAACCAAACAGCTAAACAGGTCTGGTAACAGCTGTGGTGAGTACATGCAGGTACGTCAATGTAATAAGACCCGACAAGCTAATGATTGCACATGGTGTTATCGGTTTCCTTACTTAAAGCCACACGGGCTGCAAACATGTCTAAAGCCTAAGCCTCACTCGATAGATTTTTCTCATGTATGAATATATGGGGAATTGATTACAAGCACAGAGGCAGAAAAGGGAAACAATTTTCTGCAATCGTACTGTGCACTAATTGGTGTGTTCGAGCCCCTTGTGATGGCAGACATGTTGGACAAACAATGTCAGATCAAGTGTAGACACTGGAAATCGAGTTATAGCAAATATTCGTTTTCACTAATCGTCATTGTACCTCTTGATTGTTTTGCCAAATAGATTAACTTCTGAGAAGGGTTTTAAATTCCTGTAGGGTAGAGGAAGACTATGTCTTGTCTTAAAAAGTATTTTTTTCGTCAGACCTATGATGTTGCCTTCAGCTTGAAATTTTTGACATTTCTTTAAGGCAAATAATTGATGTGCAAGACTTTTTTTAAACTTGTTTTCGAGTAGTTTATTTCCTATTTTCATCAGGTTTTACAGGACACAAACTCTGTTCCGTACTCTTCTCTAAACACAGTTTTTTCATTGAAATTTTGCAAATATGTGTTTAATCTACCCGTATAGTACTTGCAGAACACATTACCCTCATTTTGACTTGAGCCGCTACAGAGGCAACCTGCAGGAGCTCAGACACATGAAACTGGATGATGATAGGGGTGACTGTTGGCTAGCAGTTCAGCTACTGCACTGAGTCTTCGATTGAATGCCAAGAGATAAAGTGATGGAGGTAATTCTCTATGTTTACCTCACCATCTGATGCTGCGATGTTCCTCACTTACTTTTGTGACTCCGCCGTGCGTGTTACTGCACAAAATAGTAAGACACTGCAAAAGAAAAGAGCATGTGTTCTCAGTCAACTCCCTGTACTTTCATAAACGCATTTTTCTATGTGACCTCTGAGCTGTTTCATTTTCTAATGGTATGCATCTTCTTTCAGCAGATTATCTCCAAAATGCTTAATTTCCAGATGTTTCCAATATTGCATCAACCATCTCAGTCTCCTCTGTCCAGATATTACTCATTATTGTGATAGTGTTTCATTATTTTGCATCTTAGTCGTGCTTGGGAGTTATCGTCCTGCATTTGTTCTGGCTTAACAGCCGTATTGAACAGTTTTACCATGTAAGCGTGGGAGGAAATGTATTACCAGTGTAGTCCACTTCAGTTAATTACATCCATGTACTGTGCCTATGACCAACTTTATCAGAGCTCGTGCAGATGTGGTCGTGTACCATCAGAGAAAACAAGAGCTTAAGTCCTTTGGTTTTGTTGTGAAAAGATATAAATGGAAAGACTGCGGAGGAAATATGAACTCAAGGGCCAGCCTGCATTCCATCTGAGCACCGCTGCAGAGTTCATGTGTCTTTATAACATACAGATAGAGGCACACACACACCTACACATGTGCTGCAGAGGATAGAAACTGACTTTACACTCCTGTAGGATAACAGATACTCCACCGCTTGGGAAGTGTTGCAAGAGCTGTTGGCTGGTTGACTCTTTCTATATGCTATCCCTCTATATGAGGAATTCTCATCTTATCAGGCACAGATAACAAGGCACATTTTTCCCCCTAATGAAAACATTTGAGTGGGTTATCTCTCTTTATCCTAGGACGCGGACATCCCTGTGAACCCTTCAATTTTAATCCGTAGGTGTCCGAACAAACTCCAGTTGTTGCCTCATTAGACTTGCTGAGCACACACAGGCCGATCACTCAGTCAAGAGAGACTTACCAGTAGGGATTCCCAGCACATTTGTAGATTCACAGGGCATCCGAAAAACTCAGGAGAAGAGGGAGAGGAGCAATGCAAGGGTGTGAAAAATAACAATCAGAGAGGAATAGGCAAAAAATGACAAAACAGAAAGTGAAAGAGACAAATGAGCAAAGTGTCATGATCAAATTTTTGGTTGCAGCGTGCTGCTCTGCTGCTTTACAAGCCACAAAAACTAAGATTTAACTACAATAATGGGACTATTTGTTTGTTTACATTAAGGAAATTATAGCTATCAATGACAAATCGCTATATTTCAAATGTTATGCCTCTTTGCATATTCATCAGGTGTCAGTGTGACATTACTTCATTTCACTAACTCACCTTTTCATCTGTTTCTCTTTGTGAGGCCCGGGCTCTGGCACAACCCTTGGTGTTGTGATTAGCTTAATTAGCCATAACTCACAAACACCCATTCAAACAGGCTGACAGATGACACAGTCATTTAGCTGAATGAATGGCCTGCCCGCTGGCAGCAGGTGAAGGCGCACCCACTGGCTGATGGCCCGCGCAAAGCAGTTAAGTTGAGGCTAGTTATCTGTGGACCCCCTAGGAGAGCGAAATGATCAGTTCATTTAGAGAAAAAGATGCAGGTGAGATGTTTGCATTCTTCAGAGAAATATTCCATTCAAGAGAAGATTAGATGAGAGACAAGTTCCTGATAGCAAAGGCAGCAGATGTCAGTGTGTACTGTGTCTGTGCTGGGCTGAAGTGGGGACCGCATGGAGACTTTGTGATGAAGTACTTTAGCTTACATTTTCGAGTCTGAGTCTCTTTCATCAGCCCTTGAATGAAGAGCATTGCTCATTCCCCAAATACTGCAATGATTCATCTTTGCCATGAGCTAGAATGGGCTTTGTCTCAGTAATTAATTTAGCTCTCGGGACAGCAGTTGGAATGAGTCGTGTCTTTAAGGCCTAATTAAAAGAAGATTGTCAAACATATTCTGGGTCACACAGCTCAGAATCTCCAGCCATTTTAAAAAGATTTTTAGGCACCATCACCTTGTCCATTGAGGGCCATTTTGCTGGCTGATAGAGTGCGGGTTACGAACGAAAAACTAATGACTTTATTTGTTTTGCTTACTTCTTTTAGGCACCACTTGAAAATTGAGAAACTGGATGTTTTGTTTATTATTGGCTTCCTGAGTCAATAATAAACAAACTCAACCCACTTATGCACGTCTTTGTGTCTGTGAATGTATAAATCATGAATCTGCTTTTATGGGAAAAAATATGGCCACACAATTAACTTCCTACACTCACTCGAATGAGAGTGTAACTGTGCATGAAAACCTTGTGCTTAGGATCACTTTCTCTAAAATAGCAGGCCAACTGGGTCTGAAAACAGAGATATTGGCACCGAATTCATCATAACGCATCAGCTGGAGTACTCATTGTATTGAACCAGTCAGACCAACAGACTGACGAGCAGGAAGTGTCTATCTTATCTGTCCTCATAATGAGAATCAATGACTTTAGTTACAGGCACAGAATGGCTCTAACAGTACACACACTTCCACACACACACACACACACACACACACACACACACAGGTTCTGAACAATTAAGCGTGAGCTGTCGGGCTTAGCGCCTGGGTCCATTGTAAGTGCTCTAAACCTGTTAGACTGTGACAGACCATTAAAAGGCTGCCAAGGCTTTCTTAATTTGCTTCAACAGTGCAAACTGAGGCAGAGTGACTGAGCGCTGTGAGTGTGTCCCTGTGTACGAATGTGCATTTATTTCTTATGACACTCCTCAGCTCAACACCCCTACCCCCCCAATACCCCCCTCATGTGGTCACAGCGATACAAATGCACATATGCACACACAGAATTTATAGTAACACCACCAACAAATTTCTGCAGTATATCTGCCTCCATATTTATTTAGGAACTATTGTGTAATGGCCAATTTCTGTTTATTTAGGCGAATGCGTCAAACCATTAAAACTCCTGCCAACACTAATATGTTTTCTGAGTCGGTCTATTCTGTAAATTGTTAGGAGTGCAATGTAAACAACAGTAATTATCTTTGCATTGAAAGGCGTTGCCACATTAAATTGAAGCCAGTATCCCCAGTGCTCGTCAGTTTATACGTTGTTAATTTATTCATTACTATCATGCAGTGTTGTTAAACACAGAACCCTCACATTTGTCATCATACTAGATGTTCTCCTCAGTTAATTAAGAAATGTTTACTTTTGCTGCACCTTTCCTGGTTGTCAGTGCCAGTGGAATCTGGTAAAAGTTGTCAGTGGAGGTGGAAATTGCATATTTCACACCATGTTTATTGTATTTTCACGCATTTTAAATCAACAGCAGAAGCCTCACATATCACTGGTTTATTTTTCAGCTTTTGCGGTGTTTGATTCAAATAAACCCAGAGTTTAAACAAAACCTTCAACTGCCCTCTTAGCTGTACAGCAAACACACAAAAGTTACACATTTTTTGAGACAGTTTGCTTGAAGTGATGATCACCCACAAATATAAAACCCTTTTTCAGGTTGTGAAAAAAACTGAATCTTCCATTTCAATGCTGCTGCAGTTCAGTCGCAGCTGAATGGATTCGAAATTGACATTGTCATGATGACAAAGCCTTTTGTTTACCAGCACACCAACCTACTTTTTAGAAAAACCCTGTGTATTTGACACTTGTGAATGAATGCTTTTCGGGCGGATGTTTCACCTACAAGGCATTTCCTGTCGTGACCAGAGCTTGGCTTTCACCACCATTAGGAATCAGAGGCCCTGGGCCACAGGATCCTGAGTGCCAGACCACAGGAATATCCAGAATTTGAAAGAGCTTCCAAGCCTCCGCATGTTTCATTTCCTATTTCACAAGAGCGGGCGGTCCATGCAAATTCCTGGCTGCGGTATGCCACCAGTCTTCATTTAGCAGCGGTTCGTGGCTGATATTAGATGTTGGACACAATGGGAAACGTTGGAGGGTGGATTAGGAAGCGTGCTGGCAGATCTCTCAAGGATTTAAATAGGTGTCTTCTCTTGTTCAGATCATGTGCACTGTCATATTTACATGTAATTGCCGGCTTAGTGCTGTTTCTTGGCCATGTTTAACGGCAAATTTGGAGCGTCTCATCTGTGAAATCGCTCTTCAGAAAATCAGTTTGCACCTGTTACTTTCTGTTCAGGTGATTAGTCAATGACAGGGCAAGGCAGGGTATTATAAATCACACATCCTGAGCTCTAGATGTGACCTTAATTAATAATGTTTTACTCTGATCATGCCCTGGTTTCCAGCTGCACATACACACACACTTGCACGCTCACTCACATTAACATCCGTGCACAGATGGGTTTTCATATATGGCTGCCTGGGGCTGTAGTATTGGCTTTAAAAACACCCATAACATCTGTAAAGCATTATGGCTGATTATACTGGTCCTTCAGTGCAATCATGCAATATGGGCATGAGTGATGGCTCAACATGAACTGTATGGGAAAAAAAAAGAAATGATGAGGCCTCTACTATTTTGATGAGGGCACACAGAACACACCCTAAAGCATTAATTTTTTTACAACATCAATTTTTTTTGGTTTACAAAATCAGTTTCCCCTGAGGTTGATGGCTTTCACCCGTCGGATGGACTGTGGGAGTTGAGGGGTGGAGTGAAAGTTGCGTTCACCATTTAAACACTCAGTCAACCAACAACCATCAAACCAAATTACATTCTTTAATTTAATAGGCTGAAGTTAATCTCGCCAAAGAATATAACTTTCTGATATCCACATGAAAAGTTCTTCACATCCACACAAATTAAATCCCCCGCACAATACTTATTATTACGCCTGTTACTCACGTTGTTTCTTTTTTCCAAAAACAGTGGTGAAGAACATCAGGAGCAAATGCCAGAAGTTGAGATTTCATTAAAACAATATTATGACTGCTGTGTTAACTGCCTGCCAAACTAATCACACAAGGCCGAATTGCCTCAAGTTACCTTCTGAGAGATTGCTGAAAAGCATTGTTGTATTTACAAGGATGTTTTAAAATGGTGTTTGGTTCAGTGTTTACTCCACATAAAATGCACTCGGGCGACTTTGCTTAACTTCCAGCAAACTTTTCCAGGCTGGTTGTCCGAATACAGCCTGAAAATAGAGACAGTAAAGTATCAAACAAAAATTTAACTTGGCTAGTAATTTTGTCAGCAGTTTGCAATGAAAGTGGTTGACCTCAGTTACGGTCTCTTCTTTGTTTATTAAAGTTCCTGTCAACTGTCTAGTGTAATAACATTAATTAAATCATACTAAGTGTCATATTTACATCCTGTCTCTTGGTTAGCGATGGACATTTCAAGCCAAAATCCTGCTTTATGATCACTTAAAACTATGCGACTATTGTTAGAAAACCTCCAACTCAAGCACAACTGTATGCTTATACATACACACATAGAGATTTGGACTGAGAGCTGTGGAAAACATATTTGCTGGGTGTTTAGCTGCATTGCTTTGGTCTGCAGAACAGCACTTTGTGTTCCCCTGTTGTTTATGTAATGACAGGTGACAGTTTAGCAGTAAGTGCTGTTTGTGATTCTTTGATCAGAGATGTTTTTTTCATCACTGTCAACTGAGTGTGCAGCTCATGTGTATTATCATCACATAGTTTTCTCAGTTTTGTGGTAATGTTTATTCTGGTCGGGACGGTAAAACGTGTTTTTAGCTGTCATCTTTATGATTGAGAGCTGTTGTTTGTTTTGCACTTTTATCAACAGACTTCCTTCATCCGGTGTAACACAGTGCAAAGGCTCCGTCCTCCTACTGCTTAAAAAATTACTCTCATGAAAAATAAGTATCGGAAAGATCTATTTAACAAGTTAAGAACAAGGGAGAATATATTTTAAATCAAAATAAATTCAGCTTTTTTTTAAATAAAATGACTATTTGAAATTTGAAATCATGACCCACTTCTGATCCCGTCGTCCTAATGCAAGTGTCTAGTGTTTTTCCAAAGCTTAGTGCAACCACTTCTGTTCTTTTCTATATTTTTTTCTTCCTCGCCAGGTGCCCTAGGTGCACTCCTCACTCCAGCACACTATGGCTTGTACTTTAACTAGAACTTCTCATCAATCAAAAAAGGCACCATGAACATTTTATCTTGTCACATCAGGAAAAGCTCAGTTTTGTCAAAAAAGAAAACACTGGCTGCATTTCAGCTGAGTTTTCCATTAGGCCATTTTTATAAGTCTAGTGTTTCCAAACAGTAATTGACAATTCCTGCATGTTTTGCCTTCAAGAATCTCAAAACAAGTCAAAATTTGCAGTAAAGCAAATCGTGCCACCCCCTGCATGTGTGTCCCTCTGGGGTTACAGATTTGCCAAAAAAGGTTTTAGTTGTTTTGTTTTGACTCTGAAGAAACACACTTTATTTGCCCATGTGTATAAATTTAAAAAACACACAGAAATTGAAATAAAAAAAAAGAGGAGGATGACTGAAACCATGATTCTGTTACTGTGTCAGGTTTTGCTACTGAGCTAAGCTGCGGGGGTATTTTTGATTTATTTAACAGCAGTGTCGTGTTTGAAAGCTACACTGTGTGTTGTTTTGGCAGCAGAGACGCAGCGCTTGAACAAGTCTTGTTGGAGAAAAGAGCCTGTTGGTTTGCCTCTCTGTTGCCTCTGTCAAGCCGCATTCAGAGACACATAAAGTAACGGCACATGTGTGTTATTGTAACCGCTCTGTAATAGGAACCGCACAGCCTGTGGCTCACAGTATCGACAAGTGTAAAAAATTATCGACTGTTTTTCACCTGTTTTCATCTCTCTTCATCTAATTGCATCTCCCTCTCCCCTCTCCTCCTTACAACAGTAAACACCTGTTTGTTATGTGAAGGAGAAAGCCTGTGCATAACACTCTCCATCCATCTGTCCTCCTCCAGCAGTCAGCTCTGGTTATGTGAAAGGTGAAAGGTTTGTAGGAACCAGCTTTGCTCCATTTACTCGGAGCGCTCTGATGACTGCAGTTCTGCTAATTATAGAGGTGGCGCCAAGGAGGCAATCTTAAAGTGCATCACCCTGAAAGTCTTACACACTGATATCGAAATGTTGCCCAGAGAAGTTGCACCATAATGTAAATGTTCCTAATCATATGCTTTCTAGAGCCTCAGTGCCATTTAGCAGCATAACACCATAGAAGTCCTACAATAATGTTCCACAAAATGTACTGCGTGTCAACTATGTTACTCGTTTTGAGTTGCACAATAATGCATGTGAAGAGTGCCAGGTGTGCTTAAAGTTAGTTTAATTTTGCCCATTAATTGTGAATATTACATTTGTTTTACTGTTTAAACTTTAACAGGCAAAAGACATTAGGCTCACATTACCTAATTTCACTTCGGGCAATTTGGAGAATCAGAGTTTCATCAATAAAATTTTTTGGAACATTTTTGTTCATCTCAGACTCCTTTGCAGCTAAATGCTCCATTGTGTTGCAAAAGCTAGTTGATAACTGAGACTATTTGTCTTTAGTCTTTTAGTGCTGTGCAGGTAGAGTTTGGTGAGTTTTTGAGAGAGCCTTTAACTCTTAAAAAAAAGCTGCCCACTGTGGCCGAAAACAATAGTGGTGAGAGTGAGCCAGAACAGTAACTTTGCTGGCCAGAAAATCAAGACAACGCACAGAATGATGTCGTAAAGATCTGAACAGCTGAAGTGTTTCAGGATAAATCTCTAAGAGTTCATGTTCACTGCAAGCAACTCTTAAGTAACAAGTGGTCATGTGACCTGTTGTTGATATAAAATATAGATTTTTGCTGAGTTAAAAGGAGATTTTTTTAAATTATATTTTTGGGGCTTTTTCACCTTTATTGACAGGAAAGCTGAGAGAGTGGACAGGAAACAGGAGGAGAGAGGGGGTAGTGACATGCAGCAAATGGTTGGAGCTGTAGTCGAGCTCACGACCGCTGCGTGGAGGACTGAGCCTTCCATACATGGGCCGCTCGCGCTACCAACTGAGCTAAACAGCGGCCTTAAAAGGAGATTTTTATTAGGAAAAAGCTGTCGCAGTAGTTGAATGAGTAAATAATGCAGCACAGACATGTCCCAATGGGAGACATGCCAGGTGTGTTGGCAGTGTGACCAGGGTCAACGACCTTTATCTTTCAAATCAAAAACTGCAAAAAAATCTCAGAACGGAAATCATGAACAGAGCCAATTCTCATCACTTGCTATTCAGAGCCTCTCTGTGTCGTCTGTTATGTTTAAACAAATGTATAAGCAAACCGCCTTGTCTATTAATTCAGTGTTATTTTGTCCTGAAGCTCGTCTCTTCAGCTCTCTGTTTTCTTTGTCTCCTGGGCTTCATGCTTTGCATGCAGAGGATGAGACACCGGGGGAGGTTAAGAGAGGAGCTGGAATGGAGTTCTGCTCCATTTACCACCCTGAAATATTCCTCTTAGAACGACACACTCTGTTTTCTCTCTCTCCATACTCTCTGCACTGTTTCTCACTCTGCCCGTCCCCTCCCTCTCACTTCTCATCTCTCTGTGTGACATGTGGTCATTTCACTTCATTCCAGGATGGCTTAGTAGTGCTTTAAAACATTGCTGCTGTCCTCCCATCCTATCCTGCTCAATTGCAGGCAGCATTAGGCTTCATAGGCCTATACAGATCTGTTCCTGCTAGCTATAACTCACTATTTCCCAATCTCCAATCTCTATGTGCTGTGGGCCGAGCCTTCAGCACCTTCCTCTGTTGCTCCTTTATTTTACTCTTCTACTGTGGGCCTCTGACACGCTTCACTATTAACGCAGGTTACCACGCAGCACACACACAATCTCACACACACTTGTGCTCACACATGCACACACACATGCACATTTATGTTTAGCATTTTGCGTAGAAAACTGTCAAACGCTTGCAGATCTTATTATTCTCTGCATGAGCGTTCTCAAAAAGACAAAAAAGCAGCACACAGTGGCACTGACAAGATGAATGACTTTGCACTTAGATCTATTTAGGGCATTAACACAATGAATAAAACAAATTGCACATGATACACTCTGAGTGCTGTTATAAAGCTTTGATAGGCCTCTTTTCATTTCTGCAGTGACAGTTCTGAGTAATTTTTGCTTTTCTCTGTGTGGTTTGCTGCCTTTTTTAAATTCTAAACAATGTGGATTTTGAATATTTTGGTTTAGCAAATCCACAAGGGAAATATCTATTGTTTAAACTAACACTCTCTCTGCTTGTGCAGCACTTAATTCCTTATTATGCAGAGATTTTCTTGGCATCCTTTCTGTCTTATCTACATGAATGTAGCTACACCGTCCTTGGCAGTGGGAGTCTAGCTGGTTCACAGAAGGACATGGCTGGCTCTCAGTTGCAGTTTATATGTTAAAGGGTTAGCATTGGGCCACACAGGAAGTCTGATCTCAGAGCTCTGCTGAAGTGTTTTCACCTTTTGTGTCAGAATAACCTTGACTTTCCTGTAGTCTCTGAATTTCCTTAGATATCTTGCTTTACATAATATTCTCGCACGGACAAAAACACGCACAGCACACTGACTGTTCCCTTTGGCAGCATTCACAAACAGCCACAGCTGTAGACCATCTATCTGTAAATCTGTTTCAGAAACAGCAAAGTACCGGAAAAATGCAGCTAGGTACATTTATACACTTGGATATACACACATGTGAAATCCAACCTGTCTGTTGGCCTCTTTTCCCAGCACTAACTCATTAGTAATAGCTCTGATCTTTTCTCAGAACCACATTAATGAGGAAATGAGTCGGTCAGTCTGACTTGTATATACATTTCACATTTTGGAATGGAAGGTCTAGTAAGCGTGCGCAATTTACTCATTTTGGTCTATTGCCCGTCCCTCGTTGGGTGTAGTAAGGGTGCAGTGAGTCAGTTTTACTCATGCGTGCCTGGTCTCATATTTCCTCCCAATTAGCCCTGCATTTGCTCTCCTCATTGTTGTGATAGAGACTAATGACTCACTGGAAATCTGCCTGGTGTTTATCAAATGACTTAGAACAGGGCCGGTGGTCCAAACTCAGCATGCCCTTTTTACACTATTACAGCGATTTAGATAAACAACCAAAAGCAGGTGAAGAGACCATTATGTGTAAAAGAAATACAAAGAGAAGCTCTCTGTAATCATATCTTGACGGTATCACTTTGCTCTTTGCGCTGTGGAAAATTATACTCTCAGAGGGGGAATGTGTTGCATTACCTCGGGCTGTCATCCTTTAGTGCTCTGATAAGACTGTATTGAGAAATAGCATGTGTCAGAGATGTTGCGAACTCACACACATGATGTTCAAAAGAAAAAAAAAACTCTCTTCACAGAGTTTAGAAATGAGGGAGGTGGGTGTAACGAGTACATCGTGTAGTGTGTTTACTTCCTGTGTTTGCATAACTCTGGTCAGCTCCACAGATTACAGTGTTTCAGGAAGAGAGCCTGAATGGATGCCAGTTTCAATTTGGCTAAGCTTGACTGTTTACTCACAGATATATGTTTTCAGCTTATGTTTCTTATCCTAGTGTGTCTCTATGTTTTAAAGTCAAGAGACAACTTTTTTGCAAATGTCATTATCTTTGAGACTATTTAAAGATCAAATGTAACACAATTTGCTTGTTGATTTCAGATGTTGTTATCACATTAAGTTATAAGTTATAACACAATTTAAAATAAACTGCAAGACGCAATATAAAGACAAATAGAAACCGATTTAGCACTCCAGAATCAAATCAGACGTCATCTGCCCTCTTTTTTTAATTCCTGTTTCATTCTGCTTTATTTTTATGTTAATAAAACTGCCAAAATCTGTTGCTCTCTCACAGACCTCATACTCTGAGGTAAATTAAGTTATTAAATTATCTCCTTTTAGGCAGTTAAACTCAGATTTGGCATTAACGTGCCTTAGCATGCCTTTAAATTTAGTTAAATTAGATTAGCTTTAATGAAAGAATCTTTTTATAGCAATGCTGCAGTTTTATACAAACTTTGTCATCTGTATTGAGCCCTCAGTGATCTTCTGCAGTATTAAGAAATCAGGCAACATCTGTTTATCAGTCTGTTCCTAATTGGAGTGATCATAAACATTCAGCAATTGCTTGCCTGGGTCCAGATTAGAGTTTGTGACTGAACTCTGTACTTTTAAAGGTACCGACAGAATTACGTCAGTTCAACAGAGTACCATTTCATTTTAAATCAATCGGTGCAAGGATACAGAGAGACAGAGACAGAGTGAGACTGCATAACCCCTGCAGCTTGTTCAAGTCACTGTGAATCACGGCGGTGCTGAGTTAAAAGCAGCCACAACATATTTTTTTGTTTTAAATCTGCACAGATAACTCTCTACTTATCCCCACAAATCTCACACATCTTACCTGATGAAACACCCAATCAACCACAAAATCTTTCTAAAAGGTAAAGAGTGACTGTATTTGACAGCCTAAAACTAAAAGTCCCCTGCAGCAGCTGCAGCTAAGTTGCTTCTAGCATGTCAACAACTGGCGCAAAGACGAACCCTCTCTAGTTTAAGTGAGGCATCAGCAACTTAATCAAGATGATCATGAGGTTAATTAGCTAGTTGAGTAGGTTTTCATTAGAGATAATTGGGCTTTTTTTTACTATCTTTGTGACATCAGTTTAGCATTTCTGATAGCATTAGCCACCACTCACCCTCACAATTAGCCGATCAGCACCACATGCCGGACTGAAGTAGTTGTCAAGTTGTTTCAGGCGTTATCAAGCTATTTGCTGAAACCAAGAAAAAATAATAACAGCAATGCTGACTAAAGATAAACTGGATCTGCCATCCAGACTGTAGCAGACATCTTTTGTGTTTTTTTTTTGTTTGCTCCACTTCACTTTTAAAACCCTGAAAAAGTCAGTATGTTAGTATGGCTAAACATCAGCATAAATTTAAATTGATGCTACATTAAGGCACATACATTGGTCTCTAGAGACTGATTAGGTTACATTTTGCTCCCCTTGGGCAGAGTTTCTGTTATCCAGTATTTGCTTTTTTTTTTAACCAGGAAAATCTGCTGAAATCTGACATATTTGAATCTTGTCAGGTGAAAATAATTCCTCCTGAGCACAAGTTGAATTATATGAAAACTGGTTAAATTAAATATCCACATTTCCTTTAGGGTTGGGTGATTGGAAGAATATGTTGGCAATTCACTGGCTGCCCTGAGGCGGCTGCGGCTCAGGAGGTAAGGCGGGTCATTCACTAATCAGAAGGGCCTGGGTTCGATCCCTGGGTCCTCTAGTCTGAGTGTCAAAATGTCAAAGTGTCCTTGGGCAAGATACTGAAACTACTCCCGCGTATGAGTGTATGTGTGAATCTGTGATAGAAAGTGCTGCATTGCTCCTGATGAGCTGGCGAGCCTCTGCAATCAGTGTATGAATGGTGTGTGAGTCAGTGAATGTAGCTTGTGCCCTATATAAATGCAGTTCCTTCAAAATTCCCCTCTCCTACAGGAATCAGTTTGTGTAAAATGTAAAGAGGAGTTTTGCTGTAATGCACAATACAATCACAGTCTCATGTGCCTGATGGATGTTAGTGTCTGTGTTGCAACAACATATGCACATCAACCGTGTCATAGATGGACTGGAAATGGAGTTCATCTTTCGCTTAATCATGAACAAACCCCCCCGGGGGAAGCTGGTTAGTCATGCTACATCAGTAGGTTTGCATAAAACATGTAAGATGATCTCTCTCTTTTTCTCGGGTATCTCCCAGTAGAACCACTGCCAAAACCAGAAGGGTTTTTCCAGGAATACCAGGCCCTGCTGTTCCCTAACTCCAATTCCCTCCTCTTCCCCCATGCCTCCATTCTTCCAGCCCTCCTCCCCTCTCTCCCACCACCGCTCCCCTGGCGCTGCGCCAGCCTTCCCTTGAATTCCACGCATCTGTTCATTTCTGGGAAACACCCATGACAGGACTGTCCAGCAAACCACAGGAAACAAAGCCTCCTGGTCTCTGCAGCAACTTGAGGAAAGCCAGTAGCCGCCTCCGGGAGGGGTCGGGCAGTGGGGCAGGGAGGTGGTGGACTTTCTAGGAATTTTGTTTAGATGGGAACATTGTGTTGTACCGAGCTTAAAAGACCAAATTATTTTTTTTTTATGTCGTTATTGCATTTAAACAATGTCTTTATCTCTCTGATCTCCTTCTTCGTCCGTTTTCAATAGAGACTCAGGACATTAGCAGGATAACTGGTGTTGTCAGAGCGGTCAATGAACAAAAGGGCAGCTCTTTCGGTAACTCTTTAGAACACTAATATCTCCATGTTTGCTAATGTAATTGACATATGTTACAGAGCTCGCTTTATGCTGCGGTGCAAACTTGCTGTGATTCTGATCAGAGGTCATACTGATGCAGAAGCCTCCTTTTACTAGACTAGTCTGATTCTAAAAAGGGAATTTTTACTACTTAACACCTTCAGGGGCATGATACACCCTCAGCTATCTTCCTCTTTCTCTATTTTTGAAGTGCCGTGAATGACTCACTCATGTTCTCGATTTAGAAAGTGAACCAACATGCATCAGAGGAAGACCTCAGAACAGAGGAGCAGCACATGGCTTCGGCTTTGTTTCGTGAAAGTGTTCGACAGACCCGGCTGCAAAGTATTAGCAAATATTTCTGTGTTTAAATATTTGAAACAGCGGAGAGGCACTGTTTTAGCTTCATCCTCGTAAATCAACTTGTAAATCCGATCAGTTCTCGCTGCGAAGAACACTGACTGCACTTTGAAATAGTCTGGCATTTACTGCGCTGTTCTCGGTGGAAAGCCCCTGTGTGCAATAATGAACAATGTAGGTTGAAATAAATATAAATCTTGGTGGAAATCTCTTCAAACCCATCTGCTTCTCTGATGTACTCGAAACTCAGCACGGAAAATCTTTATTTTTTGTAGTAAAACATTTGTAAGTAGCAGAAACGAGGAGCCTTATCTCTTCTTCATGTCCCTCAGCACGCCCAAGCAACAACAACATGGATGTGGCTGCATGGTGAATGACTAGATCTTGGATCTCTATTAACAATACAAAAACAAAGACTCACTCTTTCTCTCTTTCCATGAAATAGTTGCTCTGGTAGTGACGTCAGTCCTGCTGATTCAGACCAGAGCGCTTCCATCACTACCAGAGCAAAACACACACACACACACACACACACACACACACACACACATCCAATCTTCATGGTCCG
The DNA here is from genome assembly GCA_029783645.1 of Ctenochaetus hawaiiensis. Classification (NCBI taxonomy): domain Eukaryota; kingdom Metazoa; phylum Chordata; class Actinopteri; order Acanthuriformes; family Acanthuridae; genus Ctenochaetus; species Ctenochaetus hawaiiensis. The sequence goes on along the minus strand of JAPZDY010000008.1, from coordinate 6,492,814 downwards.
CTTGCACAAAAAGCGACACACAGCCGGAATTTATTTACACGCGGGATCTATTACTCCTCTCCAGTCGCATTACTCGAAATTGGCTTTATGAACTAAACTTTGCCAACTAACGGGTCAGGGCTGAAAGTCCACGTCAGCAGGTTCTTAAGGTAGTTTCTTGTGTTGTCTGTAGGTCCACAGATCAGCTTCTTTAGTTTCATGAGTCAAGTCTCAATTCTTGGCTCTTAATTTTTAATGGTTGGACCATAAATATTAATGGTTTATCTGACCAATGTCTGTGAAATAGTACTCTCTGTGTTTCCATTCTGTGTCAACTAGGTGAGGAAATTAGACTTCAGTGATAAATAGTGGCAAATATTTCATTCACTCAAAAACGGTTTACATTTCCTTCTTTAAAGATGTGAGTTTGGCTCAGGGCTCTGCCTGAGAAATGTTTTTTTTCTGTTATTTGATCACTAATTTGTTTAGAAAGTGTAAGAAAATACTGAAAAAATACTGTAAATTATTATTTTTATTATAATACATATTTTTTGACAACAGTAAAGACTGATTCCGAATCACAATAAATTCAGTGAACTATCATTTATGACTATTTGAAGCATCATAGTATTATACTTGTGAAGCTGAAGCAACCCGTGTGTTTATCATAAAAGCTTTTCTGTTACTCAAATACCACAATTGCCTGTCCATTGACTTATAATTGTGTCCATTTGCTTTTTTCTCCATTTGTCCTCACTTTCTATCAGTAGAGGCATAACTTAACAAAAATGTGGTCACATGTTAATAAAATCTGGGTGAAAATAATTTAAACTAATCTACCGCTCAGTTCGACTCATTCAGAGATCTTAGTATTTTTAAATGGAAGCCAAAAATGATGAGCTTTCTCTCGAAATGCAGAAATAACTTCATGTGGTTGCTCAGTGGTCACTGTGTTAAACTCTCATTTGAATCTTTTCTGCCTTTGTGCCTCCTTCAGGCTCTGTCTCCCAATCTGTCTTACCTTATTTTCTCCCCGGATCTCTCTTTCTATTACTCTCTTCACTGGCCTTTGTCCATCCTGCTGCCTTTGTTCTCTCACTTTCTGCCTTTCCCCAGATGTTCACGTGTCTGGTTGATCCAGAGGCTGTTAATCTGGTAATCCACAATCGATCGCATTTCTCTCCTACTGATAAAAATAACCTATCTGATAAATATATTTTCCTTTGTCTGTCTGTATGAGGCTGCTCTTTTCCTCTGAGCTTTGTTTTGGTCCCTGGGATTTTTCCCCCCATTATTGATTCATTCTGTCAACATGCACTGGTCCGTTTTAAATGCATAACTCTCATGAAAATATGCAGTGTTTGCACAACATTCATTGTGACAATATTGTAAAAACAAACTCACAAGCCAGACAAGAATCTATTGATCAACAAATTTGTTAAATAATCAAACGTACTGATGCTGCTAAAGTACGGTGAAGTTAGTGTACATTTTACAGCTGAACTCATTTGTCGCGAGTGTTGAGCTAGAAAATGTAATTAGGTTATTGTTGTTTGAGGAAACATCAGTCTCATGGGTTTTTGTGTGATGCTTTCAACTGTAACAGATGAAATAAAAAACTAAACTCTTCAAAGTCACAAGTCTATTTTCAGATGTAAAAACCGGCAAAAACATGATTGTTTTCAGTCCAGTAACTTCACGCTGAAGTGTTTGGCCGCGGTTTCCTGCAGGACTCATGTCAGGGAATTTAAATGAAAACTAAGTTGATTTGCTAATTGAGTGAAAAGTGACGCTCTTGAACTTGTGACCTCAGAGTCACTGAGACACTCACGAGGACTTGAGATTTGTTCTAACCCATGCTTGTGTGTGAACGCATGTGTGTGCCTGAGACTGTGCTTGTGTGTGCAATAAAAAAAAAAGAAGTGGGATGTTTTGATCCCTTTTGCAGAAGTTTGTGTGTAGCTGTGGCTGCTTGTGATCAGACAAAAACTCACCGACAGGACATTGTTGTCGTGTCTCTGGTCAGTTTTATGGTCAATCAAACAGACAATTTCATCCATCTTCATCTTTTGTTGTTACGCAGGAGACAGTTGTCCCAGCTTTTCCTCAGTCAGTGCTTACAGATGATTGTAAACTGCCTGCTATATATAGTATGTGCTGTTATAGCTCTTAAAAGTAAAGACTAACTGCATATCCTCTTTATTAACTCATAGTGAAGAGAGTATTTATTAGTCTTACACCAAAACTTAATGATATAATTTTGATAGAAACCTGATTCGTGTTATCACAGTCACTTTACAGTAAAAACAACTTTTTCAAATGCTATTAATGTGATTTATTAGAGTTGTTATTTTACAAAGATGTCAGTTGAAAAGTAAAAAATAATAATTGATCAGAGCACCGTCCACAGGCAACAGCTTAAATAAATACAATAAGCCTTGCCTCAGATTATGCATTTGGGTTCTTAAAAAGTTGCATATTGATTGTGGCTCATTCAGATCTACAAGTTTTGAGATAAAAGCAGCCTAGTTTGTTAAGTGTTTAGCTTGAGGACACTGTGTGTTCCAGGCGGCAGCTCCATGTGCAGCCAGTAGGGGGAATCGACTGCTTGCACTGACGCCATCCCCCTCTCATCTCCTCTCCTCCTCTTCCGCTCCTCTGCGTTCTCCCAGGTTGTGGAAACGCTGCAGACCGCTGGTCTCTGTCTGGGTCCCTCTCTCACACAGAGCTGCTCAAGACCCTCCTACCGGCTGGGCTGGGAAAGGAGGAGGCAGTCTGCTCTGCTCGCAGCCTCGGACGAGCCCCCTTTACCGCCCTGTCAGTGTGGAGGAGAAGGAGAGAGAGAGAGAGAGAGGCTGAGAGTCTGAGTGATAGAGAAAGCGCACGCGAGAGAGAAAAAGAGAGAGAGAGCAACTGTGTGACAGAGGGAAAGAGAACAAGGCAGGCTGCTTAGAGGAGTGAGAGAGCCAAGGACGAAATAAGGAACACATTTTACAAGAGCAGGAAGAGGGAGGATCGCAAACGAGGGACTCCTTCTCTACTGGGCACCTGGGACACAGTGACACAGTTTTTTTTTTTCACTCGTCTTCTAGCTGGAACACAGTGGATTGACTAACCGGTGGATTTTTCTTTTCATACACGCTCGTGCCACATCATTTAGAAAACTGGGATCTTCTCCCCTGTGTTTGTTATTTGCCCTCTCGCTGGCTCGAACCGCCACAGATTGTTCCCGGTGCGCGCTCGACTCTAATGTTTTGATTTTGCTCCGTGCACAAAGTGCATCTGTTGGCAACCTGTGCTGAAGATATCTTCCCCCCTCCTCTGTCAAACAGGGCAGCACGCAGCCACCGCCGGATCAGACTACAGAGGAGAGAGAGAGAGAGAGAGAGAGAGAGAGAGACAGTGTGTGCATGCAAGAGAGGGGCAGTGAGAGAGAGTCAGATTCACAGTGTGGCTGAGAGGGAGGCAGATTAAAGCCCGGGCTAAAGACTGGAGTCAAACAGCTTCAATAGAGAAGTGAACCTATACGTCCTCTCCCGTTTCCTCGCCATCCCTTTCCTCTTCCTCCTCTCCTCCTTTTCCTTTCCCGTTTTCCAATATTCACAGGACTGCCAGAGCTACTGCCACCTGCACCTCTTCACGTCTTCTCTTTCCTCTTCTTCCTCTACCTCACCCTTATCACACGTTACTCTCTGATACCAGTCACTCTGTCCTAGCACTCTTTTGGAAATATATCTATTGATCCAGCGGTGAGAGACTGAGAGAGCATCCGCCCGATACTCAGGCTCCGGACCCGGTGAGGCAACGTTTTTTTTTCTTTAAAGGAGCTTCCCCATCAAGAAGCAGACCTTCTCCAAGCAGCTGTCCGGCACGCAGACCCTGCCTTCTCCCTGGAGGACTGGCTAGCGACACAGTGGTGCCGACAGCAGAGACAGGAATCACACAGCTCCTCCGCTGCCTCTATCCCGTTGCTAGCTACTTGGCAGCTCCCGCCCCCGTGTCACCATTCCCTGCCTCAGTGCTAAGGATTCCAGCTACATGGGCAAGCGATTGGAGCAGCAGCCAATGTACCCTCAGTACACCTACTACTACCCCCACTATCTCCAGACCAAGGTATGCTCTGCTCTTTTCACATTCCTCATGCCTACTCATCTACTCCTACTCCTCTTGCCCTGCCTCCCTCCCTCACTCTCACCCTCATCCTCACCCTCACCACCTCTTCCTCCCTCCCCCACCCCCTCTCTTCCACCGCCTTCCTTTCATCCCCCTCTCATCCCTGAGTGGAGATGGGATTTGATGGATAGCTGGCCTTGGCTGTGATGGTTTCAGATGGCAGGTACCTCGGTGGAGTTTGGATGTCTGTGTCAGGGTGTGTGTGTGTGTATGTGTGTATGACCGTGTGTATATGTGTGTCTCCGAGTGAAGGATCAGGGATCAACGTCCATCCATCCCTCAAATGCAAACTGACAAGCTCTTGATGTGATACACCGTAATGGGATGAAGTGTAACATGTTGAACGACACGTATCGTAGATTCTGAGGTTTTTGTTAATCAAAATAATTGACAGACAGCTCTTTTTGTTCTCTCGTGCATTTGGATCCAAATTTAATTTACTTAGGAAGTATGTACAAGCTGTGTGTATGCCTCAGTGTAAATGCTTTACTGCAACTTTTCTAAAGAGGCAAATTAAAGGTTAAATTATGAAGTTGCTGAATCACCAAACGGTGCAAATGTCTTGCACTGTTTTTCCGCATGGTGGGGGGGTAAGCTGGTTATGAACCCTTCTTTTTCTGCGGTGATGGTCAGTACGGTTCAGACAGAGAGCAGGCGTGGGGAAGGCTGCCCGTGTTTGCTCTAGCTGTAGTATGCATCAGTGCCTCTGGGATGGAAGCCCAGGTCTGGGCCCTGATGGCTGCCAGGACCCTGGCTGGGCGCACTACCCAGACATCATCAAGGGATTAAAATGGAAGCCTTTTGGGCTTTACTCTATTTCACTCATTTTTGCACATTATTGTGTCAGTGTTAAGCACTGCAATGGTGGAACAAAATATTGAAGGTGTGCGTCTGAACTTTGTGCAATCAGAAACTTAAGGTATTTTTTTAAGGGACTTTTAAATGTTGTTCTATATCTTTAAACACAAGCTTTTATTTTGCTATTTAATTCACTTTTTGTGTCTTTGTGTGTGAGTGTTACTCTAATATAGCTAATTTACATCCATTGCATAAATAGACTAATAGAAAGTGAAGGCCTTGTTATTGATCCTACATACTTCGAGTGTAGAGCCAAATATGTATCCACTCTATCAAGCTTGTTTTTTTTTAAATAGAAATAAAAGGTAAAATATAGCAAATTTTACCTATTTATAAGAAGGAAATAAGACAGAAAGAAAAATTTGTTCAGCAAATAATGTTTCCATAGTGTACAATAAAGCAAACTACCGGTGATGTTTCCATCCTTTTCCATATGGAGCTGGATTGTGAACCATTGCGCTTCCAGCAGTGAGGACCTGCTTGCAGCCCCACCTGGCAGTCCACTCGCTCTGCCCCTGATTTATAGTTTAATACATTTGTGCTGCTGCCATATGGCTCCCCCCCTCCACCTCCACTACCCCTTCCATCATCCTCTCTCTCCCTCCTCCCTCCCTCCCTCCCCCTTCTCATATCTCAGAGTTGCTCATCTTGGGGGCCTCTCAATCAGGGTATACCCCTCCATTTTCCCCTCCCTCCCTGCTTCCCGTCCACTTTTCTTTTTCTCCTCTTTTTCTCCCTCCTCTCGCTTTTTGCCTCCCCGCTCTGCTGCAACAGGGCCCCCTGCCTCCTTCGCTTGTGCTGCAGTTCACTCCCAAGGTCAGCGCAGATCCGATCTTGCCATCGTCAGCGATTGATGTACCCTTGAGCGAGCCACCGGGGTCCTGTGTCATGCAAACGAGACCCACGGTGTGGGCGTAGTGGGGCGGGGGGGCGGTGGCGAGGAGAGCAGACATTTCCGTTTATAAATCAGCAGCCAACATTCTTATTCATTTTCATGGTTAGTTAGCGTAGCCAGTGGCCTCGTAGGTTGATATGATAGAGCCACAGACGGGGTTAGCAGGAGAGGAAGAGGGAGGGGCGGAGGGTTTAAATGTTGGCCGATGTGGCCGCGAGAGCTGTGGAGAGCTATCTCACGCTCTCATTAATGATCATTGATAGCCTGATTACAGAGGGGGTAAGAGGGCCTTGGCTGGCAGGTTCAGTCCACACAGTCTACTAAAACTCACGGCAGTCACTTTGGCCTTGCTTCTGCGCACACACACACACACACACACACACACATATACAAATTTCATACTGCGAGTGCCCTAATTTTTACTCACATACACTCCGCTCAGATTTAGGCATCAGTGTCAAATCACACAGGTTCTTCAATCCATCTTCATTGGTGCATTCTCAAGGTATGGCCTCATTCCCCCAAGAGATGTGGGTGGGGGCATAAATATCTTGCCTGGATAAGGGAGGGGGAGTCAGGCGTAACTCATACCAGAGTGTTGCCATTCTCCTTCTCTCACCTCCATTTTATTACGCATGTTTGAGATTCTATGCATAGACAATTTATTGAACATCTGTGCTTGGTTACATCAAGGGGACTATATTGTTAAAAAAGGAGGTAACGTTGTCTCGATGGCATGGCAAAGTAAACTGAGGCCCCCTCTGAATTTGGGGTCAGTTTATCCCCCTCTGCGTGTTATATTCTAATTTAATGGAGTTCTCTGATGCTGTCCAGCATGTGCTAGTCAGCCCAGATTAGAATGTGAAAGTCAGAGAATGAGATGAAACAATAACATTTGGCTTTCTATTGATTAGTGCAGTGGGGCGTAGCATGTGCTGCTCTTTAGCTGAATTATTGATTCCTGAAAGAGGATTTGTGTCTGTGTGTGCACGTTAGCGTGTCTGTCAATGTGTGCGTGCGTGTGTGTGTGTGTGCGTGTGTGTGTGGCTTTATTATGAGGTTATGGCTGGGGGGAGCTGGCAGGATGCTGCTTTGATGAGAGGATCCTTTAAAGGCCCTATTTCTCTCTATTCCCCAGCTGATCAGTCCATCGAGTCATTTGCAGAAATTCGGCCTTTATTCCACCCGTGTCTTTCTGTGTGAGCTTGATGTTTTAGTGCTGTTCACAGCTTGCTGTGCATTCAGCTTTAATGATAGGTAATAGATGTGCATCATAAATGAGAAAATTACAGTAAAGCGCCTCGCTCTGGCCCAGTCCCTCCCCTCGCCCACGAGAACAATTACAGCACACAGATCAATTATGTTATTTCATGATAGTGTTTAGGCGAGAATATGAATTTCAACTAAATGTGTGCACTAAGTGGCTGTTAGTATTGGCGTGCGTTGTATCTAATTTTCTCTCAATGACAGGCATTTTCAGTTCTGTTTTTCATTATTACACACATGACTTTTAAAAGGAACTCTCAAATTACTGATAATTTGCCTTGAATACTTTCGTTTAGTTCTGCATCTGCTGTGACGTTCAGGAGGCTCAACCATCTCTGTTACTTTATGGATGCAAGGTGGGTTGGGTCATCACACGCCCAATGTCAGCGATCTCACACGCAGGCAAAGACACAAAAACGACCTACAAAAGTCAATGTGCAAGCACGCAGACACATTTGTTCTGTCATCTGGGAGCGGGCGGGTGTCTGCGTTACAGTCAGACCAGTACATACAGAACCCGAGAAGCCGAGAGGGGCAGACTGAGGTAGATTTAGCAGCGGCTAATGTCACTGGCCTTAAGTAAACAGCAGTCAATGGAGCCCTTTGAGAGGATCTGTGCCTGTGTCTGCCCCTGCCATAGGCACCATTTATACTCTGTCTAATTCTTTGGAAATTAGAGAGGTAGAGGGAAGCAGTGTGTGTGTATTTGTGTGTGTGTGTGTGTGTGTGTGTAAGAGAGAAAAAAAGACAGAGAGAGGAGAGTGGATGTTATAGGGAGGGTCGGGTTAAAAGCAACATTGGCTATATTACACTTGGCGATCCATTGTCCTGGAGAAATAATAACAGAGCCATCTGAATCCTCCTTTAATGTCACAGTAGAGGAGAAAGAGAGGCGTCGAGACAACAAAGGAGAGACAGATATACATAGGCATGGAGGGCAAGTAAAATCAAAGGGATAAAAAAAGGACCAGTTTCCAAAAGTCTTTCATTGAATCAGTTATCAGTGGCGTAAAACTCAGCTGGCAGCTCAGTCCCATCTGTCTCTGCTGATGTGGATCTGCTTTGAAGAGTTTATCAAGGGCTTTTAGGTCTGGAAAAGTACACTGCTTATATTACATTTACTAAAGCCCAGCCCTATTTTGAGTCCAGGACGATATGTTCCTATTAGCCCTAAGACAGGGGTAGTGTAACTCATTTCCCCACTTATAATTCCTGATGCGTGCTTCACAAACGACTGCCTGAAACAAAATACTGTCACAGCCTTGCTGTAAATCTTAACTCATCTTGTGTTTCTTTCTTAGCTAGCTGAGATGGAATCCAGTTTTTCAAGCTAGAGGTCCGTCTTACTTTCTTTTATTTTTCATATTTTTCTCAATCCGTTTCCTCATGTGATCAAACCATGAAAGGAAGCTATTTTTTGATAATTAATCGACTTATTCCTCTGGTTTTTATCTGCTTATGCCTCAAGCTTCATTCATCAGTGCAGTCGTTTTACATGCAACCGTCAGTAACTCCATTTATGTTCTATGTCCTCTGTGCCCATTAAAAAAAAAAAGAAAAATGCAGGCAAAGACACACTACATTAGGGGCTACTCCTAACCCTTCTCATCTATCAGTTGACAGCCTAGCCCCAACTGTGCAATCACGCATTAAGGTTGTGTGTGCATTACTGCTTCCAGCAGCCTCTCGTAAGCCACAGAGCAGTGTGCCGAGGCCTGGCCTTCTGCATGCTGCCATCCACATCTCATTATAGCTGCTTTACAAGTGTGCTCTCTGGCCATTGATATCCATTTTGTCAGAGGAGCATCGGAGGGATGAACAAGGGGGAGGGAAAATGAAATATCAAGCCTTTTTTATATATATATTCCACAGGCTATATCTCTAAAGATGAAAGAATAAACCTGTTATGCATTAACTTTTAAAAACACAGGGGTATTACATGTAGCCGTAATGTAACATGTGTGCTTACGTTGCACGCTGCAATTTTATGAGCACAGATGGTGAATGACTGGGCAAATAAGTGCAAAAGAAGTCTATAAATAAGTTTGTACTTTATAAAGTTACAAGTTCTGGACAAATCCAACGTGTGTGTGGGATTGTGTGCTTGGTTAAGTGGTCTTATGCTTAGGCTGAAGGTCTCAAAACCAGGTCACATTTTTCTTTCCCATTGAAGTGTCCTTGAGTACGACACAGAACAAAGTACCTGCTCACTCACTGGAGGTCGTTGTAAAAAAAAAAAAAAAAAAAAAAAAAAGGAAAAAAGTATCTGA
>JAPZDY010000008.1:6445946-6467479 GCA_029783645.1 Ctenochaetus hawaiiensis | reverse complement strand
GCGGGACGGGAGAGAGATGGTCGGAGTTTGGCAATATTACGGAGGTGAAAGAAGGAAGTTTTGCAGATGTGGGTTATGTGGTGTTCAAAACTAAGATGGGGGTCGAACCTGACACCCAAGTTGATCAGAGGTCTTGAGGAAAGCTGTTGTGTTTTCTAAGAAACAATGCACAAGTCTGAAGAAAGTTGGCTATCACTGGGACCAGACTTGAACTCAAGTGCACCAATGGAGCCGCAGAAGGCTTTTTCTTTATCAGCCAGTCGGGCCTCGTTTACTTTTCCAAATCGTGACACGGCCTGATTATCTCCAGTCCCCTCTGCACCTGCCATCCAGCTGGAGCCTTTACTACGCACTGAACATCAAACTGTCCATTGAGGGTCTTTTATTTTGTCTCCTTTCCTTAATGTTTGCTTTAATCACTTCAACCTGTGCATTCAGAAAACAACTTTTGGCACAATTTAACTTCAGTGACAGATTACAATGTTTGCGATGGGTTAGCATAGTTCTGCTTTGATGAGTGAAACAGACTGATGAGCCTTGAGATGAGTCTTAAAATATGCTGGGGCTGATGGGATTGATGGCTTTGGAAGCAGCCTGTAGCTAATTAATTATGCATTTCCAGCATTCTTTCATAACAAAAAGAGAAAAAAAAGAGAAAGAAATGCTGTCTTGGCATGAAAACTGTTTCTGTGTGTGGCAAACCATACCTAGCTGTCATCCGCTGGGTTTTGAAAATTTTTTCTCTTAAAAAAAAAAAAAAAAAGCAGCGTGAGAATCATTGTGATGGTAATGTCAGTCCATGGTTGTGGGCAGACCCCTTCATATTCAGCCCCAACAATGACTGTGCTGTCTTGGGTATTTAAAAGGTGGTCTGCTGCCGGCGGACGACTGAGCTGATGAGCTTCCTGTTCATGTGGTAATCTGTGCGGCGGTTCTCTCAGAGAGCCCAACCCCACACATTCAGCCAGAGAAAGGAGGGCCACACACCGCAACAATAACAGCCGACTGCTATCCTCTCATCAAAAGTCTCCATTGGAGAGTAAATAAATAGTTTAGAAACCTTTTACCAAGTACAATAGGCCAGACCACTGCTGATTTTTTCATCTTTGATGTCTCCTCACAATTTGCCCTGACTTATGAAAATATTATGTTGGGCTGCAAAAAAAACAGAATGCTAAAAAGAATACAGGAACTCAGTTGTTTTTTTTTTTTTCTACCTTGAAGAAGAGCTGTGAGAGCCTCTTCGGTAGTGAATTTTGAAAAAAAAAAATGAACTGGGATCATTTTTTCGCCATGCAAGATTTAAATTTGAAATGAAATAAAAAGCCGATTGCAGATTCATTAGCTGAGCGAGGATTCCAGAGTATAAGCCCCGTGTTCCAGTAACTGTTTTTCAATTGCTTGCAAAAGTGAGTGCATTAGACTCAAGGGTGACATCATAAAAGGAGAACAAATGAAAATAGAAAGCCCAAATAGCCCCTTGAATTTGCTAAAGTAGAAAAAAAAAAAGGACTTTATTGCGGTTGCCGCTCTGCGTTTTCGTGAAGTTGTTTTGAACGAAAGAATCTCAGCGAGGGATCCTTATAAAAGCGCTCAAGCAAATGTCAGAGAAGAATCATAATCCCAGGCTTTGATTCATAAAGGGGCTTACAACAGGATTGCTGATATGGGACAATTGCACATCTTTTCATGAAATTTATGGTCATCCGGCATGCACTGTGATGCTAAATTAAACTCCTGAGAAGCCTTATGAATAGACGCAGCACATAAGTAAAGACTCGAGTGGTGAACAACATGCTGTTTGCGAGAAACATATTTATGGTTGAACTGTAAACTCGGCCTTTCATACCGGAGAGCTACCATTAAGCGGAAAGAATGAATGACTTCGGTTACCTTTGAAGATATAGAAGGACTGGTGGCGTCACTGTTGAAGTTTGTTTTAACCTGCTTGAACCCAGATGGCCTGTGTTTATCTATACTGGCTGTGATCCCTCACCGTGTCCAAGTGTTGCTTGCATTAAACTCTTCCAGCAGCCTGACAAGAGCACAGCAGGCCAGAGTCACTGAGGCAAGCAGTCAGGCAAGGGGGGAAACATTACACCATTACACTCACCTGTTCCACAGCCATGGTGACTTATCTCATGAATAAATCACACAACCAAGATCCGGACAACTCTGACACTGCACCTCTTCTCCTTTGGCAGACGTCTACCGCATCCCTATCCATCTTCCCCTCTCTGTTACTTTTTTTTTTCCCGACTTCTCTTTGCTTTCTCTCTCCCTCCCTATCGTCTTATTTCTTACATCTTCTCGCTCTAGCCGGCTGCCCGAGAGTGCTCACTTTATTTATCACGCGATTGTGACACTTTTGGATAAAACTCCACACCCTCACTGATTGAACTCTGCTTGTGAGAGCTGGGGAGCACAGATCATTCCCCTTTGGTTTCCAGTAAGTCATGGGATTGACAGGTCAGGATGGTCTGCCCAGAAGAGGCTGAGGTCTCTCCCTTTAAATCATCAGGAGAGGCGCTCCTGAAGCACCCCTAACTCAGCCGCCGTGCCAATATGCCAAACCAACAGAAATACTGAAAGCCCCTATGTTGGAAATAAAAAACCGAAACAGACTGATGGATAGGAAAATCCCCCCAAAAAATAAAAAAATGTGTGTGAGGGCTTACGTTTGAGCTTCGCCTTTGATGTGAAAACCCTACTCCTCTTGACACATCTGTATGACTTATCCAGGTGCACGGAGGCAGAATAGCAAGCGGTGATTCCAAAGATGTTACAATGCGGCATTGTTCACACATTGACCCTGAGTGAAACAAATCCCCTGCACAGCATCGCTGTCTGCTGCTGACGGCATCCTTTCAGTGTGTGAGAGAAGGCCCGAGGAGGCGGGCAGATACAGGGCTTTTTTTGTGTTGAGTAATGCTGATGTTCCTTCTTAGGGGGATAGTTGCTTAACACACTGCAGAATCTGGCACGACGTCTACTTTGGCCTACTAAACTCTGCTCAACACTATGTAAAAACTCCCCAATGGCTGTTAGACAGGGAGGAGCACGGGGGTGGAGAGGAGGAGGAGAAGGAGGAGGGGAGAGACTTGTAAGAGAAAGAACAGAAAGAGGTGGAGGGGAAGCGAGCAGGAAGGAGAAATGGAGGACGAGCAGCCAGATGAGGATTGAGATGGATTTAGGGATAGATGAGAGCTGACTAAAGGGATTGGAGAAGGTGAAGAGAGGATGGATGGAGGACTAGCAGGGGATGGATTCAGTTATGGAAGGTTAGAGAGAGGGAGGCTGCGGGGCAAGATGGCCCACAGTACAGTCGTTAAACAGTGAAGACAGTTTAATATGGACAAAACAAGCTGCTTATGCTGTGAAGAATCTTGTCAAAACACAACGCTCGGCCTGCGATGGTGAACCAGATGGAAACATATTAGTGAGAGTGTGATTTACTGCTTTGACAAAGTTCTGTTCTGCAGTAAATGATGAGTCAGTGCTTGCAGTACACAATCAGTTCACTCCACGGCATAAACTTGCAGCAGATAATGTTGTGACAAATTGGATCTCATCCAGGGCCACACCAAAGTGACTAAACGACAGAAAGGCCTCCAGGTAGGAATGCATTTATCAGAAGTAAACTGTGTGCCAGTTTGCTTCAGAGCTTGAAAGCTCTGAAAGGATGTGACATAAAAGGTGGATGCTTCAGACAGTGTGGTCTCACGGAGACAATAAAGCTTTGGTGCAGCAGTCAGGCGGTCATTGCTAAGATGGAAAGTCAAAAAGTTTGTCACCAGGCAAGCTGCCCTCAAAGAAAAGGAAAGTGAAAGTAAAAAGTAGGACAAGTTCTGTATAAGCTGAGAATTACATATAAATTGTATTGCAGGCTAAGATGTACGTTTTATGTAGCTTAAACACACTTCATTAATTACATTATTCACATCATGTCTAGGCTAATAAGAACAAAGTGAAAAATATGCTTGGCCTCTATTATATTCAACTTTAGAGCCTTTTTTTGGCTAAAATTTGGTGAAAACATGATATTTAATTTGTTTATCAGTGACTGATTATGATTCAGATTTTATCCTCACAAACACAATATAATATGTTTTTACAGCTTCATGAGTTGATGTAAATTCACTTGGACACACTAAAATTTAGCATTTCAGATGCTATTATCTAGACAGATCTAGATTGTGTTTACAGACGTTCATGTAGCTCTGTATTCCCACCATTAAGTCTTCATCTTGCCCTTTTTGTCTCTCATTTTTAAGAAACATTCTTGTCGGTTTGATTGCCTGCTGCGCTGTGACCTTTTCTGCAACTCGTCCGGAAGTTCACATCATCAAAATCAAAATCTCATTTCCAGCTCGCAATTAGAGAATGGCTGGATAATGTACAATTTTAGAGTATTTTGCTTTTCACCTGAGAACATTTTTTTACAGTTGTAATAGACAAATAATTTGATACCTAAGCTGTGTTTTTTCTTCATTTAATGTCAGCAAGTCTCTACGGTGGAAACAGTTGAGTAATATTGGCATAAATTGAGACTAATAGAAATGACTCCATATTGAATATCTGCTTGGTCGATGCTGCTTCTACACCTGATTTTTCTGGCTTGGATACTGAAAGAACACAGCCTGGTTGGTTAGGATCCCCATGCGATATCCCTGGATATGTTTTTCAGATGTACATCATAAAATAACCCTATAAACCGCCACAAACCGACCGTTCTCCGTTCCCTAGCTGATTTGTTATGGCTGTCTCAAGCCTTCCTGCCACAACAGCGGCTGGTGTTTAGTGCCAGTATTTAGTCTGGCAATTGTCAGAGACGCTCCAGTGAGTATATTCCTTGGGGGCCAAAAGTGACATTCCAGACCCAGTGCAACTACTTTGCATGTGAAAGAAAATGAATATTCAAGAGGAAGAGGATGTGTGTTCCCTCCTGTGCATTTTATATATATGTCTGCATTTGTGTGGATCTTATCTTTTCATCTTCGATCGGTCGCGTTCATATATGCAATCATTGAGTGTTATGCTTCTACATTTTGTGCATTTGAGCCAATTTGCTTCAGATTATCTCTAAATATGTGTATTGTTTTGTATCAGCAGTCCACCTGTGTTTGTGTGTGTGTGGTTGTGTGTGTGTGTGTGTATTTCCCTAGTTGTACCACATCTAAAATAATGTAAGATAAAAGGTAATAGAAAGTGAATTTTTCCGCAGGCATACAAGACATTAACATACAGAATGTACACACAGCGAGGAGCAGAATAATAATTTAACAAGTCTCATCCAAACAACACTTACAAGACGGGCATGTATTAAATTATTGGAAAGATTAAGTAGATTTTCTGCACACTATCAGCTCTGACTTCAATGGAAATACGTGTCATGGGACTTTGCTGTTGGCCTGATGTGTGAATGTCCCACCCCAGCTCGAATGAACCCGTCAGGATCTGACAGTTTGGCCTTAATTTGAACAAAACTTTATGAATCATACTCGGGTTGTGCCTGCCTACTTGACAAGGTACTTTCAGGTTCTTTTAGTCAAAAATAAGGAGGGAAACTGACACGCAGAAGTACGTCTATTTACTCGTCTCACAGATAATAACGTAGCAGCTGGTAGTGTAAAATATAAAACATGTGGGGCTCTGATGAGACCTGACAGCAAGAATACTGGGAATTCAGCCTTGCAGCAATACTTGGACAGTGGCTGCCAGATGCAGACTGACTTACAAAGATGGCTTGACAAGTAAACACAAACTTGGTGTTCCTAGCTTTAAATGCGTCGGGCTCAGGTCAGGTTTGGTAACCAAACAAAAAACTGAACGGTTCGGGTCGAGATCTGTTACTCTCTTGGACTCTGGAAATATGCAGCTGCACTCAAACACCCCAAACAACTACAACATCAATAATTATTGAAGGCAACCTTAAACTTTAGGAAAGGAATATATATCAAGTCAGTAGAGTACAAATGAAAAGAGCAAAAAAGACATTTAGCAAATAGTGAAGTGAAAACAAGTTGTTAAATATTTGACTTTTTTCCTCATATTTCCTTTACAGCAATTGATTCTGATGTCCTTGCCTCCATTAGAGGAAGGCTTTTGTTTTTTCTTGAGGTTATGAGGATATATTCAGTTTTGATATTATACTTGACTTGTTTTTGTTAATAACAGCTGCTTTTTTCTGTCTTTATAATTGTTTATTATAACTTCTTTCTTAAATTATGACATTTATTGTTTTTCTCATTTAAAGATAGTTTTTATCAGCTGTTGACCTGATCATTGTCTCATGTTTGCAGCTTAGAGTCACTTAAAAAATGTTGCAGCCTATGAAGGTCAGTGATATAATACACACTAGGAATAGATCTAAATATTGCGTTACGTCTGCTGTTTGTAAAGCAGTACGTGTCTGCAGTAGTGAAAAACACTCTTTGTAGGTCTGTTTATAAAAGCAATGTTAACAGCATTCATTATTGCACACATCACGTAGCACCTTTAACATATGGCTGTGGGCACATAGTCAAACACGCACTGAGGTCAGTGTCAGGCAGTAACTCATGCATTTGGCTGTGAAGAACCTTTGAGCCTCTTCGCCGCTCCTTCACCAATTACAACCTTATTTATGAATTTGAGCACAGTTGACCTTCTGGAGGAGGAGACATAAATTTGTTTGTCTGGAGAACGGCTTAACAAATGGCATTCTGGGACAGCTCAAGCTTCCTCTCTATCAATCTGTTCCCTGTCTCTCTCTCTCCATCTCCATCTCCTCTGGCATCCTACACACCTCAGTAATTACGTCATCAACTGGTTAGCTGTTTAATCAGTCACTTAGAAACAGCAGTCAGTCAACAAGTCGGCCTTCCCGGATTGATAAACAAAAGCCAGTTGACGCAGAAAACATGCAAGATACAGTTTACTCGAACAGACTTTAACAGTACTACAAGAGGAAGAAGCAAAAAGGAAAAGAGACACACACACTTGTGTTTTTTTGTTCAGTCTATCTTTCAGTGTCTCTATCCTTTTATGCAGTCTATGAGAACATTTTAGGGCAGACTGCCAGCCCATGTGCATGACTGGTTTGGTAGACATTGGTCTCAGTGAGAGACAAGTCACGCTGAAAAAGAGATAACCCTGCTCTCTTTTTGCTCTTCACACCATCCACAGTCCTCTGTTTGTGCTCAAACTTCTTCTGAAAAACATAACCAACTGCTTAAAAATGTGCCCAACTAGAGACAGAGAGTCAGACGGGGGTCTCCCTCTTATGTCTGGTGTTTCTTTACACAGTAATGAAGCTTTACAGGGAGACTCCTGTGGGTCTAAAGGCAGCATAATGTTAAAAAACATGAAATGCTTTACAATACTGGAGCGACGCAGAGTCAAATGATGAAACAGAACACATTTAATCACACACATTTGGTAATCATTTTTGCCAAATTACCTAATAAAATAAACTTTTAGTTGGCTTCCTCACTAAGCTCAGACAATTGACGTCAGTTTTATTCATCTATCATTTGCTGATTCAACCTTCTCAAGTGTGAGGATTTGCTTATTTTTCTGTTGTTTATCATTGTTAATAAATATCTTTAATAGTTTAGATGTTGAGAAAAGCAACAAAAAAGATGAGCTCTGGAAAATTGTGCTGCAAATTTATGATTACTTTAGAAAAATTTTCAATTGATTAGTCAAAAATATTGATTTGCAGCATACTTAAACTGGAGATTTATCTTAATTAAGGACCTGGAGGTCAGTTTGTAGCAGTTATTTGTCTGTGGATCACAGCCACAGTGTCTCAGTGGATCAGTTTTGGTGCCAGCTCAGGTTCAGTCAGAGACCAAAGTTTAAAACATTCTCATTGTCTTTTTTTCCCACACTCTCTGACATCCTCCACTCTGCTCTTCGTTGCTCTGTCTTTAAATGAGTGTCTCTGTCCTCCCACTTCCTCGCTCCATCCATCCGGCGGTCTGCACTCCCACACTGGCCAGCTTGCAGTCGGACCCAGCTGGCCACAATGATGACAAATCATCCCAAATATTTATGTCCATCAAGTTTCACTTTGGCTCTGCCCACAGCTCGCTCTTCTCTTTTTTTTTTTTTTTTTTTACCCCTCCCTCTGCGTCGGTCACCGCACTTGCAGCCAAACTGTCGTAATCGTTCTCCAAAAACAGCACTCAGCTCCGGGTCTGTCACCTAAACACCAGCGACTGTTAATGTCCGCAGAGGACCGAGTTTATGATTGTCAGAAGTGCGTTGTAAACACTGGAGCCCACGTCGTACTTGTGTAGGTTTTTTGTGTGGGCCTGGTGACCAACCTGTCCTCTGTGTTGTATCTTTTAGCAGGAAGAGTGTGTTTGTCCCAGGTCCTACTCAGTTTGAAAAAAAACTAAACAAGAATCCGAGGTGACGAAAGACCACAGTGAAAGAGTTCCTGCTTCAAAGGAACATGTTGGAAGTGGATCCTTAATTTGTTTGAGCGGGAGAGGCAGTTCATTACTGGTTGATTCTTAACAGTGAGGATCTTTGGCAAATGTGCATTTCTCTAGTGGTAATATACAGAGTTTTTTTTAGCATTTAATGCATGACACTTTAATGAAATCAGCTCAGCATTTATGTTATATTTATCTAATGTCATCTAATGATTCGGTATGGCTTAAAAGTCATTTGCTGTACATAATATGAAGTCCTTTGATTGCCTGTTAAAATCAGACCAGTGACATTAAAGATGGTGATTGATAATATAAAATGCAGTTTCAAGCATTAGACAAACAACAGAGAAACAAGAGCCACTATTTTAAATCTAACATTTAGGGAGTAATTCAACAAAATGCAGATGCTGCAAAGATTGTGACATTTTTTTCGGTGGAGGAAGCACATGGTCGAGAAAACGAAATGGGTATTTAACGCTTCGCAAGTCCAACAGCTGCTGCATACTTTGCAAACCAAGAGCTGATTAAATGTCTTTTCATTTGCAATAATAATATCAAATACAGACACATTAAGATCTGATGACTTCCACTCTTTTTCCCCCCACCTTCTCTTGATAAAAAACCTTGTTGAGGAAGAAAAAAAAAGAAGCTCTTTTCTAGGTCATACGCTACAATTGTCGTTCATCACACATGTTTATTTTTAGTCCTCTAAACTGTGGTGATTTGTGACTAATTATTGATCCCACAGTTCGTCTCTGGATGAGAGGGCCAATTAAATTTTTACAAAGAAGTGTAAATAAATCAAACAGCTAAAAAAGCTCTGTAGTTGCGGTTCCATCCTTGTGCTATCTTTGGATGACAAATCTAAAATTAAATAGCAACACAGCCATCATTTACAATCTGGTTTTAATAAGAACAGATTATATTTTTTCTAACATTCATGCATCACATCTGACCAAATACTATTTTCCTATTGTGTCACCTCCTCACAGCTAAAACAGATGAGTCAGTGTTTTTAACCAGTGATGCAACATAAAGCACACCTTGTTTACCTCCATAGCTTTTGTTCTCTCTGTCAAATAATATGTATGTATCCTATCTCTAACCCCCCCTGGAAAAGATATGGCCCTTATTTCAACTCTGGGGCTGTGTATCCAGACACATGGGTCTTGACACGGTAGACAACATCCTGCTCTTATCTGCCCTAAAGAGAAAGTGAGAGGGAAAGAGAACCGGTTGGGAGGGAGGAGAAAAAGAGGATTTAAGGGGGAAAAAGGGAAGTTGGAGTATATAGCAGGGAGAAAGAGTCTGTGTCTCCTGCTCTGAGAGATACTGGAGATGGACCAATCAGCATATTTAAAATTAGCCCCCTGCGTCATTGTCCACAGCAGTGTTGGCTTACCACCGTCCCAGATCCCAGGGCTTTTTGTTTTTACTGAGGAAGAAGGCCCACAGCTCAGATAACCGAATGACTCCTGTACTGTATTCTGCCTTTTATGCTCTCATCGCTCTTTTTTCTTACCTTTACCTTTTTGGCCGGCCCCACAGCTTTGCATGACCGTGACTTAGTACCTGTGTAGCTGAGTGATGAAGTTGCATCATTGGTCGGACAGCCGACTGCTGGTGTTTGCCCATTGGTCGTTGCTCTTTCAAAATTAATAGGTGCAAACAGTCCTGAATTATGCCCTTGGACAGAGGAAGGCCAGTGAGAGGTCAATTCTTTGGCATAGCAGAAGCATTTGCAGTGCCACATTTCTCCAACAAGAAATTTTGCTCTTCTTCTCTTTTCTGATGACAAATAAAGCTGATAACAGCTCAGATTTATAATGTAAAAGTTTTTATTTATTCCAAGATAAACAGGGCCTTTTTTTTCAGCAATAGTGAAGTTAAAAAGATAATCACCTTGTATGATCATCTGTAGCGAGGGGCTCTGTGTGTGTGTGTGTGTGCTTGTGTTTGTCTGCTTGTCTCGTTTTCTCTCTGCAGGGCCGTAAACACTCTTGTGCTGACCATGAGACTCACGTAAGTGGGTACATTAGAACGTTTTTTACATTCATAAGTTTGCATAGGCGTCCTACTCTAAAGCTGGTATTGGAAAATTGCAAGGAAGCTTTACAGACAGCATCTCTGCAGCCATAACTCAGCAGCACTTCTGAATGCATCTGCACAGCACAGAGGGAGAGACGCTGCTGCACCTGCAAGACATGTGTGTCCATGTGCTGTCAATGTTCTTTTTCTTCGCATTTCAGTTACAAGATTGTTTTTGAGAGCTTCTTTTATCTCTGTAAACTGTATCATGCACTGACCATTTAATCAATTTGGTCATTTGCTATTACTGACTGTGGCTTCATTATGAATTTATTTCTAATCAAACATTTTAGGCTATGAGTAGAGGTATTGTTCTGTCTCTCGACTACATTTCAGAATTATTCGGTATGCAGGCCTAGCTTATTCATTTCATTTGATATTTTACTTTAATACACTTTTACTAAAGAAAATTGCAGATGAACATTTAATATCCAGGAAATCACATTATAGACACCACTGACTGGTCTAACAATCTGCCCAGGTTTTGCACATTCAGCATACACAGTCTGCCATATACTGGGTTTCCACCTTGTCTTTTTCCTCCATGCTTTCTGGTTTGGCTGTTCTCTCAGGCCTTGGCTAAGTCTTTCATACCTGTAACTGCATCTCTTTTCAGTTTTTCTTTCTTTCATCCCCCCTTCTCTCCTCCTTGCACTCTCCTCTCTGCGAGGATACATTTGGCTGTAGCATCAACAGCGTTGCATTCCCAGGTGAGCTGGGGATGATTTGCTATTCACTCCTCTGGCTATGGGTTTACTTCGACAGGCATAGACAAAGAGAGAAAGAGCAAGGCATAAAACTAAGAGGCGAAAGGAGGGACAGGTAATAGCTCATTTCCCTCTGTCTTTTAGGGTCGCTCCCTCTTCTCTCGACATTGAGATGCGGCCGCGGTTCTCAAAACACGTGTTTAAGGGCTAAAGGTTTGGAAGCAGCTATCCAGGATGGATGGGGGATTTGTGTTCCATTCGTGCTCAGAGGCTGCTGTGAATGCAGCCGACCGCCGGGCTAGCTGTTAGTTCTGGCAGTTTGGAAGGGATGCCTGTGGGACTATGCTTGTCTTTAAGAGCCTTTGCAGAGACTTTGCCAGCATGAATTAATGGAGGATGAGCTGAGAGGCTTTTTTCTTCAATTTAGGGAGACTGCTTGTCATTTTTTGTGGCAGGTTTTCTTATGTGAGTGTGTGTGAGTGTCTCTGTGTTTGTGTGTGCTCCTGACTCAAGTGACTCACTGAATGCAAACTCACAAACACATGAATACGCAGAGCTGGATATATGCATGCACACATGAAGATGCACTCACACAAAAGTGCACCCATCGCACGGTGACAGCTGATCCCGTGTAGTGCGTCCTGGCCGTGGGGGTTCAGACCGGGTTGGGTTGGTTTACTGATATTGACAGCGTGGCCTTGTCTGGCCTCTTGCCAGTGTTGAGCTAGCTCCCGCTGACTGCTCTGGCCTCCTATAAATCAGGGCCAATTACTACAGTGGTGCACAGCCACCTCTCCTGCAGTCGCAGCTCTGCCCTGCAGAGTGCAGGGAGGAAGGGAGGGAAGCAGGGATGCCACATCCCTGCTTTTATTCCAATTACTGCTGCTGCCCTCCTCTCTGTTTAGCAAACATTGTGTAGTGACAAAGTATGTTTGCACAATTTTTGTACAAGGAAAGGAGCCACCTTGTGTAAAGATATAATCAACTTGGAAACAGGAAAAAAATAACTTCCTAGATGCTAACTACAGAGATGCCATATCGTAAATAGGTATGGGTTTGAAATTTTAATGTAAATGTAATTAAGGTTTTTTTTTTTAAATGAGGAATGTGAAAGATACAATCTTATATTTAAGTCAAACATCTTAGTTTATGTTCAACTTGAAAATTTAAATAACTGAGAACTATTTATCTCAAAATTTGATGATTTTATACAAAACAAAAACAAAACCTAAATTGTCTGAAAAATGCATAATGACAAAGCTGAAAAAAAGGCAGCTAGCTCAGGAAACAAATGATATTTGGATATACATTGCTTCACAGGACAGCTGTCCTATGGAGTATGAATAAACAGTCCGAAGATGCTGTATATACAGTACATGAACATGTAAATAGCGATACACACACAGCAGGTTCGGGTCCACATATTACTGTCAGTGACAGAGGGGGCTCGCTGTGGTCTGTAAAATAAAAATATGTGTTGTCCTTGTGTGGGTGTGTGAATATACAGTGCAGGGCTGCTTGCCCTCAGCCTATGTAACGTACGCTAGATTTATCATCCTCGCTTAATACACTCATAAACATTCTCTGGCATGTCACAGAGGCTGTGAACCCCCCTGCACGGCTGGCTCGGTAAATTGGGCCTCTGTAAACCATTCTGCCCCTCTAAAATACAGTGCAGCAAATTGAAATCCCCAGTAAGCCTCTGTAGCGGCATGTCACAGCTGGAAAGGGAGGAGGGAGAATGAAGGTTTTTCTCATTTACCACCTGGAGGTTTTTCGAAGTGTCATAACCAGCTATTCTCCAACTCCCTCCTCTCTCTGTTTTGCATTTGAACTCATTCGTTCGTCCCTCCCTTTTTCTCTCAGCGTTCCATCCACGTTCCTCTCTTGCTTTGTCAAGTGCTGCGTTCAATCCTCATCACACCGACACATGAGATCTGTATCATTTATATATTTAAAAAGCTGGATCTCACAAGCTGACAGGCTGAGGGTAAACAGCAGCCACAGAACAGCCCAGAAAGAGAAACAAACCTGGGTTATTAACCTCCAGTGAGGCGACCAGAGGGAGCCAAGAGTGAATTTGATTTAAAATAAGAAAGGAGCGGAACATTTTTGGTAGAAATGTGTGTGTGTGTGTGTGTGTGTGTGTGTGTGTGTGTGTGTGTGAGTGTGCGTGTGCGTGTGCTATTGTAATAACAGCCAATGTGTGCTTGATAATTTACTGTAAGTCCCACAGGTGTAGAAGTTTGAGTTCTGCTCCCATGCATGTGAATACATACACGTCACATGTAGACACCGACACTAGCATGTGATTAGCCCTCATTTTAGCCATTTCTTATTAATTTTTCTTATCCTTTAGATTTCAACTTTTGCACCTCTCAAGAGCAGGAGAAACTCCTTTCATACATTTTGCCATAAATGAAATAAATAAATACAAAAAGACCACAAAGTCCTCAAGAATCCGACATTAAACCCACCCACCCTGCCCGCCATCCACCCCAACAGTCCCCATTCCTCCAGGACCTTCGGCACCCATTCTATCCCTCATCCCGAGGGACGCTTCCGGCCTTTTGCTTTCCCCTTGGATAACTTCACTCCCTGCCTCCTCACCCAACACTGTAAGTAATGGGCTGGTTTTGACCCTCTATGCCTCATTGTGTAAGATTTCAGCTTCTGACCTTAAAAAATGAAAGCAAATCGATAGGGCGGGACACATGAATTCCAAAGCCCAGGATGCAAGCCAAGCTCGGAGCCCAGGGAGGAGAAGAAAGGAGGAGGAGGAGGCTGTGTGTTTTACTGAATGGCTAAACTAAAGCCTTAGAAAAAAAAGAGAGAGAGAGAGCGAGGCTTTCAATTAACCTTCAGCGTTGCTGACAGTATTGCTGTGTAGTGTCTCCTGTTTGTGCTGGTGAATTGCACGTGTCACACAGTATGTTAAGTACTGCGTGTATAATTTAAGCTTCAATGGACATGGAAAAAAACAAAAAAGAGGTGGGGCGGGGGGTAAGGTGAAAGCCTCAGAGTTGAAGCTTGAACTGCAGCTGTGCACATTCCAGTGACTTTGAGTGGGAGAAAATAACTCCTGTGGAGCACTCAAGAGATTAGGATTCTTCTGTACGACCGCCACAGCTTGAAAACGTGAGTGACTGGAGACTTGTTCTGCTTTTTCTTTTTTTTTCTTTTTTTTTCATTTTAGCCAGTGCAGCCAAGGCTACCAAAGCTGAAGGCACAATCTCTTGGAGAGCGAGGTCAAGTGGAATTTTTCCTCCACTTTCCTAACTCTTAGACCAGCAGTTAGCAAAAGGCAACTAAATGAAATGCATCATTTCTTATAACAAATATCTGATTTCTCAGATTTTCAATCTATGTTGGAGACATTTGGGGTAATCTAAGTAAGAACATTGATCCCTGTGTAATCTCACGTTTAATTATGTTGTTTTTAAAATGCCATGCCTTTAATCAGACAGAAAGGGTGAAGAGAGGCCACAAAACAAGAGAGAGATGCAACAAAAGCGGACTGGATTCAAACCAGTGACACCATGGTCTATATTTAACATCTTAAAGTATTTCACTGCTGGGGAGATGGTCTTTTTGTAAAACTGGGCTCAGTGGAAAGAAATTCATGCTACATGACCAGAGAAAACATCTTTTTCCTGAATTAGAGAACCTACTACAACTGAAATGCACTGCGCCTTTTGTGACCACATATCATGCATATTTATTCATATGGCCTGACAGGGAGAAACAATATGAACAGTCTGTAAAAAAAGCAAATTGTTTTCACCCTGTTTAAATGGACTCTATAAAACATTCATCTTTACTTTGTATTTTCTTATAAAGACCCGTAACCTGACATGGTCATGCCCTTCAGGACTTTGGTCTTGACTTCAGACTTTACATTAGGAGTTGACCTCAAGGTCTTACAAGCTCTGGCTCTGTACTCTGTTCATGGTTGTCTAGACTTAAGTGTGAAAAAAAAGAAACGTTTCACGTGGCATGTGTTTGTGTGTTTGTACATAAACATTAAGGTGTGTACAGCGTGGAGGTGTGTGTCCAGCACAGCGAGTGGCTGCCCATCAGTTCCACTTAGCTCAGCGTGGTAATTGGCCGTCCATTGATGGACGTGGCTCCCTCTTCACGCTCCAGGGACCCCGGCTCTTTGTCTGAAGAGTGGGAGGCAACACGCTGGCATGGCACACACGCTTAAAATAGCGCATCAAATCAGCCATGCTTCGGCAGCCGCTGCTAACGTGTGGGGCGGATTGGGGGGCTAATGGTGTGTGTGTGTGTGAGTGTGTGAGTGTTTAACCGTGTGTATGTGCTTTAACAGCATGGTATGGGGTCTTGCAGTTCTCTCTTGGGAGGATAAGGGGTTAATGTGGTTAACTTAAGCCGGTTGTGGTATTTAGTCACTTCCCTCTCCTCCCACCATTTTTTCTCCTCTGTTTCATCCGTCACTCGCTTACTTTATTGCAGTGTGAATTGTCTCCTTTTCTCTTTTCTCCTCACTCACCTTCTTCTTGTGTTTCTCTCCCTCTGTCTTCCTGCTCATACCCACAGGGCCCCGGTTCTCTCCCTCTGTCACTATGTGCAGTGTCCCTGCAATAGAGATATAAATGGGCTGTGAGCAGGGGGCCCTGACTCCTATGCCATAAATCTACGCTAACAGCACAACAGACACATGAGGAGAGCAGGGAAGATAGGAGGGGGCAACGGGAGAATAAGAAAAGAGGGAATCAGATATCTAATGCATTTTGAATACATCGTGGAAGATAGAAAATATGCTGAAAAAAAGACGCTCATATTGAGATGTTTATGAAATAGGCTGGAGGGGATTTCTGCATCGAGATATCACACCCTCGGAGGTGTAAATTGTTTCGCAGTGTATTGAAATTAGTTTTGAGGGAATGAATAGTAAGCAGGAAGTTGCCATCATTTAAAACTGTTATATGCTGCTGGAAGCCTCATGAACTCTAATTTCAGAGAGTCCCCTTGGTGAAGTGTTTACTCAAACTCAAAAAAAATGCAGAGAAGTTTGCACCCTTGACTTCAGTGGTATGTTGAGTAAAAAGACTCACACACTGACAAAGAACATCAGATGCAATTTGTTGCCGTACGCTGAACAAAGACGACAAAAAGTAGTGCCAAGTGAGCAAAGTGAAGTGTATATAGAGATGCAGCTCAGTGTCAGCTCATCTGTCATTTAAAAATGTTTCTCTCAACTTGAAAATGTTTGCCTGCAAGATATTCTTATAATTTGAAACCAAGGTTGGATGTTTGTTTTCCTGGGATTTGTATCTGCTGCTAGCTTGAATGTTTTCATCTATCAATGACCCTGATCTCAGCCTCTCAGTATTGTAGCCGCCCTAAAATGTCTACTCTCATAATTGCAATGACATTGAACTTGTGCTGACTGCAGTGTCTTCAAATGATATATATTTCTCACTCCTTCTCACACTTTTTTCTGCTGTCTCAGAAACGCTTTTTTGTCGTTTTCACACCTAATCTCTCAGTATTTTAAGCTCTTTTACTTAATAGCCCCTGATGCTAGAAATTAAACAAGTTCTTTAGTCATTCGTTAAATCTTTCCTCTCTTTTTCCTTCTTTCTCCAGCAGCCCTATGCTCCACCCCCTCATCCCATGGCTCCTCCCAGCCCAAGCACCAACAGCTGCAGCCAGGGAGGGGCAGAGCAGCTGAGTAAGACCAACCTATATATCCGAGGCCTGCCACCTGGGACCACCGACCAGGACCTCATCAAACTCTGCCAACCGTGAGTACTGGGAACAATTACAGTTAAATACAGGAGGCGGGGGGAGAGTCTGTCACACTTGCCAATCCCTCCATGGGATTTACTTGACCATGATGTGCTTCTTATTGCTGTACGTACAGAATGTATGTCTCAGTATTTTTCTCCAAGTCCCAGCACATAATGTCACTGCAGCCTACATAAATGTCACCCTCTTTGAATCATTTAATGTGAAAACTTGATGTATCCATATTAATCTTTCAATATATTCCACTTTAATGTAAACAAATGATTTTGTCGTTTCGCCTCTCTTGGAAAGTTGATTTTTTTTATGGAACCATTTTGGGTTAAAAGTCAAATCCATTCTGAATTTATGGAGCCACTAATTCAGCCTGTCATTTTTAAAAGCATTTAATGAAAACAATATCTCAAGCTGAAAATGATAAAGATGTTTCACGTAGAGGGAAACTTTTATTTGCTTATCTGGCGGTCCAAATAAGCCAAACCCTGACAGATCACATTTCAGTAGTAACTGAATTAATAGCTGACAGACTGGAAACACAAGATTCATCTTATGTAGACGATGTTGTAACAAATACAAATGGAAAGCCATTTGCAAAACATTCAGGAATGTACAGCAACTGTATGGAGCATCAAACCATGGAGATAAAAGCCAAGTCAAATATCAGTCAAAGCTGGTCCACCTGGCCACCAGGCGAATTCAGCTCGCCAGCCCAGAAACTGGCTCAGTTTGACTCTCTGTAGTCAGATAATCAGTCACTTGCTTAACTAGACTGAACCACTAATCTGTCTTTCTTCTTTTGGAAGAAACGATCATAGCATTTAATAGTGATTCAAGAGACCTCATCAGTGTTCCTGCTTGTGTGTATGTTTGCAATAAATCATTTATTCTTAAAATAAATACATAAATATTCAAAATAAATAAAGTATTTATTATAAAATATACCACATACTTATATCATTTTACTCAAAGTTAGTAGGTTTCTTAAGATGCTGGTAAACTAACAGTTGGGCATTGACTTTTTTTCTGTTGCAAGTAAACAAATTATTATTATTTTTTTCTTGTGTGCTTCGTTCAATGTCAAAAACAGGAAACAGCTGCAAGCTGCAATGAGGCCAGTAACAATGTTACAGCAGTTACTTTTTTATATCTTTCACTTCTACTCAGCGCTGACTAATAGATGCTTGAGAGTTACAAAAATGAAGACACTTGTTGGTATAGCTATGTTGTCACAACATTGAAAAGGGGGTAAAACTTAGCGAGTCCACCTTTATGTTTACATCACTGATAAATACTGCAGAGTCATTTGAGTCAGGAATGAAAGCCAACTGTATCTGTTCCTACTGAAGATAAAAGCCAGATATCAGTGAGTGTTACTGTGTTTTTTTTCAGTGTGTTACACTCCACAGTTGTAATCTTGTTAGGTAGACACGAAACGTATATATGTACACAAATTACATATTTAGGCTTGTAAATGCCAGACCAGTCAAACTAAAGAGTTCACATCTGAGAAGAAAATTACAGGCATAAAAAAAAAGATCTATGTTCAATACCTTGCACACCCCATTAAACTGCTACCAACTGAGTGAATTTTAGGGACACACACACACTGAGGTACTCATAAAGCTCTGCCAAATGTTCTCGACAGAAAAAACACACACACACACCTGCCCGCCTGCCTGCACACAGCTCAATAAGGCCTAATAAAGCTTAGATTGGACCACCTCCCCCAGGAATCACAGACCAAGACCTCATCAAGCTGTAACAAACAGTCACAGGGGCTTCCTTTCTCTCTGTCTCTGTTTCTCACACACAGTAACACACACACACACGCAGCTTTGTTCAGCTCCATTAGGTCCTTTCACTTCTAAAATGGTGAAAAGGGGGTCAAGATCATTAATGGAGACAAGGCCAGCAGATTGTGAAATACAGGCCATGAGCGAGTCTGTCTGGTTGCATAACCTTTCCTTGGCCATATTTCCAGAAATGTCCTGGTCAAACGCGGCCAATTATTCAGTGATCCTTTGGAGACGGGAACATGCTGTCCAGTGTGTTTGGTAATGCTCCCAGTAGCCGTGTCATAAGTCGTGCATTTATTCTCGATACTGACCCATCAAAATTCCATTAGCCTGAGAGGCAGCTTGATAAGATTTGGAAAAGCACTCACCATTTTTGACATTGCATGACTCTCGCTTAGCTCTTACATTCACCCAGTCGTATAGAGTTGGGGCAGTTTCAATTTCATTTCTAATTCCATACGATCTTGAATATTTTGAGAATAACCATTCGGAAGGGCAAACCATGTCAGAGCTTATGTAAAATACCCGAGTAGTGTGCATGTGTGACTGTAGATCTGCATTTTAATATATAGGCTTTCTGCTGTGTGTTAACATAGAATCCACTGACTGTCTGTTATTGCTCGGATCTGTCATGATGTCCTCTGGTGGCTGTCCTCATATTCAGCTGTTTCCTCAGCTCCGCCCCCTCGCTTCTTGTATTGCCCATCCTTCCCTCTGTGTGTATCGCCTGCCTGAGAGCCCCCAAGGTTGCCCGAGGTGTGCTGTGCCAGTGAAAATCCAATGCCACTGAAACTTTAATTAGCCAGACTGTGTTTCAGTGGCAGGCGGGTGGCAGCATTCTAGAAAAGGTCATGCGACTGTTCTGCAGTCTGCAGCACCCTGGGTCCCCCTCAGGTTTTTCCCCTGATGCCCAGTTCCCCCTCCAGCAGCCAACGCCTCCTCTCTTGGCCTTCAGCCCCATCAGATCATCCTCAGTTATGGGCCATTTTAAAGCATTAATATAGCAGCAAAGACCTATTAGCACTAATGGTGTCCTGTAGAGGAATAAAGCCACACTTTGTTTGAGTGTGTTGTAATTCAAGCTTCTCTATTCTTTATTTTGGTAGTCAGTCGGGCTACACCTGTGTGATCATTAATGTAAGTCGATTCCTGTGATGGTGTTGGCTCCCCCTGCATTAATAAAGATACTAAAAGCAGCAATGTACAAGCAAAAAGCAGAGTCAGAGGGCATTCATATTTAAACAAACTTTAGCCAACAACAGAATATATTTTTGTTGTTGTTGCTTGAGTTAGCACGATCGCAGTCAAGCTAATAATAATCTCATACTTTAACCTTGATAACAAGATGGTTTTTGGTGAAGTTCTGTTTCTCTTTAGTCTCTTTTCCTCTGAGTTTGAATGATAGTTTAAGGATGATCTACAAGGTAAAATGTGTTTTAGGTGCAGTTTGGTGACATTGAGGAGAGCAATAAGGCGGCTGTGCTCGTGCTTGAATGTGTTTGCGTGCATTTTTTTTTGCACGGATCCTTGTGAAAGCTGGCAGTGAGACAAATCAAAGTTGATTCTTGGGCCTGAGTTTGAAAAACAGCTCTTGTCGCTCTGGTTCACCACTATCTCAAAAACAAACATCCCGCTGCCAAACTGATCCATTCTTGACAACATGCCATATCGCAGCTACTGATTGGAGGCTGTTGCATGCCGCCTGAGAGGTGCCAAAAAACATAAATGCTGTCCACTGCGGTCATAACCCCATCCTTTTGAACTCCCATGTATCATAGCCAAGACTCTGTCATGTTTTCAGAGACCTTTTTAAGGGCCTCACAACCTCCCAAAGTTCACAGTTTTCTCTTAAAAATATGAAAATGTTAGTTTGAAAGGTCAAAAAAGTTTGAAATTTTGAGATTTAATCATTACATCTGGTCTGTTTGCTAATTTCTTGCTTATTTTGGTCAGTGTAATTTCCATATATTTCAATATGGAGCCTTAGATACTGATCACTGGTCTATGGTAAATGTAAAAGTACAACCATATTTCAAAATTATTACTTTTTTTTGTCATACAGTGCAGCCATGTGCTACCCTAGTGTGCAATAGGAGGGTTTATATTGGCTTAGCAGCAGGATGTTATTCTCCCTCTATATAGTGAAATTATTACTTTGGTTTCAGCCCCAATTTTATTTTTATTCTGCTTGATAATGCCGACTTTCGGATTCTGAATACTTGATTTTGGAGCTCTTCAAAGATACAGATGTATGCAGATGTGATGTGATGTCATTGTTGATACAAAATGGTTCAGCTGGCTTTCTCCTCTCAGCCCTACACACCCTGGTAACCAAGCCTCAAACTGCAAACACATAAACATGCAGTTAACAACAAATGAATATGGGATTATTTGAGCCACCACGCCAAGATTGCTTTTGTGACCCAGCCCCCCCTCCATCGTCTTCCCTGTGGTCACTGGGAGTAAAAGTAAAGACTGAAGAACACCAAAGATCTCACAGCGGTTGAAGTTACATGCCAAGAGCTGTTGAACGAGTAATTAAATGGATTCGGGTGGGTGCTTAATCTCTGTTTTATTCAGCTGGCTGGATGTCGGGTTCTCCGCAGCCGTCAGCCTGATATATGGGCGTAGAGAAGAGGCCAAAGAAGTGGAGTGGGGATTTGTTGGCTAAACACCCAGATAGTAAGAGGCCTTCTTATTTGCCTGGCTAGCTCTGTGAGTGGAGGGATGGATGGATGGAGGGA
>JAPZDY010000008.1:6426136-6445846 GCA_029783645.1 Ctenochaetus hawaiiensis | reverse complement strand
CCACCAATTGTCCAAATAACCTTTCCTGTGAGCTGGGGAAATGTTGGAGGGGGGAGCAGGGGAATGAGGGCAACAGGGGGGGGGAAGAGAGAGAAGGGAGGGGTGACCCTGGGACCACCTGTTTTTTTATGGAGCAGAGGCCCGGGCACTCAGCAGCGCCACATTATCCCTAATGACTCTCTGAGGTCCAGTGTTGACATTAGCTGCCTGGCTATCAGAGTCAGCCTGTCCCATGGCTCCATTTCAAAGAACTGACAAAAGAGAGAAGTGTGAGCAAGGCGTTCCAGCCCAGCCTCAAAGTACCGCAAATCCCATCACCCCTCCCACCAGTGCAGCTGCAATAGAGCCAAAAAACTTCCGCAGTAAGTTAACTTTCCATTTTTGGTCACCACAAACATGTTGGAATTGATATATAGAAATATTGCATTTGGGCCAATGACCAGTAACAAGTGGTTGCATCAAAAAAATGCCAAAGATCAAAAAAAAAGTTCAGCCAAAAGTGAAAATTCAGTTTTTATCTTCTCACCTCCATTGCAAATGGAAAGCCAGGTGAAATTTCTTAATCCACAAAACCTATGTTAAACTTCAAAGCAAAACAGCATTTTTCTGAAAAAAAATTTAAGAAATTTGGAAGTTGTTTTAAAAATGAGTAAAAACAAAACATAGGATGGCTTCATACTTGTCAGGAGAAATCCAAGTCTCCAGGAACCCTGAGATCCCAAAGTGAGATCATAATTGTATTTTCATTCTTGGGTGAATGAAAATAGAGAGCAGCGTTACATCCACAGACCTCCAACCACACTCAAGTGATACAGAGGTGAAACAGAAACTTTCAGCCATCTTCTAGCATCGTTACATTTCTTGGCTAACTTTGTTCCTGCTTGTTGCTTTAGATGGGATAATGTGATCTAACCTCATGGGCGAGTGTAACTGTATCTATCTGGAGGGGTGTGTTAGGGGTTAAGTCGCTGCTGGGTCACCGTATAGCTTTCTGAGACAGGCACACTCAGACAAGGCGACCTCTCTCGTCCTCCAACTGGAGCCGCTCAGTCGGCCAGTCAGCCAGCCTGCACCTCATGCAGTCATTTGGTTTAAAAATGTGAATATTTGCTGTTTGTCATGGTTGGTGCAATAAACCTCTAATGTATCGGTCTCTTTTGTCTCCAAGAGCATCCACTTCTGGTGTAACCTCCTTATAACCCTGCTTCTTTCTGTCTGCCAAAACCCCACCTACCTCTATAAGATACTATCATAATAAGCACACTCTAATAACCTCATTTTCTAGATCCTATCAAAAAAATGTTTTCTTAATAAAATATAGTATATTTATGTTAAAAGAAATATCAGCTGTATCCTTTATAAATGATTTACATTGATGCTGATCCAAAAAAAACAGCTTTAAATCTCTCTCTCTACCTGTCTCTCTGCTCCTTCAACCTCAACACACCCTTTTCTTGTCAACCATGCGGGGTCAAGTTGTGCGTCACTCAGGGCACAAAGAGATAGTGGTGCTTAACCTCTGAAAAGTAGCGAGACAGCCACAGGAATGCCCAAACTAAACTACTCCCACAGCCACAGCTTCACACTGAGGAGAAGCATCTGCTCTTCCTGGAACCAAAACCCTCCACAGCCACTTTTTTCTACGTGTGAATGCCTTTTTTTTTTTTTTTTTTTTTTTGCTCTCTCACTGTCCTTCTCCATGTTTCACTCACCTCTCTTCTCTCTCCTTTCTCTCTCACTGTTATCCTCTGTTGCACTCTGTCCTCTCTCCATGTGCTCTCTCCTTTTCTCTCATCAGCTCCCTCACATCGCTCCATCATGTTAATCTCTCCGCTTCTCTGCTCCAGCTGAGGTGACATAGTCATTTCATTGGCTGGGCCAAACTGACTAAAATGCTACGCCTTTTTCCTCCTTTTACATCGATTTTAGAGCAAGGCTGAGCGGAGGAGCTGATTTGGCCTTAGGCTGGTTTTTTGAATTATTTATCCCCCATTACAGTATACATGACACGTAGACAGTTTTCCTATTTAGTGACTGGAAAGAGTTTCTTTTTTTCCCCTTTGCACTGAGGTTGACTCCTTTAACAGTAAATTCTTGAACAGTCATTTCTTGAATGCCATTTTTAATTTATCAAATGTTTATTTAGTTTGGCTTTCAGGCTTAGATTCACATAAAATACACAATCTTTTAAAATCAGTTACATTTTTAGGGTACTTGGCTGCATTTCCCTTGAGTTTGCCTCCAGTACCACACACAAAGCTCTAGTAACCAGTGTGCAGCAGTCCTCTATGTCTCCTTGCAACTATGTGTTGCATTATATTTGACTCCAAAGCAGAGGACAGTATTTAAGCTCCAGCAGAAGCAGAAGAGACGTCCGATTGATGTGAGGGACAAAACCTGAGATCTCTGGACTCTCTGTTTTTGGCTTTCTATCTGTCCCTCTTTTCTCTCCTCTATTTTATCCCCATTTCTTTCCACTGACTTCCCCTTTCATTTGAAGCAGTATCTAGAAAGCAGAAGCAGCAGCAGCACAGATGAGATGTGTTCATTTGTCCGTGTCAGACAGCAGTGCATGGCATGTGGGTTTGACAGGTTGGACACTTCCAAACAAACAGAGGCTATTCTGCAAGGCTGCCTGTGTGTGTGTGAGTGTGAGTATGAGAGAGAATGTAACCAGCCACACGAAGAACAACAGGCTAATGCTTTCTGCCATATTGCTGCTTTTGTCTTTTCTCAATGCACACTCCTGATACACACACACACACACACACACACACACATCACCAGTCTGTTGTTCACTTTCCCAGGCTCACTTTTTGGACAGTGTATCTCCGTGGTGAACATCTTTCCTGTCTTGTTTTCTCAACTTTTTCTTCCAACATACTATAAAAAAATCTAGTAACCTTAAAGCCCAGACTTTTGATTGTATTTTCCATAAAAAATGAGGCAAATTCTGTTAGTTATCTTTGACAGAAGTTGCGATGTAAAAACAGAAAAAAACAACACAAGTAAATAAATGGATTAAAATATTGTTTAAAAAAAGCAAGAAATAAAAGAAAACATTTAGATGTCATACAGATACTTGGTTGATGAGGACATCCACATTCTGTGGATGTAACTGCATAAATTTTATTTAGAAAACTACTTATTTCTAAAAAAGTTCTACTTCAAAAGAAAAAAATCAGAAGAATAAAGTTATAAAGGCCAACAAATATAAGATCATAAGCCAGACAGGGCATTTTTACACAAAGTACATGCCATAATTATGAAAGATTACTCTCACTGGCTAAACAAACACACTATTTTTCAAACATATTTTTCCCCAGTTCTTTTTCAAGTTGCAGGGAATAGATCATCTGTTCTAGTAGATGCAGGTGTTGCAACAATATTGGCCGGCAATGGAGCTGATTTTTTCTGAAGCCAGTATTTTTATGGCCTTTTTACTTTGTGCCAGCAACATCTTCAGGAGTTAGGTTTCATCTTTAGCTTTGCTTTTCAATGATATATAGTACTTCAGTGTTTTTGGGGAAAACGTTTATTATTGTTTTTTAAGAAAGTTGATAGCACTCTTGTATCTGTCAGTCAAATATGAAGTTACAGTCAGCAGCTGGTTAACTTAGCTTAGCCTGTAGTCTGTAAACAGCTGGCTTTTCAAAGGCAAAAAATGACCTATTTTCCAGCATTATCAAAGCTCACTGATTCACACCTTATATCTTGGCTCTTTAATAAACAAGTTGTGGTTTTAGTAGGGGACTTTTTCTAGGCTGAGAGTGGTGACTTCCTGGAGTCGTGACGTCATTATAAGGTTGCCAGGAAACCAGTAGAGACTTAAGACAGTCACCGATTTTGACCAAGAAAAAAGGTCAGGAACTGAACCAATAACCCCCGATAAAACTGCAATCTGACATTTTTCTTCCTCTTTTTGGTTTATTCTTCTATATTCTTGTCTTTGTATTAGCACAGATTCTGTTGTGAGTAAAAAAAACTATAGTTGTTCAGGTTTCACCCCCCTCCCAAAATGCTTAACAGTGTTGTGTGATTGGTTATGTTGTATAGCATTTATACATCAACAAAGTAATTTTAAAGTCTATGCTAAAACATGTTCAAATCCATTTTCGAACCGGTCCTGAGTTGTCCTCAATTAACTCGATGGAATAATCCTTATTTTGTAAAGTAGACATTCAGTTGCAGCAGCCTACATTTGCTGGCATTTAAAAAACAGTTTGACAGCTTTTAAAAACACACAAAGTTGATTTTTGTTTGGAGCACTGCTGGCAATTTACCAGAGTTCAGCATTTGCATGCACTAATGTTATTTTGACCTGTGTTCACACTTTGGTTGATGACTCACGACTGTGAAGACAGCGCAGGAGTCTTCAGCTGTGTATGCGGTCGGCCTTGTTTGAACCTATTTAAAATTCTGGATGCCTATACTGCTTTTAGCTGTTCCTGTTTATTTCTCTTTTCCTTTGTCTGCTACTTTCTTTACAGTTTCTAAAACTGTGTCCTCTTTGCATAGCCAAAAATTCAAAATCACTCTTAATTATTGTTCTCAAATTTTTAGACCTGCTGAAGTAGTTGGTCTAAAAAAAAAAAAATGTAATTCAGCCAGTAAATATTGCACCTGATCCATGTTTAATTCATTTTATACAGAATATCTTATGTAAAATAGTCTGTTAAATGAATTACATTTATCTTAAAATGTGTGATTTTGGAAAAATATTAAGTTTTTTATTGATTAATCAATGAATTTTTGATTAGTTTTTAATTAGTTATTAATAAAATTGCACAGCAAGACATAAAAGGAATGTATTCAAATGGATGCAAATGGACCAAACTAAGCAATTTAATCCACTGTCTTCCAAAATGACACAGACTCGATTGTGGGAACAATTCACCTGATTGATGCTGTGTGACTAACTGAATTTTAAAACTTTCTTTTATTGAAAATCCCTCAATGCAAAGATGAATTGTCTTAAATTTAAGTCTCTAACAATGAAATCTTAACACTTGCTAAAACTTTTAAATCACCTTCTTTTCCTTTATAAATTACCTTACTGGAGCCCGGTGGCCATATTTCTGCTTACAGCTATAATCTATTTCTATTATGAAGGGAGGTGGGAAAGTTTGAATGGTTCTAATCAACTTGTCACCCTTTCACATTTGCCAGGTAAAATGAATGTTCACGAAAAGAAATTACATCAGTGGGGAAATAAGGAAAAATTGGAATCAGAATAGTTTATGACAGCTAATGACCACAGAGAGTTTGACCACGGCCAACTTCAACAGACTGAGCAATGACAAACTGGCCAATGAACCGCAGTGATTCAAACCTGTAGAAAATAATAGGCCTGCAAGCTGCACGTTGACTAGGTTATTTTTTATCTGCCAGATTACATTCAATATACTGTAAAAGCCCAAAGGTACTTGGTGTTCTACAGAGATGCCAGTGTGTTTTGTCCTCAATGATTGTGACATTTGTTGAAGTAAAACAGCCTTAAAAAAACGACAGAGCAACCACCACGACCAATACAAGCCTGGATTACCATCCTGTTCCAAGATGCTTCCCACGTTTTGAGATGTTGAAGGTTTGAAACGAAGCGTTTGCCAGTTTTTAGCACAAACACGCCAACAAAACATGGGGGGGAATCCCAGCACCTACAAGAATCCTGCCAAGAAAAGATAGAGCGTTAAAGCCAAAAAGCAATTATCAAATTTATTGAAGATTTCTAATTCATGGCTGCTCATCCTCTCCAGTAGAATGTTTTAGTATTTACATCTATAATACTTTTATGTTCTAGACACCCTTGGTCTTTAAAAAAAAAGTGTGAAATACTTCTCCAATGCTTGTCTATGCAGAAAAAAAAAATAATAAAATACTTACTATTAAAATAGATTAAATTAAAGTACATGTAGTGTTTGATTAACCCTGCCAGGAAGCCTTCAGCTTTGATCCAACAAACAAGTTTTGTGCTGAAGATAAATTGGAAGGGTGTTAAAGGACGACTTTGGACTCACTTTGGTAAAACATGCCACACTCTCCATGCAGCTCCATGCTGGGAAATAGATAAAGACCATTACCACCAAACTGTCAGCTCAGAGGCCCAGAGGTCATGAGAAGAAGTCACTAATATCAACACAGAGGTGGTGGAACAGCTGCTCTGCTCCCAGCCAGGTGTCCATCAGGATACGTTTACCCTCCTCTGTTTATTTCTCTCTCTCAGTCTCTCTTTGTCATTGTATTAATCTGTCTATGTCTTTTCTGTCTCTTTCTCAATGTCATCTCTTTTTGGTACACATCGTTTATTTTCTCCAGTCTTCTTCTTACGTGTCTCTACAAGTGTCTCGCATTTGTGAGTACTTGCTATCCTTAGTTGCTCTTTTTGATTTTGTCCTTCCTTCTTCTGACTGTCATGACGTTCTTTCCTCTGGGAATCTTATGAGTGAACCCAGTTCGCTTTTTACATTTTACAGTGCAAACACTGCAACAGTTTACTGATTTTGCACCAATTTACCAATTTGCATTGAACAAGGGGGCCAACAGCAGCAGATCAATCAACCAATCACAAGTAATTTTTCTTTTTAAACATCTGTGGTTTCATCTAATGAATTCTTAAGTGGGCCAGTGGATGGTCAATAGGAAAGATCAATCAATCAATTAAAGGTGATTTTTCTCTTTAAATGGTTATATTTTCACCATTGAATGTCTGACAGAGGTTAGCTAAGTCTAAGATTCAATGCTGTTCAGACCAGTAAGCAGAGTTAGTGCGGGTTTGCGGAAATGCACAAGGTCGGAAATTAGGTTTTCGATCCAGTAGAAGACTGATCATAACAGGTTCGTTTAAATTAAAGGTAAACAAATTTCAAATTCTTACATAAGTACAATAATTTAAGCTGGAGGTTGGAACATCTAAAAAAAAACGTTCTGCTGCTGTATGTACCTGTCAGTATCAGTGTGTCTTAAGCTCTCACACACTGCAAACCATTTAAAATAAAAAATATATCTAAATTTATTTGAAGCTTAAGGTTAGCTACATGCAAGCTGACCTTCTGTAGTCGCATAGCAACTGGAGCGGTGACAGCATTTCACCTGAGCATCTGTTTCATGCTTCCATCCAAAAAAGATGCTCAGTGTTCAGGAGGCCTGACCTCTGTCTGAACCACAGAGATACAAGTTGTGGGACACGTTAGCCGCTACAAGACAGGAGAC
Organism: Ctenochaetus hawaiiensis; assembly: GCA_029783645.1. NCBI lineage: Eukaryota > Metazoa > Chordata > Actinopteri > Acanthuriformes > Acanthuridae > Ctenochaetus > Ctenochaetus hawaiiensis. Next base: position 6,438,637 of record JAPZDY010000008.1, on the reverse strand, counting down.
GATATTCAAGGGCAGCTGCCGCACGCTACTTTTATAAAACATGATGACTCCTGCTGATTCTCAGTGACAAGACGTGCACATTCACTTACTCACACATATATATAGCACATATTTACACGCATTTAGAATCCACACAGTTTTCTCTTTCTCTTTCTTTCTTTTTGCTCTATCGTTCGAGTGAATGTTGTGTTATTGTGAAAGTGTTTGTAGGTGCTGTTTTTCTGATATTTTTCATTTCTGTCTGTCATCCTGTTTATATTTTGCGCTCTCTTACATCCTGTTTCTCCTTTTTATCTTTGATATGAAAGAATAAAGAAGTCATGTTTCTTATCCATCTTTTTCTTCGGCTTCGTCGTCTCTGTGTGTCTGCCACAGTGACACCTGTCTCCTGCATTAATATCAAAGACATGAAAATAAAACACTTCTTACAAATTTTTAGGTTACCTTGAATGTTACTAGTATATGTAGAATTATTATTATATGTACATACTTTGATACTGGTGATTGGAATAAATAAAATCCTTTGTCTACCTTCTGCCTGGAAAACATTGGTGGCTTAACCTTGCGGATGTCCACTCTAAAATCAAGAAAACACAAGCTGTAATGTAACCAAAAGTGTGCTCAATTGTTTCTTATGTTCGATGGATGACTTGAACAACAATGCAGTGCTGGAGATTCATCCAACCAACATGTAACTGTTTCATCAGCTAATGCATCTTGAAGTTCAATTGTATGAAATTCACATAAAGGTTGTCACTACCTGAACTAACTGAGTGGACAAAAATATTCATGAATTCTGCTTCGCCCCACTGCAAGGCCAGGGGTGTCGGCGTTTACACATTTTAAAAAAATGCACTCCTTACGCCTCGTTTCTGCAGAGATTGTTTTGTATCCTTAAAACACAATCAACATTTTGTATTGCTAACTTCCTGCACACGGTCGTTCAAACTCCACTGCAAAAGTTACATCTTTTCAGTGAACTCGAAGCAAACTCAAGACTGAAAACAAAATGAAAAGAGGAATTCCACAAACACATCAGAGATTACAGAAGTATCAACAGGAATAAGTGGACTTCTAGTTGACTGGCAAACGTACACAAAGCTTTAAGGAGACCAGGCATTAAGCCAACAGCACCTCTCTGGATAATATTTGCTGCACACAGAAAATAGTGAATCTGGATGGTGGGTGTTTGCTGCACCTGCTCCCACATGGGTAGAATATAATGTAAGCTTCTGCATCTACATTCTGCTAATTATTTTGCATAGCAGCCTACAAGAGGTGATAAATTAAAGTTACAGTATTGTTCTCCATACTATACCTTTCGCACCTGTCTTATTCGCCTGCACAGGTGTTCCACAGATACCGAACTCGCCTGGAGCCGATTTCTGCTTTAATACTGTTCAGTGTCACAGCTTAACAGGGTAAAGTCTAACCTTATTGGCATGTGTTTTTTTTCTCATTTTTTATTTAATCTAACATTTAGATCAAGTCTAATCAAGTTTAATGGTACATATATTACATTAAGCACTCATCTGCAGATGGTAAGTCATATGCAGAAATAGCACATTTACACACACACTCAGGCCTTATCATTATATATACAAAGACAATCAGACAGTGTGGTCTTAGGCTCTGGTTAAGGTTTCAGTCTCCTGCTGTTCAAGACATCATCATGTTGTGTAATTTGTCAGATACACACAATCACAGACCTTTGAGGAGTGTGTCTGAAAGTTGAGTTCAAGGTCTCAGCCTAACACTTGGGTGGTCCGTCCATCCTTTCTAGTGCTGCGCTTTCCCGTATACCAGCAGCACTACACTGACGTGTTGTGGTTCTGGACAGCTCTTCCACTCTGCCCACGTACAGCAAAGAGCCTCTTCACTTTCCCGGCTCTGATGACGGAAATGGAATACGCCTGGATCGTTTCATCCAGCCAGAGAGAGCGAGAAAACGAGAGAGAGATGCAGCGCTGGGGATGTCACTCGTGTGCACACAGCTGCCCTCTTAAAAACAGAGCTGAGCTTTCTGTTCGGCTTCAGTTTTATCGCATTTCAGTTCCCAGACAGCTGTCACACGAATGACATGTTTTACATCCACCACAATTTCTGCATTTTCATCAGCCAAAAATAGCTCATAAAGCCGCAATTTTTTACAGGCGGTTTCATTTCTGGCATCTTCTTTTCTTCTGGTTGATCCGATATTGCATCAGAATGATTGCCATGGGATTCCTATTAGGAGGGAGGAGGCAGAGGAAGACAAAAGGAAAGAAATGAAGGATGCAGTGTAGGAAAGAGAAATGGAGAGGATGGTAAAGAGACGTTAAGAGAGAAAAGATTGATAGAGAGTGTGAGCAAGAGAGAGGAGAAGATTTGTGAGGAGGAAGGAGGGCCGAGGGCCAGTGGAGTCAGAGATAAGAGGCTGCGAGAGTGATTGAAATAGGATTAGTGGAGACAGGCTCTGCATCCCGGCCACAGCATCACAGTGTTAAACCTGCGCTTCACAGGGACTGCCTCTGTCACATCAAAGCCTCCTCAGGCCTGGCTGGCAGAGAGTGGAAGGAGCCGCAAGCAGGGTCGTCCACAGCCACACACACACACGCCACATACATGCACATGCTGATCACATTCCCCATTCGTCTCCAATATGTCTCCATTATGGTCGCAAAGCTGGCTCCTTCCACCTTGCCTTTTCATCTCGCTGCAGTGTCTTTGTGGTGTGTATTTGGACCGCAGAAAGGATGCATTGATGAGCCATCTTTAACATTTAATGAGGCAAGCAGTGATGAGCTGGCATTGGAAAGCTACTGTCTCCTGCCTCCCCAGAGTCCAAACAAAGTTTTTAATGAGAACTTTCCCCCAATTTGTGCCAAAAGCACTGAGCTTTTTAACTGCTTCCCAGACTGAAAGCATACAAAATTTTTCATTTCAGAACTGAAACAGGGCAAACACCTGAGTGCAAATAAATAGATAGGCATACAGGAACAGCCATGTCAGCTAACTCAGTGCATGCAGAGCTGGGACACTGTGCATTACAGTTATCGATATAGTAAAACAATATTAATAAAAATCTCTATTTTGGTCCTTTTATCATTGACATCTGCCTAATATCTTGTCTTTTTTAAGTGTCACCTGCTATTTTATTAATTCCGAAACAAAAGAGAGGGAAAAAAAACCTACGCCTTGATAATTTTCTTCATTATATGTTTTGAAACATCCAACATGACTGAGTATTTCATTATCTTCAGTTCTTACTTGTAAGTCCCGCTTCGGTTTGTTTCTCAACAAACAAATGCTGCAGTTGCTAACCCGGCTCTGCATGTTCTCTAATCAAATGATCGCTCACTGTTCCATGTTCATCTTGTGTACTTATGCTTGAGAGTGTCTCAGTGTGATCAAATATTGCACGTTAGTCCTGTTCTGTTGCGGTAGATTATGGATCCCTATAGCTAAAATGGCCTGTTTATCTGCCAAAGAGAGACAATCCACTGATTGGTGAGTGCTGTCTCTCTGTATGCATATTTGTATGTGTGTGTGTGTGTACTCATGCGGTATCTGTATCTGTTATATTTGTGTGTGTGTGTGTGCGTGAGCTGGTAGTTTTCCTCTCTGAGCTCATCAGTTCATATCCACCACCCACCCCACCGCAGCATGCAGTAAATAGAGTCTCCGCCACTCGTTGAGAAATGGCACAATTATCCCCTGCTGGTGAAATATGGGCCGGGATGCACCACTGCTTCTTCCCTACAGAATATGTGTGTGTGTGTTTGTGTGTGTGTGGGTGTGTGTATGCAAACATAAAGAGCATAGCTTTGTCTTTCCTCTGCTCACTCATTGTGATGTGCGCTCAAAAACACAGGGGATTGTTCTCGCTTATGTATTTATACAGAGACATGATTATATCACGTACACAAGTGTAATTGTACGAGTGAGGGGGAAGCTGCGCACATGCTCACACATACAAATACACTTTGTATATGCATGCGTTCATATCGAGACCCACACACACATATATACTGTACTTACAGTGCTGGAGTGATTCTCATCCTACACACAATTCAGTATGTTGCAGTTTTAGCTGAGACAAGCAAATAGAATAACTCACTGTCAGTCAGACAGTAAGGTCAATCCCTCCATTTTCAAAAAAATAATAGCAACACAGTGCGCATATAGATCTGCAGAATAAATACATGTAATGTCCCTCGGTTTGGTAATACATCAGATAATGCATATCCTTAAAAAAAACGGTTATATAAGTGAAAGACCCGAATACTTTGCAGTATGTAAGAAATATATGGACACACATCATTTGACATCATATTTCCATGTAAAAGGCCGAAGTATGAAAGGATAAACCAAATGGGTACATATCTTACAATAGTAAGTCTAAATGTCAAAAGATCATCAGGTATATAAAAATCATGGAGATGTTGTTGCAGAAACAAGCATAACCCAAGTACGTAATAATTACAATGTTCTCAGAATACTTTTAAAATAAAGGTGAGAAAGTAGCAGAATTAATAAAAAATTTAATGTATGTAACGTGGTTTGGGCTAAAGGTTTAATATGGCTTCAGATGTCTCTCTTAATCTATCAGGAAAAAATGTATCTAAGGCTTCTGAAGATGAAAAAATGATCTTATGAACCGGATGAAGGGGGTGATGTGATAATAATCATCTTTTATTTTACCTTACACACAATTTCACACTGACAGACAAGTCCTCAATGAAACCTTTTCATTGATTTAATGTTGTAATTTAATGTTCCTAAAAGTTTTCTGTATATTTAATGGGGAATTTGGATGTTAGAGGTTACCAAATAGGCTGTATCACAAATTCCATGCTTACTTTTCGTTGTATTTATAGAAGTAGCCAAAATACAAGATGACATTATTCTCATGAGTGGCTCTTCTAAGACTTAATTTATACCCAAAAGATGTCAGTTTTTCTGTATTATTGCTGCTGTGATTAAAAAGCTCTTAGAATCAGATTTCTATGCAAATAAAAAAAGAGAGTAATGTTCATGACTGGGTTTGATGTGAAAGGAATGCATCAAAATGTAATATGTTAAACTGTATGCTAATGTTACAACTTAACTTTAGAGATCAGTCACTGTGCTCGTGTGCTTTTAGACCTTTTGAAAATGTTCAGTGACTCGCTCAAATGTCAGGGCTCTGCACATTCATTTGAAGTCAGCCATAAACATAATGTTATTAACCTCAAGTGATTTCTCTTTCCAGTGGCTTTTGACATTTGTGCTACTTTGCAAATTGCTACTTGCAACTAAATGGCAGAGCTTATGGAAAACAAGACAAGGATCTTTTTGAACTGTACACCAGTCAAAGGTCCTGTAGGTCATTTTCAGTCAAAAACACTAAATTTAACTCTCTTCCTTTACAGGTATGGAAAAATAGTGTCAACCAAGGCCATTCTGGATAAGAACACCAACCAGTGCAAAGGTAAGTCATACTCACACACTTTGTTTCAGTGCAACGGCTATCACTCTTTTGACTGTGTCCTCTTATGTGAGCAGCAATCCAAATCCTTGCGTAAATTTATCAGCCGAGGAAGCCTCGCGCTGTAAATCAGCAATTTAGTGAGTAGCTGGTTTATAACAGCAGGAAGGCTCCAGGTAAACAACCTGCTCTCGGATGGCGCTGCTGTGCTTCAGAGGACAAGCAGGCCGGCAGCTACCGTCTCAGCCCCTCCCTATCTACGCTTCGATTTCCTGTCTTGTCACACGGAGGACGATCTTTTTGGGGGGGGGAAAATTGTTTCTATCGGAGGTCTATTAGTTTCTGCGCGGTAAATGATGCGTGCACAAAGCAATGACATTAGCGACTCATTTGGAATTGTGTGAAGCGCACAAACTACACGCGTATACATGGTTGAACGTACACACATTCTGGACCAATTAAAAGGCTAACAAGCTAGCTGGGATTAGATGAACTTTAATTACTATCACTGTCACACTCGCCTTCTTGTGGTCTTGGCTCTGTTTGTACATCAGCCACCTGCCTCTTATGGCTTTGAATGTATTTCACACGCTGCTTTTTTTTTTTTTTTTTCAATTGCGATCAGTTGGTAATGACCTAGGCCAGCTTAGTCTTCAGCGAAGGAGCGAAGGAGGGAAGGAGCGATAGAGAGATGAGGGAGGGGAAAAAAAGATTAGTGTGCTACTTGCCCCGAGGTGTCTGGCAGCACTGTTTAAGAGCTATTGAAGTTCCATCAATACTTTTAATTGCTTTTCGTGGTTTCCCGGGCTCTGAAGTGTGGCCTTTCAAGGTGAAGCCGCCTTCTTAACCCTGCTGCACACCTGAGTTTATCCTGCCGGGCATGCTCTGGGTCACAATGTTGAGGAAAAGAACCTCTGCCTTTTAGAGGATCGAAAAGAAAAAAAAAAGGCTGATTATCTTGACGGGTCCTTTTTTGTGAGTCCTACAGGCTATTAAAGACAAGACTGGGTGCATGTTAGTGGGAAGGATGTATCCACAGGTCACAGGGTTGATTTAAGAGGAGAAAAGACAGAGTCAAGGGAGGAAAGGCAGATGTAGACTGGAAAAAAAAGACATAAAGCCACTATCAGTTTCTGCAATGGAAGACAGAGACCGTGCTCGATCACCGCTTATCCTTCTCCATATCCAGCTGACCCGAGTTATGCACTGCACAAGAAAATTAGCTCTGCTTAGCACTATGTTATGCGGAAGACAATGTTTCCCCTAAGTCACCCTCCTGGAATGCAGCGCTGCTGAGATGCCAAGAAGCAAATATAAGCAGACTTATTTTATGAGTGGAAAGGATGGTCCTGCTCTGCGCTCAGTGAGAGAGAGAGAGAGCGAGAGCGAGGTGGACGGAGGGAAGATGTGTTTGTAGATGAGAAGAAACGTTGAGGAGAAGAGCTGAGTGACCTTGAAGAGAAAATTACAGTTCTTAGTCTGTTTGGAAGACAAGTTGAGGAGAAGTAAAACTACACGAAAACATAATTTGCTGCCACAACTTCACATCTCTCCCAAATATATCTTACTATCTGGTGAAAGGTGTGCAGATATCAACGCATAAACCAGCCAAGAAAGTATATTGAGGCCTGATGCGCTGGCGTGCATTTGTGCTGCCGGTAACAAAGCGAAACTGGCACATCGCCCTGATCTAGTCACGCATTGTTTCCACTCATCCGACCCCCTGACCCTGACACTTGTTTAAATGTCAGAGCAGCAGCTTATCGCCACGTGCCACCATCACACAGGGAGCATCCCTCTCCTCCATCTCCCCTCCTGCTCCACCTCCTCCCCTCCTCCCTTTGTGTTATTTGTGTTTAGCTCAGCTCAGTGAGCACACTGCCAAAACAACGTGAGAAAAATGGGATAGAGAAGAGGTTGGGACCAGTCATCTTCTGTGAGCGAGCAAGAGATCAATAACTAGCCCAAGGAAAACAAGAGAGTAACATATCTTGAACTTACTCACTAACTTCTCTCCTCTGCTTTTTATATTTTACCTCCTCTTTCATTTAATTAACAAAAAAACATTTGTTTTAGTTTGGCTTTATGCAAGAAAAATTCTCAAATATATTGACTGTATAGTGTAATAATTTTCTATTATATATTTAAATACATATTGTTTTAAGTATATATCCTTTTATTAACGTCTAATACCTCATTATAAGGGAATAATGTCTCCTGCCAATAGAGTTGGTTAAAAATCATAAATTTAATAGGAGTAGAGACAAGACATTTAAATACATCTGTTGAGTTTGCGCATGCAAGCATTTAAAATTTGATAGATTTCCACACAAACATTGTAAAAAATCAGTCAGATTATTTTTAAAAACTATACTGTTATTATGCAGGTTAGATATTTAAATGGTGCAGCTTTCTTCTTTGAACCTACAGCTCAGATCAGTGGTGTATATAGAAACTTTTTTCACCTTTTTTTAATCTTTGTGCACCTTTATATCTAAACACACACACAACCAAAGGTACATCACAAAGTCCGTACATGATTTAGAAATTCACTTTTATTTAATGTGTAAACACCAGATGCGAATGAACGGTGTTTTATAGCAGAAGTGTTTTATTTGTTGTGTCGATGAAACACCTATAAAAAGAATGAAACCGATTGCGAGAGAGATGATAGGAAGATGGATCACTGATGATATGTGAGATGGAATAGTGAGCGTGGGAGTGGAGGCTGTCTGTTGTGGAAAAGCAGAAAAACAGCAATGACGCTTTCGTGTACTTACAGGTCAGGTGTTATGGAAATGTGTATTTTACTAAGCATACCAACGTACACCAACACGGGAACAACACCCACGCTCAAACACGGACAAACGTTGTTTCCCCCCTCCCTGCTAACTTACTTCTACCTATACATTTGCCCTCAGTAGACAAGTGTGTGCAAAGCCCTCTGTGAAGTACCACATCACAAAAACTACACTCTAGAACCATGTAATACACCTCTCCCACGCACTCAAACACAAAGGGCACACTCACACACACACACACACACAAAGACTAATCGTACCCCCGCACGCACTCCCCATCCATCTGCCCGAGGTGCGTTCGGCTCTTGCAGCAGCAGTGGCCATGCAGCAGATCTATCAATCCTCTTTCTAACATCACAGCATGTGTGCCTGCCTGTCTGCCCGTTCTGGCTGCTCTCCTCCACCGCCGCACCACGCAGGCCTTTCAATGAGCCTCTCTATCTTCTCAGCGCTGACTCACTCCCTCGCTCCCTACCTTACTCTATGACACACACACATACACACATGCAGGCTTCTAGGCTCAGACACATGCACACTCTTGCAAGGGTACACAACAGAAGCATATAAACTGTGCATGCTGTTAAATACACACACACACACACGTTTTGGATGTAGCCCAGTTCAGAGAGAAATGGGAACAGGAAGTTGTGAAAGGGCTTTAGGGCTGTCAAGCACTGTGGGTAAGAGGAGGCATTCAGCTCTTCATCTCTCTCGCTCTCATGCTCTTCTGCACTCTCACACTGCTTCTCCTTCCCTGTTTGTCTCTAGTTTTTTTTTTCTCTCCCTTTGCTCACACACTCTGTCTATCTATATATCTGTCTCTGCACTTTTCACATTTACTGTAGAAATACAGCAGAGATTTGGGGTTTGCATCACAGATGGAGTGGGGGATTGAGGATGGCAGAGGGAGAGAGAGAAAAAGGAATAGACTGCGAGAACCCAAAACCGCTCATTTGCCATCCATGCCCACAAGGGCCTCTTAAAAGGCAGCGGCGGCATTTGAAATAAAGCAGGGCTGACCGAATGGAGACATTTTATTTTTCCTGCCAGAGCCTGGAGGCAGAGGAAATGACCTCAGCCCTTTAAAGGACCTCCGTTTCCTCCTCAACCGTGGGGAGATAAGGCAGCGCCGAGATTCACCGGCCTGACTGGCGCTCTGCCGCGACGGACCACCGCACTGAATTGTGGGAGATAGATGAGATGAGAAGATAGTCTCTTGTGGCTTTGTGTGTTTGGCAGTTTGTTGTTGTTCATTTATTTGCCATGTAACTTGCCATCCATTTTGTATGAGGATGCTAAAAACTCACAAGGGCATTACATAAACTCGCACCGTGACAGAATTACTGTCGCCTTTACTCTGCTGTGTGGTTGACTGGATGTAAAACACACTCACTGCCTATTTTGTCCCTGCAATTTGAAATTATGTTTGAAGTATCTAAACATTAAATAGTCCAAAAACTACATAAATGTGTGATTTATTACAGATTTGGAAAAAAATGAAGTTATAATGGATGTTTTTGCATGCTGTACCTAAACAGTGAACTCCTTGCCCTTTGAATAGTGAATCAATTTTGCCTCGAACAGCTGCACACACACCCTCCGTATGGTGCAGTTTAAAGGCCTGTCAGATGCTTGACCATTACAATCTGAAGCATCCCCTTGCCCTTACCACAGGGTTAGCCTAATGGTGAAATATAGGCGATGTTACATTATATAAAAACAGATTTATTGCTGCATCAGTGGCTGAGTGGTGTATTGCATGACTTCAAGCATAAGGGCTATTGATGAATGAGGTGAAGCTCGCAAAAAAGGCCTGTTTTTCATTGTCATGTGCATGTGTATCTGTGTATTTGGGGTATGGTGGGGAAGGGCGGCGGGGAGAGAAAAGGCAGAGAGTGCTTTTTGCATCCGTTATTGGTTTCTCATTAGAGGGCCGAGATATAAACATTTGTCTATGTTGTACACGGTGCTGGCGCAATTAAGGATTCTCTTTGCCGTCCCCTCTGCCCTTTGAAAGTGAATTATGTGCAGATGAGAATCTCGACTGAAGTGTGGCCAACAACGGACCTTTTCCAAATGCCTCCGCTCCCTCAAAGCCATTCCAGAAAGAGGAGAGATCGACTGAAGGACAGAGGGAGAGAATGCAAGTGCTGTTTTCTGCTTGCATTGCGTATTAATGACACTAATTAGCAATAGCGGAGGGATAATCACATTGATTAGGGTAGATTCAGCATGCAAACCCTCACTGGATAGCACCCACAGCCTTTGTTAGCACCCAGATATCACACACACACACACACACACACACACAGAAACACTCACAAAAATCCCTTTTTCTTTCCTTTATCGCCCCCACCCAGCACCCTCTCCTGACCTCCCTCAATCTCCGTTTCCAGTAAGTTCCAAGTTGGCGGTTCACGGCGTAAGCATCTGATTGGCCAAGCGTGTCATAAATAGAAGCAGCCGGGCCATCAGCGCTGCATTCCTTGAGCCGTGACCTTTTGTACCCCTCCACTTCCTGTGCTGTTTTTGCATGCAGTGTGGTCGTCCTCTGTATATGTGTGTGCATTCTTAATGATTGCGTGTGTGCAGCGGAGGTCGTGGTGAGGTGGAGCCACAGACTCAGGGGTCAAAACAGACCAAGGTTTCCCAAGAGCACTTTTTGCACTGAGATCCATTGTCAATTTGGGAAATTTACTTTTTTTTTCTGAAGTGTTATTGTTGACTCTCTGTCTTCTGGATCCAAACAAAGAGAGAAAAATATGTGCAAAGAGACCCTTGAGAATCTCTGTTGCAGATTTTTGTCACCACTGTGGCTTTCTTCTCTAGTCATTTACTCAATCCATTTTGCAACACATCCCAGAGCTCCTTTTCTTGTCTTGTTTGTTGACAAATGCCTCGGAGGGCACTGTTGGAAGGTGAGGGGGCGTACCCCCAGTCATCTCTTATCCCTGACCTAATCTGAGGATTGGAGGGGAACCACAATGCAAGAAATGGCCTTCCACCGACCTGCCAAGGCCCTGGCCTCTTGCACATCCCCTGACTAATGATCATTCCCTTGATTAGTTAAGGAAGGCATAAATCATAACTGCAATGAAGAGGAAGGCTAGCTGGGGGCGGCCAGGCCGTTCCTCATGAATGACTAACAGATGCAAGACAAAGGAAATGGACTGCGTAGTTGTTCAGAGGAATGAGACACTTTGTCTTTGTCGAGAATTTAATGTTTGTCTCTACCTGGAGATTTTGCCTGCTTGATCTTCATCGATCCAGCCTCAGTTCAAATATTTAGACTTTCGCCTTGTCTTGCTGGAGGTGCTTTCAGGCCTATTACCTGATGTGATTATGTGATATATTATCCAGAATACTTTTTTTCTGGGATGGAGGGGGGGGGTGCTTTTGGGCTCCAGATTTTGGTTAGTAATCAACAGTGAATACTGGAATATTCTCCTGGGAGATTGGAGGACTGACTACTAAGCATGACTCAGGAATTAGTCAGACCGACATTTCTCAATTCTTAACAGAGATAAACAACTCTGTGCTGCAACACATGTCTTTCAGATTAAATGAGGGCTTTAATCTTTAAGGATTCTTTTCCTCTGCAGTATTGTTGTTTGTTTTGTTATTATTGAATACAAAACCATTTCCAAAAGTTTTTGTGTGATTTATGCAAGTTTGTTGTTTGGTCAAATGAAGTTGTATCTATGTATTAGTGTGACATTATTACATCTTGTTGCAATTTTTCCTTATCATGAATAAATTATACAACTCCATAAATGTCAACAATAATAGGCCCCGAAAATTGTAGGCTTAATATAGTGCAAGAACATGCTGACAGAATTTATTTTGCAGATCTCCTTTATTGATTGCAACAAAGCAAAACAAAACAACACAGCAAATCTATGAAAATCTAACCAACTAATGAAAATCTAAATAATCGAATATTTCCATTCAGCCTGAGCGAATACATTGCCTAGAACAAAGTGCTCCTTAAATGGAGATAACATGGTTGCAAACAATTTGACACCCAGCGTGGTGCTAAAGTTAGTGAAATCCAGGTGTAATTGGAAAGATGGGAATGCAGGTATTTGAAGATGCTCCATAGGTGAAGTAAAAGAAGTGTGAAAGAAGAACTGCACCTGCTCTTTGTGTATAAATGTGCTCATACTCCTTCTGGCATTTTCACATCAATGGGTGCCATAATGAGCCACTATTCAAGGTTGTTTGACATTCTAACCCGAGTATATATGCATG
>JAPZDY010000008.1:6399721-6410342 GCA_029783645.1 Ctenochaetus hawaiiensis | reverse complement strand
ACTACAAAGCAGGAAGCTGATGTAGTGTTTCCCTTACTAAAGCTGTATTTAACATTTTCTCCATTCCTCATCTCCCTGAATGAGTCATGATGCATCCAGGCATCATGCTAATTCCCTAAACTCTTCATCTGCGTTTATCTTGAGTTTAAAAAACAGACTGAGTTGGCTTTTTCCCATGATAATGTATTTCAGTGTTGTGTCAACAGGCCGTAGATGCTACCTTTTCATTTCATTTACCAAAAATGGAAGAAAAAGTGCTAGGACTAAAACAGAAAGGTTGAAACCTGTGAGAAGAACATCTGCAGTGCAGCATGATAATGTGACTCATTAAAAAAGATAGCATCCCTTGCTATCATGTAGTTTTCTGGAGTGTAGCTAGCTGCGGTGTGGCTCCGCACACCATCCCCTCCTCGCTCCTTTTGCAGAAGTGATAGTTTTGAAGGGCAAAGCCAGTGAGAGTGAGACGGACCATCTGACGAACACTGGCTCCCAAGCACCTCCGCTGGCATCCTCTGTCTCTGCCGTCTAATTACGCTTCAATCATCCACGGGAGCGCTGCGTGCGGTAAATTATTTTGCCGAGCAGCGCGGAGACGTGCAGAGCTGTGAGCGTCAGAGAGAGCGACAAACAGAGAAACGGAGACTAAGTAGAAATCACTGAGAGCTGGAGAGAAAAAAAAGGAGAAGATGCAAGGATAAGAGGAGTGAGAGAGAGTGTAGGAAAAGTGGAGTTGAGAAGGAGACAAGAAGTGAGAGACACTGCGGAAAGAGTAGAGGGCTGGAAGGTGTGAGTGAGAGGCCTGCCAGCCATACTGTATAATGTGGCCTCAGACAGCCTGTACAGCAGGAGACAAGCCAGCACTAATGAACAAAGTTATAAACTTATCACTTACCGGGGAAGTGAGAAAGAGAAAGATGGAGAAACGGGGGGAGGTAAGGGATAACTGGCAACAGACAGCATCAGCATAACTAATCCTGCTGCAGATGAAAAGTGATATGCCTGCCGCTGTGTGAAACTTAGCAAGGATACTGAGGAATCATTTGGATATTATTGCTGTTTCTGTCATTAGGTTGTTTTCGCATGTGTTTCTTATTGGTTTCCACACAAACAGGGGAAAAAAAGGACCTAATTAAAGTACAATTTAGAATGGCTGTATTTATATAAGTGTGAATAGCCTCTTTTCTGTTTCTAAATTGCTCCAAAATGGCCTTGTGTCTAAATCGTAGGCTTGACAAAGAGCAGCGAAAGGCCTGCATTCTTAGTGTGTTCAATGCTGCCATGCTTGCTTTGAAGCAAACATAAATATGGCTTTTTCAGGCTTGGTAATGGCCACAGTGTGCAGTTATTAGAATCTCTTTGATGTGGCAACTGTGCCAACCTGCTCGCTGTCTCCGTGCATTGATCTGGCTCAATTAGCAGGCCCACAGAGACGACGTTCAAAGGACCAGGCTTCCACACTCAACACTGACACACATAGACCAGGTGAAACGCTTTGCATTCAATTACTCAGCTGGCCTCGGAGAAGACAACCTGTGAATAGATGTGAATATTGGAAAATCAATGGTGCAGCTTCTGCGTTCAGGAAAGCTTTCACCAGGAATGTTTGGCATATTTTTTAACTGCTACGAGTTAATCTCCCGCTGCCTTCGGCTTGTTGTGATTGAACCGAACTGCTTCCTTCTGATCATTTCAACACAATTTTAGAATATTTTTACTCTCTTCTACTGTATGTGTTGGTGTTCTTGTCTTTTTATATCCTTTCTGTGTTAACCTTAGTGGGCTCTCCACACAATAAGCCCACTCTTCAAGCCTTCCTCTCCTGCCTGATTCAGCTGGCCCATTTCAATTTGTCTTCATCAGTCATACCAATTAACTCGGGGATTAGATTCCTCAATGCCAGCCACCCCCACTCCTCCATGATCCCACTATCTCTCCATCTATCCATCTCTCCTTGCCTACATACCTTTGCTATACTGTGCTATAAGTGCATACTGCAATTCTATTTATCCTCAATACCAAGTTTCTCAGTATTTTGCTATAGTAGCAGACAGTTGATGTACATAAAGAGAGCACACTGAGCACTTTTCAGTCAATACATTCTGTGTGTGAGAAATACTACCACAAGGCTGCTTATATGCTGTCCTCTGAATAACTGTAATTTTACCTTGAGAGATCCTCATGAAGCTTATATCTGCTGCTGCTGCTGTTGCTGCTTATAACTGGAGCCAGGAGTGTAAAAAACTGCCTTTTTTCACCATAATACCTAAAAAATTATTTTTTAGGCCCGCTGTATCTCTGAGTAACTCGAGAGCATCAGGTTTATAGTTAGTGGCACAAAGGCTGCAAATGACAAACACGAGACAATGACACATATGTTCACACATGTATAGAGACTCTGGAAAAAAGCAGTGAATTACTGGATTATGAGCAAAGATACAGTACTTGCAGTGTCACAAAGCATATGTTACACTCGTATTTGCATTGATTGAGTTAGTTTGAATGCACACTGCAATGCCACAGTGATGAGCATTGTGAATGTGCTTTCTGCAGGCATTCACGCAGAATTGACAATCAGCAAGCTTTTGCATAGTTTGTGTGATTTTCATGATTCACTATGCAACAGTGATCAGCGCTAGGGCCAGTATGTTTTTGTTTTTATTTTTTTTTTTGGTTTGTTTTTTTATATTCACTCATGCATTATTTTACTGACATAAAACTGCAGGATCTGCAATATATTGGCAGTAGCAGAGTGCACACACTGCAGAATTAGTTGGTGTATTGGCTGTATTTGTATGATCTCAAAGTATCCAAAGGTAGCAAACCATAAAAAAAAGAAAAATCTGTCAAAATACACAAAACTCAAGTATCTACTTTTTTTTAATCTGTGAGATCAAAGACTCGAGTTCTGGTCTTGATCTCTAATACTAGTGATTTGGGAGTTCAAGACATCAAAAATGCCTCAAAAAACATCTTCACGAGTACAGATGAAACTCAAAAGTGACAATGACAAGTGGCCAAAGGTGGAAGAACTGTTAGATTCCTTCGAAGAATACTGTGGTTTTCCATAGAGCAAGGACAAAACAAGAATGCACATGTATTGCAATTATTGTTTATTTTTATCAAGATAGGATTAAGCTGAGATGAACAGATCACCTGTTTTTTTCATTGTTTTATGCTTGTAAAGTGTCAAGTCTGTATGCCATTGTGAGATCTATACTGCACTTGTTGCTCTTATTATTTTGCCACTAAGTGACTGCCTTAAAGAGTGCCTTAAATTCATCTTTAAGTCACCAGAAATCTCATTTGATTAATGCAACTCTTTCTCTGCAGCAGTATTAGCCCATATGCCAACTCTAAGCTACTGCTTACATCCGGTTGCACGCTTGTGTGAGTTCACATTCCCATCGAGAGTCACTTTACATAGATCATATTTAATGGTAGTTCTGGGTGCTGCAGCACAGTCAGATTAGAGTCTGTGTCAGCGCTAACACTCCCAGAGTTTTTGCCAGACGTAGCTGCACTTCAGTAGAGCTGTGAAGCAGGAGGGGCAGCTGGTTGTTTTTCCTCATTCTCTGTTCATTTTTCAATTTCTTTAAAAGATATCCTCAATGTCAGTTAGAGTGCACTACATACCTCATACTTTTTTCATAATTCTATGCATTATGAAACTGTTAAATACATTTATTTTTCAGTATGAGAGGCCGGGCTCAGCCAGGTTCAAGTTTTAAAAAGTAGAAATAATAATAAAACGAATAATTCCAAACCGCTGCTACTGTGAGGCATCAGCATACGCTTTAAGAAAGAAAAGAAATTGTTTATCTCTCTAGATATTCATGGTATTTTATAAGATGACCATTTTATCAGTAAAGAGATCATGTATTAGAAATTTTAACTTGTTTTTTTGGATTTTCTAGTTTTGATGCTGAAATGCAGTTGCAGTTTATCTACTTCAAAGTTTTTATTCACAAAGGCTAAAAGTCTGACTTTTGTTCAAAGACACAAATATCTTCTTACAGAGTTCCCGATCTTTTGTATTGATAATTTTAACTGAAGAGATTATTGCTAATGATCGCTGTAGGAGTTCTACTGTGAGTCACATACAGCGTCCAAGAGAAAAAAACAGGGCCAACCAAAGTAGCTCCCAACATTTAGCAAATGTATTGCACATAGACAGATAATACCATGTACTTTTATTTTGCATTACTTTATTTCAGAGCAATGTAAAGTTATGTCTAAAATAATATGGTTCCTACTGATAAAAACAAAGTGATAAAAGTGTTTCAAGATACTGTTGCCCTTTTTAGACTCTGCAGCCTCTTAAAATCAAATGTATACCATCAGACATGCCTGTTCCTTTAGATTTAGCCAGCTCTTCTCATTAAGTGCAATTTCTTTTCTCTATTGCAAGCTATCCTCCTCTTTAATGAATTCTACATGCATGCCATGTTAAATTATCCTGACTGTTTCCATTTCCAACGGCTTCAATCATATGTGCGAGATCTGCAGGAAGAGAGTCCAGGCAGAGCAGGGTAAGATCAGGGCCGCGGCTCCGTCCTGCTGAGGGGTGATGAACCAGCTCTCTGACACCAACACAGTCCCTCATCCTGCCTAATGAGGAGGAGAGGAGCCAGAGTAACGGGTCCCTTTTTGTCCTTTTCATCTCGCTGACAGTGCTCCATGAGTCTCTGAGCACGAGTGCGTGGACAGGGCCGTGCTATAGATTGATAAAGATCGAGAGGGATTAAAATAGAGTCTACAAAGTTCCACGTCAAAATAGCAGACGCTTATTATTGTGGGTGATGTTCTTTTCTGTATTCTTTTTGGTTTATTTTTGTAGGTTTTCATCTGACACCGATCTATTTTTGCATGTCACAGAGATAATGAGACAAAGACAAAAAAGCTTATCTGACCTTTATTTCAGTGCGGAGGAACATAGAGAGGATCTTTGCGTTGTCTCAGAGGTCTAAAAGTCAAGGTCAATGTAGTTTATCTAAGCTCATAAGGGACCCAGCACTTAAGACCTCAGGTGCTGTGGGCACACACACACACACACACAAACTGTACATACGCAGTGTAACTGTTGCTTTGCAGTGAAGGAAAGGAAAAGGGTGCAGAGGAGAGACAAAAGACAAAGAGAGGAGCTTTAAGTGAGGTTGGCGTGGCAGATCTTTGACCTGTACAACCCTTTTTTTTCTCCAGAGTGTATATAGTCAGCAGTTCAGGGAGAGAAACTGAGAGGACACAGGTGGATGTGAGGCACACAGGTGTCTTAACCTTCTCTGACGTGATGTCAGAATGACGCGACTCTGCCAAAGTGTTTTACATCAAAAACAAAACATCAGCACATTCCCGAAACCCACACCATGGTTTCAAGTCTGCCCTTTTATTATTTCATTTCACTTAAGCTGTCGCTGGTATATTTCACAGCACAGTTTCAGTTTCAACCAGTGTGTTTTAATACTCTTGCAGTTTCTTCAAGAGTCTTGCCCGTAGAAGAAGTATATCATGTAAATTTTCCTTTTTCTACACAATTATTTATATCTAATCTCATTTTTAGGTCCCTAAATCATCCGCTCCCCCTCTTGTCTCTGCACAGTGTCAGTATTTTGTCTGCATTCATTGTGTTTTCTGTTGTGTGACTGCAAGCTGGCTCGTTGTGTTGTATCTCTCTCCAGCCCTGTTATCTTCATTTGTCTTTGTTATGTCTGTCGCTGTTCCTCATTCCTCCACTCCACCCTTAAGAGCTGTTATTCTGTCTCCTTCACTTACTGTATGTTTGATGTTCGGCCCCCTAGTGCTGTTTTTTGTTGCGCTTTGCTTATGATATCATGGCATTGTTTTCAGTGTTATCTCGGTATTCTTCGTGCCATTTTTGTGTCGCTGCTGTGTTGTGCGAGGGTTATCGCGCTGCCATCTTTGGTTTTATCTTTGCATTATCTTCTGGGTTATCTCAGCGCTGTTTTCCCAGTGTTATCATAAGCCACAATCAAGGTGGTGACCTTTCTCTGCGACAGCATCTTATTTTTGCTCTGAGGGATGTCTTGGCACTTCCTTTTAGCTTTTTCTGTCATTGATAATTGTTTTGATTTCAAAGCTTTTGGATTTTGTTTCACTTTTTCTTCTCCCTTTTTTTTTTTTTGTTTTTTTGTTTTGCATGCTGAATGTCAAAATATTTGATTTTCCAGGTTTGTTTTGCTTTCATGCCTTTTAGCTTGTGTGTGCGCTTGATAGCATTCTCTTGGATGTGCACAGTTTCATACGCGTCAAACACGTTTAGCTCTGAGGGATGTCTTTGTTTCTGCCAGCGAACTGTGATTTGTCTGCTTCATTTACGTATGCCTGTGTTTACACGGCTGCAGGTCTGTGTTATTACATTTCAATCAGAGTATGGTATGATTCACAGCAGATGGCTGCCTTCTTCTGGAGCCAGCTGAAGAAAGTTAAAACTTAGAGTGGTAGACAAGATAGAAAAGGGAGGAAAAAAACTAGGAATGTGATTACCATCAAACCATCCGCTCAGTAGAGGAAGCATCCATCCGCATCCTTCTCACTGCTCGCTATGTGACATAGATACAAAATGTCTCCCGGGCTAATTTGCAGAGCAGTACACACTCTTTACAGATTCATTTTGAAGTTAGCAGTCAAACAGAATCAGCTCTTTTTGCCTCCATATAGTTGAATAAGACAGGAGACCCCTTAAATATGTTCTCCAAGCTGTTTGCACATCAGTTGATCTGCTAATGCTTCCTTCCCTTCCTTTTTGCTTCTCCTGTGCAGTATTTTTTTTTGACAGTGAGGTTTACATCTTCCTCTGGTGTTTAGTACAGTTCCTTTACTGGACAGAAGACCCTTTAGCCTCCTCAGTCTCTGCTTTTCCTCATGAGAACGAATCACAGATGTGTGTATGCCATATGTTCTCATAGCACTGGTACAGGACAGAGTCAGTACTCCATTACTAGCAGGATACATGCACCTCATAACTGTCAGAAGAAGGAAGAAGGAAGCTAGCTTGTGGAGAGGCACTGCCATCTTGAGTAATGATCAATACCCCCGAGGCCTATCTAAGAGATTAGATTAACATATATGGATGCTTCTGTTCGCCATAGCTTGACCGAGTGCACCTCGATTTGATCGAGCTGTGTTTAGAAACAGTCAAAAATCAAGAGAAAGTATGGTATAAATTTTTAATTGTTCTTCTATACCTTTGTTTTAACTGATGGAATCAACTTATATGTATTTCCTGTGTGTTTCTGAATTGTGTTAAGATTAATCAAATTTAGTTCACTCTCCTCCTTCCATGCTAATCAAGTAGAAGCTGTATGTGCAAATTTACACCTCTGCGCTCGTCTCTGCATATGTTGATAACTCTGTTTCTAGCCGTATACCGTCGTTAGCTGTTACATGAATTTACATCTTCGCGATCACAGCATGACTGTCATCTGCAAATGAAAATTTAAATGAACCTGATCTCGTCTGTAATGGTGTTAATCCCCATGTGGTCTGACTATAGCAATTATTGGGCTTGTCAACTCCATATTGTCTTTTGTCATTATTATGTGATTGCATTTGTATTGTTTTTTTTTTTTCCAGGGAGACCAATTAAAACCCATAATCCATACAATAGTTATTAGCAAGTGTGAATCCCTCCTGTTGACTGTCTTTTATTCATAGTGAAAAATATTATACATGTTGTGTGGTTTGTCCATCAATATCCATCCAGTTATCAACTGCTTACCAAATTTTGAATATTTTTAGTGAATGTTTTGAGAGATTGACACAGAGGTTATTCATTCTCACGCAGTCACAAGAGAATTAGATGTTTTTTGGGGGTGTAAAATGACTTACAGTAAGCCGACTTCTTTTCTTACTTGATAAGTCAGTTTTGTGATCCCCATGGAAATGATCACACGCTGTTTCAAAAGCTGACAGCCAGACTCGTTGTTTCCTCAAGTGAGAGTGAGATGGGGAGGAGAAGGGAAACAGGGGGGGAAAGATGGGATCTGAAGAACCAGGGGAAGTAGAGATGTGACTCCAATCAAATTATTGGCCAATCAAGTCATAACGTGAGTAATTCAAGGCTTACATCGACGGCCCTAATCTGATTGCCTGTGCATTAGGGGCTCAAAGGAGAGCTCTTAGCGAGCATGCTCAGCGGGGGGTCTTAGAGGAAAAGATGCTTTGATGGGAGACAAGAGGGATTCACGTTTGGTGGAAGGGTGTGAGTGTGTTTGTGTGCAAGACAGAAAGAGACAGACAATCTGTGGGAGTTGTCGAAATGATGCCTGCCTCTCTACCTTTTAGAGGAATTCTGTAAAAGAGAGAGTGCCAGGCTAAGAGTAGTGGGAGGTTTATACCGCCTCTCTGTTGCCATCTGTTTCAATGCCATTGTCCAATGGCAACATCTCTCATTTGCCCAATTACAGAGGAGGATTATGATGTGTTTGCTTCCTGCCCATGGGCTCCCCGGCCACATCTGACTCATGTTTTAGGTAGAGAAGTATCATCTTTCTTCTAATGAGCTCTGCCAGTATAGCCTAGATAAAGTCATATTGTTATTTTTCCCTCTAATAGCATTTTTAAAACACCTGGCATGTATATAAAATATAATTAGATTGTATTAATTTAATGCCACATCTGCATGTAGGCAACCCTGGTCTATGCAGGATAGATTTTCCGATAACCTTTAGCTAACGTCTATAAGGCCGACTGAACCTAGTGTAACTTTAGGGGGGGTGGAAGCAGCTCCAGGAGGGCTTACACCTGGAAAAACATGACTATGGGGCCAGCCATTGAACAGAAGGGGCTCCTACAAAAGGCCGAGCCCTCAGAAAGCGTGGGGTTTCCGGCATCTGACACTGGTGTTGAGTGCTAATCGTGCTCAGTTTCAGCATCCCGGGGCCACAGTGGGGACAAAAAAAACAGCCTGGCATGGTCCCTTGTTGGTTTGCATGTGGAGGGTTCCTGAATTAGTAAAACCCCCTTCCTCCCCCTCCCACAACCCCACTGCACGGACACATACACATACATGTACACTCCAACCTCCCCCCCTGCGCTCGGGGATCCGCATTGTCGAAACAGCTGCCAAGGGAACAGCTTGCCTCAGAGAGAGAGAGAGAGGGAGAGAGGGAGCACTGAGGGGGAGGGAAGGTAATCAGCTTTTGGAAAAATACTGCCTCTCCATCCCCTGCCAAGAGTAAGTTTGTGTTGTGGCTTTTTTCTGGGCCAGCGTAGCCCTGGCACCGTGGCTCCAGCCACCCACCCCTCTCTCGGCGGTTAATTCAACAATGGGGGGTTTAGGTCGTAAACTGACAAAAACAATAGGCAAACAGAATGGGGTTTTGAAGTGCATTAAAGTGTTTCTGTATGTGTGTCTATGTGCGATTGTGCTCTGGAAGTCCTGGAATTTTTTTATTTTATCTCATTTCAGCCATATGCTTTTTTGCGGGTGACAGTCACGCGTCTATAAAAAAAAAATAAAAATAAAAAAAAAAAGGCGTCTTGTTGTGATACCACAGCAAGTATCCATAAGTGAGCAATCACCCTTTTTTAGTGTGCTGGCAATCTGCCTCCTCACAATATTGTGGCATGTCTCCCTGTTTCTCCCACACGCTTATTCTCAGCAACAAATCTGATTCCATCACAACTGAGTGACTAAAGCCATTGTACCAATACGGCACCAGTTGAACAAATTTAACAAGCTTATGCATGGTGGATCTACTTTGACACACGCCACGTGCCCTAGACCGAGGATGAATAAACAGGAGCGTCCTCTCTCCTCTTCCCCTAATAAAGCTTGTCAGCTCAAGAGGAAGTGACAGGTTCAACAGTGTTCCTGGTTAACACAACAACCTATGAATAACCTCATTTCATAAAACATATGGCCCTTCCATCAAGCATGCTGCAAACAAGGTAGCATATGTGAACTAGGGTGTCAGTCAAAAAGGAGCTAATAACAGCAAAGCTTTCATTTAGCCATGAATATCAACGTCTATGTTGTCTGAGCAATGAAATGTTTAACTGTTGCTTTTGCTACTTTTTTTTACATTTTTGCATTCTTTTTCTTTTTTTAATTTAAGCTTTAAGAAATTCAAGACGGAAACTGAAAGTACCAATTTAACATCTGAGAGAAAAAAATACATCTTGAAGCTGTACAGATTATATATTTTGCATTGCTTCACTGTGAGTTCTCAGTAGTTATTCTTGGTCCAATCTGCAAACTGTGTGTGCCACATACAACAACAACTATTTATCAAGTGGCAAAATGTTATGTTTTCACAGTGACACAGAATATGCATCTCATCTGCTGCATTTCAGCATTATATTACAGCCATGATGTTTTTTTTTCCAGCCTTTTGCCTGTGAGCCAGTTAAACATGTCTGACTGAATAATCTAAGAGTCGGCACTCACCAATACAACATCAATTAGGCTCAAGCGAAGGGTCGATTAGTCTTCAAAAGGAGAGGAGAGGAGCTTGAGCTGTGAGACATGTGAACCTGCTGCCTTTTCTCCGGCTATAGGCACAGGAAGAGACAGGAAGAGAGGGAGCCAGTGCAGTAGCCAGCGCCGAGGAGGGTTAGCTGTTTACATGCTGTGCGGATGTATACAAGTGTCCTCTGTCAG
>JAPZDY010000008.1:6387037-6399621 GCA_029783645.1 Ctenochaetus hawaiiensis | reverse complement strand
CATGTGAACCTGCTGCCTTTTCTCCGGCTATAGGCACAGGAAGAGACAGGAAGAGAGGGAGCCAGTGCAGTAGCCAGTGCAGTAGCCAGCGCCGAGGAGGGTTAGCTGTTTACATGCTGTGCGGATGTATACAAGTGTCCTCTGTCAGACTTTTAATCACTTTGGAAACTTTTGAGATGCTGTACAGCAGCGAGGGGAATAGCTCTCGCTGTTTTGCTGTTTAGGGAGGCAGGGGAGGCGGCAGAGAGGAAGGAAGAGAGGAAGAGATATGATTCAAATGCTCCGCTGGCTACTTTTCACCCTGCTCTTTTTCTCCATTTCCCTTTCTTCCTCTTCTCTCTCGCTCTCCTCTCCTCGCTCTCTACAAAGGTATGTTTAATACATAAGGGTCTAATTGCTATCACAGCTGCAGCTCCATCGACTGTCTGTCTGGGTTTTGCGCTGGTACTCCATCCCTCTTCACGTACTCTCCAGAAAGAAGAGAGGCCGTAGTAATGGTCTTTTACCCTCAGGCCCCCCTCGTTTTTGTTCTTTTCTGTGTTTTTTTCTTGTTTTTCCTTTACAGTCATTCATCCATCTGTCTTTTTCCCTCCCAACTTGTAGATGTTGTTTACAGTGTTGCACAAAAAGTCTTTACCTCACCCTGGTTTATTGACACCTTACTAGAATTTAAAGGGCTGATACACCTGAATTACATAGAAGCACACTGTCTCAACTCTTTCTCTTAGAGTTTTGTTTAAATAGCAACGGCATCTATGTCCTGCCAAGGTAATCTCCACTAGAAGAGCATTAATGAAATTGTGCACTTTTCTTGGGGGATAAGACCACATTCATAACACAAGTTGTTATTAGCAACATTATATCAATTTCTCTCTTATCAAAGCAAATGCCAAACTTGTGACTCATGCTTGAGGCAGTTAGGACGCCTTTGGGACTCATAAACTCACTCACAAATTTATCTACAACTTAACAACTTGTGAGCAACAATCGTTTGTAAAACGTGACGCCACCATCATTTGAGACCTGCTCTGTAAATTGAATTTGTGAAGCCTGGTTCACATTCTCTTGAATGAGGTTGAGGTCAGTGCTGCATGCAGACTGTTCATGTCCTTCTACATTAAACTCAGAAAATCTTTTTTTTTTTTATGTTGTTCTCTTTCTGAGTAGGCTCTCGCTATAAAATGTACCTCCTCCTTTGAGGGTCATCACTGGTTATACTGCTTAACTGTCTCTTATTCTGCCAGGTTTTTTTCAACATCCTGCCTGCTCACACCTCCTCCATATGAAGCACACGGCAGCTCCTCTCTCTCTCTCTCTCTCTCTCGCTCTCTCCTTCACTTGCTCTCACGCTCTTTCTTTCTCCCGCTGCATTAATGGATGCAAATGGAGGCGTGTGTGGGGGAAAGGAGCTGACATTTATGCCTCTGATTAGAACATGCAGCCCCAACGCTTTGTAATTGATTGCAGTCGTGGACGGCACACACTCACCCATACCCTCTCTTAAAGGCCCATACTGCTTTCTGCATCCCATTAATGTGTGCGTGAGTGTATCTCTCTGTAACGCACACACTTACAAACGCTCAGATGGGCACATGATACGCACGTACCCACACACACGTACAGTTGCTCACACAGTTACATATAGTATGCACACATACATATATATCCATACAAGCCTGCATGGTGTGCCTGACTGCATCCATTTGAATAAGAAGCTTTTAATGCTTACTTGGTTCGACTTCAAGGCAAAGTCATTGCGGAGAGAGGAAGCTAACAGGACTGAAGATGTTGATCCGCTTCCCTCCGAATCAATGTGCGGGCGAGACCTGTGAACTCGGATAATCTGGGAACCGTGTCAGGGGTCAGGGTGATGAGGTGATGTTTACGTGATGGGTCAAAGAGTTAGTTCCAGGAGGCAAACAGTGGGAAAGAAGCAGGAGTTTTAATGTCGGAGACAGGGCGGGGAAGGTGAGAGGATTGGCAAATATGTGGAGGAACAAAGAAGGTGGAGAGAGAAGAAAAAGAAGAGGTTATGTTTGTAAAGACAGGAGGAAATAGAAGCTTACAGTGATATGGAACTGAAAAGAGTGGGCTGAAGGCAAAAATGTGCCTTCTATTGTTTTTTTTTGGAGTGTGTGGATCTCTGAATTCATGTGCATGCCTAGTTGAGTGTGAGCTTATTTGCTTGTGGTTGCATTGGCACTCCACTCTCTTACTCACATGGATCTTTGCACGTTTCCTCACTGTTTGTGTGCACCTCTTTGTATGTTGATGTGTGCAAAAATGCACATGTACATCTGTGTGCAGGTGCGTTTGTGCGTTAGAGAGGGGGAGCAGCAGGAAAAGTGTGGCAAGGTGCTGTACAGTAATTAGCATCCTTCTCACCAGGGAGGCTCTATGTGTGGAGGACCCATTAAAACACATTGCAGGCCGAACGCTAAGCCACAGCCCTGTTCTGCTGACTAGCATGCCTTTTCCTCCTGCAGCACGCAAACACAAACACTTCTAAATCATCCTGGTTTGCCAACTCAAGTACCACATACAGTAGCCTCGCACACCAACACAGAGTGAGTCACAGTCAAACATTTCACTCTGCATAAATTATATGTTGAAAAAAAAGGACTTATTTTGCAAAATAAGTCCAGTAAAAAGTCTCTGTAACCTGCAGCTCTTTGCATCTCGTAGTCTGCGCTACGGTTTGAATTAATTTTTAAGATTTATTCAAGGCTAAAACTGAGTTGGAACTTTTTTATCCACTTATATATACACTGTTAAGGTGGTTGAGATTCATCCACTTCATCCCTACCCACACAGACATTTAGAGAAACATCTAAAGATGCACCATGATACACACTCACAGGGGCACACACACACACGCAGGGATTGAGCGGGGGTGTAAAATTATGCCACGTTAGCTGGCATGCGGTGTTTGTGCTAATGAAGCTCTCTGTCCACATAGGCTGATAACTTGCTGATGACTCGATACTTCTGCCAGAGAGGTCTGAAGCACAGTGTGAACACTGAGGCAGGTGCAGCCTGCGGTGACTGTTATTGTTATAGGTGGTTATTATTAACATAGAGTGTTATTCTTTTTCCTTGAATATAGGGATGGATGTGAGTGAGCTTATGTTAGCAAAGTCATTCAATATCATTCACTTAAAACCTGGTGCAGTTGTTACTTTACAAATGAGTACCTTATAAATGAGAATTGATCATTTGCCATTCATTCTTGTTTTACTGCTTACAGATGTTGATTTATACATCCGTTATTTAATGACTGATCTTGGTAACATTTTACTACACTTTGTTTAGCTCAGCTGGCAGCCTAATCCACATGTGGACCTTCTTTCCAAGGGACTTTTTTGTGAATATTTTTGGTCAAACTCAAAAACAAGTGACTTCTGTCAGCCTCTTCAGTTCCATCACCGTGGTAACAGGACAGTCAAAACAAAATAAACTCATGTTGTGCTGCCAGACTTTGTTCAAAAACAAAGAATATCATGTTGAACTTGTGTAGATTCCAAAAGTTCCAACAATCCCAAGTATTTCAGGGAGAATTCGGTAATAATGTGATCAACATAATGCCTTGATTGTTTGGTGTTTTTTTTTTATTTGACAGAGTTTGAAATCTAATTTGAAGTAACTCTCATGGGATATGATATATTTTAAGCGGTATTATTTCAGTTTTTTGGAAAGCTTGAGGCAACTCGCTCTCCTTGCTCCGGTCATGATTTGTTCTTGCCGGAATCTGTGTTTCCAATCTTTACATTTAAAGGTGGTGACTAACATCACATGCCCAATAGTCATAACTGAGTGAAATATTGAAATAAGACCCAGGTTGGCAGATCAGACATGTGACCGAAGCTTTTGTCCAGAGAAACATTGATCCTTCATCCCTCACATAAACACATCAGGAGCAGTTTTGGGTTCATTGTCTTCCTCAATCCAACACAAACACAGGAGTGTCCAGGGACTTTTCCACCAACTCCTATCAATAATTACTGTCACATTTTACCATCTGATGTGCAGCCACTCCTAAAACACTGGAATTTCCCTTCAGCTACATTTTTTCATGAATTGAAAAAAAATATTTATATCAATTTATTTTCAGTGAATTTTAAGTCCATTAAGCCCCTGGGTGGCAATTATTTTCCTAAGTTTCTGTATGTTTGAGTTCCAGTCTCTGTTATCCTGTAAAAATAAGCCCCTTAACACCTTGTTTACTTCCACTTTCTCTACCTATCAAAGCTTGTGTGAGCTACTTTCTTGACTCCTTTGCTGCACATCTGCTTGTCATCTCACTAAGGGGCTGATACACAGGTTGAGTCTGACCTTACAGAAGCAGTGCTTTGTCATTTAGAAGTACACACACACACACATACGTGCACGCACACACACGTAAACACTTTTACACATAACATTCGAGGGACATCACACACCCACACAGGGGCTTTCACACCCCCTTCACGTCCCCTAACCAGCACAGGCAACAGTAATTAGTTAGTGCCCCCAGGACTCTGACAGGCTCTTTCTGACAAGAGGAAAGGGCAGGGTGACATTTTTGGTCAGCAACACACAGCAGTCATCGTGCTTCATACTTCACAAAATTACCAGATGGGGTTGAGAGTTCAATTCCCGAGCCCAGGCCCGTGCTGACAGAGCCTTCAACCTTTTTCAGACAACACCTCTCCCTTCAGATGAACTGCTGGCGCTGGCGCCACATGTCCTTTGGGACGCCAGCACCTCATCTTCTTTGTTTAGACTCAAACAGCCTTGGGAGACCTCAAAGCCTCCTAAGCACCATCTATAAATGATACATTCTCCACTTGAGTGCTCAGAAGCTGATGAACTCCCACAAGGGGCCTTACAAAGTAGCGATTATGTCTTGAGTTTTTCTGTCTTGGTTTTGCAAAACTGGGCAGCCGAATTAGTTTGGGGATAGCAGTCCACAGCCAGGACCATAAGACGAAAAGCAACCAGAGTAATGGAGATAGGAAGTAAAAGAAATATCACCCATTCACAGATGTAGAGGGAGACAGATGGTAAAGACCTATAAAAAGAGGGGAGCTGCAGCCTCTTAATCTTATCTTAATTTTTCTCAGTAAATAAACAGAATCTTAACGGTTGCTGTTTGCTGGAATTACTGCTCCATGTAAAATACTGCCATCCCCCAGTCAGGCGTGTGGCCTCAGCTCAGAAAGCTTTAAACACTTTAAACCTTGCACACCTTATTGCTGAGCTTGGATGTGGCCGAGCCCCATGCCGCTCAACCTCTGCTATGATGGCTGTCAGTTTTGATTTATTCCCCTCGCAACTTTGATGGATGAGCCAAGATCATGACTAACTGGCTGGTCACCAGCTCCCCAGTCCCATGACCTCATCATCAGCAAGCTGGCAGGTTCTCGACTTTCCGTCATGCCCAACCAATTATTAAACCTCCACGGCCAATGCCATCTTACCAGGCCCCCTGATACAACTCTGGTGGCATAAATTCCATCTCTGTTGCCTATTTTTTTTTCCATTTGTCCACTTTTTGTGTCGCTCATTCTCTTTGATTGACGAAATATGTCAATACCACTCACTGCTTTTCTTACAAAGGTTTGAAAAGGTTCAACTCCTTTAAAAAAGTCCTGAATGAAGGGGACAGCATTTTTTTTCCTCTGGAAACCAACCATGATTAATGCTTACAGCAAATATAGAGGTCACTTTAGTCCTTTCTGTTATATAATCTTGTATCTGTTGAAAGCTGAACTATGAATCAGATGGAAGAGATAACAAAAATGCTGTACATCTTTAGTTCCTCTCACAGGAAACACTTCAGGCAGCGCACATTACGAAACAGCATGTGAGCACAGTATAAGTAATCCCCTACGCACCACTTAATAGAGATGCATTTTTATTTGGATTCGCAGAATGACATTGACAGTTATCTCATTGTCATCTACAGTGTGAATAAGCTATAACGTTTCTTTAGATTGCGGCTGTTGTGTCATGTCGTGCTTAAGTGTAACAGACATTTCCACAATAGCTTCATGAATTCCAATGAGTTCTTCATCAGACTTGCTCCACACTCTATTATCATGTCAAGGTTCTAACAATCAGTGACCTTCTCATTGGATGAACCCTGTCATCGCTGCGTCCCTGCCCCAACACCCCTCTGTAGCAGCGATGCTGTACTGTGACCTTGGCCTCCAACTAAAGATTTATGGATGTTTTTGGAGATCTATTCATGATTTTCCCAGTAGAACACTACCTCAGCTAGACTTGCAGCTAACCCTAACTCACCTTCCACCCTCCCCCTCTTTATTTTCATCTTCATCAATTTTCCTCCTTGAAATAGTTTTTTTTCTTTTGCTTCATCTCGTGTCTGCACTCCATCTTGGCCTTTTGCTGGCTAACCCTTTCATTCCCTCCCTTCCTTCCCTTCCTCCGTCCCTCTCCGCCTCCCTACCGCTTGCCGCACCCTAACAGCTGGGTGTGTGTATCATCCCCTGTCAGACAGAGGCATCACATCACATTGCAGGTTGGCAGGCTGACCTTGTCCTGCACTTTCTGGGATCCAGGCTACAGCCCGGCTAATCCAGCTAGCGTGGCTGGCTGAGGAAACATCTGCTATTTTAATTACCAAAATGATGTATTTTAATCCCACTAAGTCAATCCAACAGTGGAAAGCAGTGATGATTTACAGTGTGTGTGCAGAGTATCTGTGTGCAGAGTGTGTGGATATCATTTATTTTAAAAATCCTTATATCTGAACAAAAGTATGAGTGAATTCTCATTCACAGGAATGTTGGACCGAACCAGCAAGGAGGATGTCCTTAGAGCTAAATTTGGTCTTTCACTAAATCCTGTGATCTAAATACATACAGATGGGCACTAACACAGATGCAAACACGCACACAAACACACACGTGTCAATGACAGGCTTGGATGTGGAGATTTAAAGCCGGCCTGTCTGTGGTGTCTCCCACTGAAATCTGGCTGCACTACTTAAACTGAACCCAAAGAGAAGCAAACACAGGGAAACCAGATGGTCACTGCTCTCAGCACTGCCGGTGGCAGCCAGAAAATGATCTGTACAAGCAGGCACAAATGATTTACACACTGTTTCTGTCTGTCTGTCTTTCTGTGGTGTTATGTTCAATATATCAGGGATTAGGGATGTGTGGATCAAGAGTCATCTTTACCAGAAGTGATATGGATATTCAGATTTTCAAAAAAAATAAAAAAGTTAATCAGAGTTTCCCTACAGCAGCATTTTGATGGCAGAGTGTTACTGGTGAACGTTGAGGCTTAAAGGGATGAAAACTGTGTTCTGTTGTAAACTAAATTTTAGATGAAGAAATAGGTCGATGCGAGCCTAATTGCTTTTGCCTTTCGTACAAAATGAAGACAACTCCGCTCGAGCCTCGCTTGCCTCTCTGCACTAAGTGGAATCTGTCAGTCTTTTTTGATGTGTGCCCTCGGTTTGAACAGTGAGTGGGAGGCTAGCAGATGATATCATGCTGAGAGGTTGCAGCTTTAATGAACATTAGCTTACAAAAAGAAAAACAAATCTTGGTTGAAAAGAGGACCAAAACCAACTTCATGTAGAGTCTAAAAAAAGCACTTGCGGCTTTTTACCCTGAGAGACTCTGCACTTTTGAACCATTTAAAAAGAAAACCAAAGTAGGAAATTCTCCCAGAATGGCAACAGTTGCTGGTGAATTCACAGGCATAATGATTTACAGGAAGGATCCTGGGTGATGTAATATGGTGCTATTAGTACAGTAAGACAAATTAAAGGATGTGAAGGCTTCTTACAAACTGGTGACACATTTCAAAACATGAAACTTGTTTTTTTCTAATTTGTCCCCTCTCACTAAAATACCATAACAGAATATAATTTTGGTCATTAAAAGCACAATTACATCTAATTTAATGTGATGAAGAAGGGAAATCATCATTTTTTGGGTATGTGCATATAAATATGTAATTTGTCTGAGCAGTAAGGTGCCCAAGGAGCCAAAAAATGAACCTTAAAAATACTTGATAAGTGCTTCAATTTGCCGTCGGAAAGGGTGTAAGAACCCCGGGGTTAGCGTGATTAAAGCCTGTTTAACTTATAAATGAGGGATGTTTAGTCAAGTATACAAAAATACAATTTCTTATTAATTGCATAATGATGTAAACTGATGCAACTTTTCATGTCTGATGACAGGAAAGGACTTTTATTGACAGAATTTCCAGAAAATATGCCTCTATATCCACATTTTACATGCTTGCATCTATAAACTTTACTGTGACTTGTGTATAACTTTCATCCCAGTGAAAACAAAAGGACAGACTGCATAAAAAGGCTTTGACCTCCCAGCTGTAGGCAAAAAAAAAGGAGATGTACTTTTTTATATTTTTGACCTTTATATTTCATACTGTGTCATCTTCAAATGGCCTGTGCTCTTGGTTTATCCATCTCGAGGCTTTAGATTACACTCAGAGTCACAGTGTGAGGCCTGTTCGCTATGCCCAGACGCCATTTTGGCTCTGGCAGAGGTCTGTGTTTTTCATCCAGGCGCTCTGCGACAGAGTGTAATCAAATCTTGGTCTCCTCCTACACAGGACGCCAGACATCTCCCTCTGTCCGCCACAGGAGATTTGTAGGCTCATCATGTTTTGGTCGAGGCAAGTTTTCTATATACCCACTGCCGGAGGGAAGGCGAATTGGATGTGGATGGAAGGAGATGGCGTAGATGGTGGAGAAAACGTATTAAATGCTACCCCCAGCAGTTTTCTTAGCCTTAGCTTGTTTAGTTTGGACAAATCCCAGAGTGGTTGGTACCTGCCATGGTGATATATTGGCTGGATTCCTCTATCAGGAGAATCAACCAATGGCTTTATTTGTCATGTTTCTGATTACTTTTCTTAGATTTTTAACTCCAACTTTTTAATATTTGCCACCAAGCACTGTGATATGAAACGTGTCACTGCCACAGCACTGCACCATCCATTCCTAAATGGAAAAAAAAAAAAAAAAACTGCAGCAAGGACCAGTGGCACCATGGAAAAACACTCAGTTAGGATGCCAGCGGGCTGCCAGGCCAGCGGCGGCAAAACAGTCAGGACTGAGAATAGTGTTGATTGATGGGTCTAAAGGGAAAAGGAGCAACCATGCAGCGATTATGCAGGGTGGAGTTGTGTGTGTGTGTGTTTATGTCTGTCTGTGTGTGCTTTGTGACTGCATGGCATGCATTTGTTCATGATACATGCTGTTTCTTGTGTGTGCCTGTGTGACTTTGCTTGTGTGGGTGAGTGAGTTTTGGTACGCCTGACTGGGAAAGTGTCGTAGCGGTTGAGAATACAAACTTGGCCAGCACATCAAAAGCAGTGTGTCATGTTGGAGCAGCTTTACTCGGGGCACCGCTCACTCACTGTACTTCTCAGCATTTCAGCTTGTTTACAGTGGCACATGCCAGGCCTCCCCTCCATCTGAAAAGCCCTCAGCATGTTGTTAACTCTCTCCCAAAGGGGAAACCTTCACTTTCTCCCTCCTGGGTACACAGCCTGTCAGAAACACAAAGGAAGAAAATTGCCATTGCTTTTCTTTAGGAGGTACTGTGTCTGATTCTGATACTCTATTTGTTGTTCCCGTTTTTTTTTTTTTTTTGCAGAAAATTGACAGGATTCGAGTGGTTTTCACTTCTCGTCTGCTCCTCTTGTGTGTGTTTTTGTGTGTGTGTGAAGTGGGTTGCTGTGAATGTAGGATTGGGAAAAAACAGGAGCTGAAATAATTTAAGCTTAAAATCAGATGTTCAGTCCCTGAGCATTGAAATAAGCATCCACATGGCTCAAATAACGGAGAAAACTGCAGCCAAATAAGCAAAAAATAAAGGCAGGAAGACAATTAGAGGAAAGTACTCAAGAAAGAGAAAGAGACAATTAATCCCATTGAAGTGCTGGAGAAAGATTTACAGATTTGCCTCCAAATAGCTGCAGATGGCATCTCAGAGACCTGGGTGGAAGACAAGTCCTTCACGGTGGGCCGTGCCCCCGCTGACGCTGGAGCTTTAGAAAAACCTGCCTGGTTATCCAGGGTTTTCCAGGGAGTATCAAGGAAGCCAGGGACCAGGACTTGGGTCAAACCACCTCTGTTGGCACAAGAACTGCTGGAACAGAGAGGAAACAAGAGGCAGGAGAAGTCATTATCTGTGTGGAGGTCCTATCTAGGACTCTCGAGGGGAGAGAGGATTAGATTGTGGGAAGAAAGCAGAATATTGTTGGGCTAAATTTGTCGGTCGAGAAAACGAAGCCAAACTGCTGACACAGGGCAGTTATTCTCTTTTCATTATTTCTCTCCTTTTTAATGTATTTAGAAGCTTTGTCCCATTTTTTTTTCATCCAACTTCTGTACCAATAAAACACCCTGAAATGAAAAGTAATAGTTACAAGGCCGTATTGAGGTGTTTAACTTTCCTGTGTCTCATACACACACACTAACACACACGGAGTTTCCTGTTTTGGTTAGCTTCCATGGCTCGAAAGGGGGGGGCTCCCCTCATCAGTGTCACTACCTGGAGGGTGATGTTTACAGCGTGGGAGTAAGTGATGATGAGAAGAATGGAGGGAGACGGGAAGGGAGAGCGTGTTTCCTCCCTCATGCCCTCTGATGCTAAGAATGCAACACAGAGGTCAAACAGCAGATAATACAAGACTTTAAAACGAACGTCTTTACACTTAACAAGGAAGAGGAGAGGCTACTCTTGTTTAATCATTACACTTATTGATGAACCCTCAGAGAATTAGCTCAGTTCGGCTGTTCACTTCTGCTCTACAGATGGTTTCAGCATCATCCAGCTCATTGTTTCGGTTTCCATCCCACAACTTCACTCCTTTAATCAGTGTTATGTTAGGCAGCAGCTGTTTTCAGGGATGACACCTCTAAAAACCCTCCATACACTACCTAGTCAGCACCAAATGGCAGCACCAAGTTAGCGACTGGTTGGTAAATGTAGCAGAGCATTTAGCAGCTAAAGATCGAGACACAGAAAAATGAATATTTTGGCTTTTATCATTCATCATGGAGCCAAAAAGGGTGTCTTCAAAGAAATGCTAACGTTGTTTGTATCTGCTGGGTGTGTGTAAATAGGATGCTTAAAAGTTCACCGTATCAGCACAGAATTATGTGGTACTGTATGTCATTGTTGTGTTTGCAACTTGCTTCCACCTCCCACCAGAGAATCTGTTATTGCCGGCTGAATATTGTTATTCTGTTTCTTCATATTCTAATTCTACTACTGTCACTGTTGTACCTGCAGAAATACATGTCAGTCTGGGCTGGGAAACGCTATCCTTCCCTCCTCCGTTGCTCTCCCTGAGGTTTCTTCCCTTTTTTATTCATGTTATTTTATTTTTCCAGCCCCGTAGTAAGATAGACAGTGTTGTATGCTGCACAGATTGTAAAATCCTCTGAGCTTTTAGCCAATAAATATGAAACTATTTTGTAGGGCAGAGTATATGGTGATATAAAAAATTGACAGCTATCATACCTGTTACATTTTGCTTATCCACAGTATTAAAAATATCTACCATATTAGTGTTGCTAAAAAACATAGGACTGACTAATATTTTGAAAAACTGTTAAAAAAAATATTTTTTCACCTCAAAAAAACTCTATTTTAACTTTTTAAAGATGCTATATGCAACATTTAACCACTAATTGCTGCACGAGTCCTACATTTACGTGTAATTAATAAAACTTCTTTATATACAGAATAGATGTGACTGCACCATGGAAGTGAAAGAGTGTAAAGCAGCAAAATGAATGTTTACTGATTCCTGCATAAAACACAGGATTATGATTCCTGTATATCCAAATACTCTAGAGTCATTGTAACCAGTGATATTAACAAATATTGTGTAACATTGTAAATCATGAAACCGTAGCATTTTCTGAAATGTTCCAGCACTGTGAAAATCTCGTATCATCGCATCCCAGCTGATTTGACTCGAACCTGGCTAATTACACAACACTGGTGTTCACTCAGTTGAAGCAAAATGGGATCAGATTGGCAGGGACTGAGTAGAACAAAGTGTAAAAGAACAGAACAGGATCAAAAACAAAACACAGCCACATGGCCGGATAGATGCTTTTGTCTGACTCAGAGGATACGGAGATAAACAGTGCAACAACAGTCTGACGAATGAAATCACATTTGTTATTTGATCCAAAGCAAAAAACCTCTTTCATCGACATTGGCGGTACGCTTGTATTTTTTATGGATTTTCGATTTTTTTATTATTTTTTTTTTCTCCAAAAACTACTCTGGCCCCATCAAAAATAATAAGTCCACACTGGAATGTTGTCAATGTTTTGCCTTTTTTTACAGCCTGCAATTACTTTGTTTTCTGGCAACAATTATGGGCCTTGTTTTATATTCTTTCTGCATGTATTTAAATACCTGAATATAAGCACACATAAACAAAGTTTGCACAACATACACTTTCACACATGCATTCATGCATTCATGCACAAATGAGTACATGTGTACCCAGCGTGGCATGCATCTTACACTGTCCCAAGTAATCTGTAACAGCTTTAATTCATCTCA
>JAPZDY010000008.1:6350457-6386937 GCA_029783645.1 Ctenochaetus hawaiiensis | reverse complement strand
AATGAGTACATGTGTACCCAGCGTGGCATGCATCTTACACTGTCCCAAGTAATCTGTAACAGCTTTAATTCATCTCAGACAGCTTCCACGTGTGCTCGGCTGGCACATATTTCTGCAAGACACAGAGCATATGCCAACACACTCATGTTTAAACACATGCAGAGCAAACACACACACACATGCACGCCCAAATGCAAGCATGCACGTCATCCGAGGCACAAAAAGAGTTTCCTCCTCCCTTAATAAGTCATGGCACCCCGCTGCTGTGTGTAATCTTTAACATATCTGACAGAAGAATCATATTGTCACCAAAATACTCTGAGCCTCTTTCGTGGACGCCTAATGAAGTTTTATCATGCTTTCGGCATCATGTTCATTTTTTTTTTCACCCCGCATGTTTAAAAAAAGATTAAAAAAATCACTTCACTTCAGAACACTTGTGTCAGTTAAAGGGCCGATTGATATGCTGTCTTCCCGATCCCCCCCCCCCCTTTCTCTCTTCTCCTCATCGCTCCCTCTTTTCAAGATCTTACATTTTCACTAAAGTCCCCTTCTCTCTGTTATCATTCCACCAGAGGCTCTCAAAAGGAGCTTTGATATTGAAAGCAGGCTTGGCATGAAAGGCAAGGGTTTAGGGGAATGTAAATGCTGGGGGTCTTTTTAAAGGAAGAGATCTTCCAGTTAACGAACACCTCACGCTCCGGCACTTTCTGCACTGCTGACTTCTTTTTTTTTTCTTCTTCTTCTTCTTCTTCTTCTTCTTCTTCTTTGCATGTGACAAAATGGAGATGAAACATGGATTCATAAATGTCTTTTTAGTCATTTGTATGGATTTGGGTCAATTGAAGCTGATGAAATGTTGTGACACAGGCTGAGGCGAAACCATTATCAAAATTTTATTGAGACGTCTTTGACCTGTAGTGAACTATATTCCAACTTAGACAGTCTGAACAGAGTGTAGAGCTAATTAAAAGTAATCACTATATTATTTAAGCACAGGGAGGTAAAACTTGTTAAATCTAGACTCCATGGTAAACTTACAATGTTCATTTACTGCTGGTGGCATGCAAGAAGAAAACTTACGTTTGGCCAGTTTTTCTGAGCTCTCAGAGCTTTCTTTTTTAAATTCTTTGCAGTCCAGTAGGAAGTTAGGAGATATTTCACAATGTCCTGGTCCTTTCCAGACAGGCAGCAGCTACCTGTCATGGTTACAGTGTCATCGCCGATCAAACTGACGTAACAGGAGTCCAAATCTAATGTACTTGTCAGCATGTGCAGTCCCAGCGCATCTGTGATGGCACCCTGCTCTGAATCCTGCTGTGAGTTTCAGTTGGAGCTTAAAGACAGCATCCCATGGCTCTTTTCCCTCATCCCACTCCCACTCTTTCTCTCTCTCTCTCTCTCTCTTTTTCTTTCTCTCTTTCATTCTCTTTCGCCGTGTCTCTTTTGCACCCTGCCAACGCATCACATTCTTTCTATCCAGGCTTCCCTCCTGGGTCTTTTGGTGCAACTTCAGCTTTCTGGCATCACTGCCAACTACTGCTGCCCACGACAAGCACATCGGACAAGTTTGTCCCAGTCTGCCCTCTTACAGCTTCACACCGCTGTATGTTTTTTTGTATAGTAAAACTGTAGTAAAAAAAAAAAAAAAAAAGTACAAGTTTTTTAAAAAGAAGCACTGTTTCTCTCTGCACTCTCCTTTACGCAGCCTTCTTCAAATAGCTCCGCTCCTCGCTAATGAGTCCCTGGAGGGTTGTACCCTGCAATCGTTCTCTTCAGACGCCATTACGGCCAGTGTTGCTTCAAAGAGTTTGGTGAAACCATTACCATAACCGGGGACTGCTACCTGCCTGTATAGCTTTAGACATTAGCAAAGCCTGCAGTTTGCTAATGGGACTGAATGGACTTGACTTGGGAACAGGAGCCATGGGAGCCGTGGAGGTTCATATCCTGGAGTCTGGGCTCCTTTTTTTTTTTTTTTTTTTTGTAGATATTTGCTTTGATGTCTCAGTTGATGTAGATTTAGATGATTATAGGCTGTGCTCTGAGAACATTGTTAAGCAGTGTTTACTTTCGGCTCCTCTGTTCTGTCTACTTAATGCTACTTCATTTCTCAACTCTGTTATCAGCCTCTGCCCTTTCAAGGTCACTGCTCATGGTGCAGATAATTCTATGGCTAATTAAAAACTCATCATCTCTGTGATGAAAAGATAATATGATAACAAAAAAAAATCACATATAAACTATGAAAACTCATAGCAGAACTCTGTGACGCCATGATAGTGCTGCTAATTTGCAGGAATCCTCTGCCAACTGACATGACGTGCACAAGCAAATGTCAAGTTAATGCAGCCGGTCACCCATCAAGCAGGTTAAATTAATGCTAGGCAGACATGTGGAAGTCCCAGTAGTGGCTGTCTCTCTGCCAGCCCGGGCGAGGTTTTTCTTTCCTGGGATGGCTGAGAAGGGTACGAGGGTTCTGATACCCTGCTGTCACCTGCTCACATCACGCCTCCATCTGGCAGGTGTTGGACCCACGGGAGCGCTGGCTGCACTCGTCGGGCCCGAGAGCTCTGCGGGAGCTGTCAGTCTGCTGGGCTACATCACTGCTCTTTCCACCTCAACTGCACTGATGTAGACCTGAAAGTCATACCACACACAACGCTGTACTTTACGAGGCTGTGCTCTACTTCACTGGCCTCAGGATCTGGTTTTTACTTTAACTGCAGTGACAAAGTTGTTTAACAGGCAGTCTGACGCAGTTGTTGAAAGTCAAACTTGCCTTTTATTTACTGCAGTTATTACTGACAAAAGTGTCTTTGCCCACCTGCATGTGTGACGTGTATTCATGAGGGTTTCAGTCTTAATGGGGAAACAACATGGGCACCACAAAGTAAGTGTGCTGTAAGTGACTTTCCCAGCTAAGGCAGGTTTCCCTACATGGAAAACTACTAATGGTTACAACCCAATGCAATATTACAAATCAAATGTGAGCATAAAATTGCTATGCAATAAATGAAATAATGTTATAATGTCAGGTTTATTACTGTGAACTAAACGTTTACTTTGGTCCACCATGTTTCTCCATGTTTGATGTCAAAGTCAGCAAGTCCTCTACCAAGATTTTTTAAAACTTTCTGGGTTGTTGTTTTGACCAGAGGGAGAAGTGTGCTCGATGTTTCCCATCAGAAACTAATTTTTCCAATAGTCCCAACACCTCTTAAATGTGAAATAAATCCAGGTACTGAATGTGACATAATGTGAACATTTTTGGAGAGGCATTCCTTTTTTTACTGCCCATCTTATACACATATGATAAACTTTGGCAAGACAGAGAGTCAACAGTCATGGCAGCAGCTTTGAGAAGCCGTACTTAGGCAAGCAGGCTTTTGGATGTTAACATGTTTAACTTGTTAACTTTTTAATTTCAAAAAAGTTCATAATCTGTGTCTTCATGATCATACTTAAGCATGTTAGGATGTTAAGGTGATGGAAATTTCATCAGTAAAATTTCATCGTAAAAGTCACAGTATTTCATCATCTGGGAATCATGAATATTTGTAGAAATGTAGTAACAATCCAGCTAATATTTGCAGAGATATCTCATAGTGCACAAAGAGATTGACAGACCCATAATGCGATCCCTAGATCCATGCTGCCTGGGTGGCACGAAAATACAGAAAAACAAAGAATTAACAATAAAAAACAATATACTTCACCGAACTGCTCAGAACCTTATTATCATCTTTTTCAGATGTGCTGAAAATATGCTCTGTCAGAGGCTTAGTGGAGACCAATATCAAGATATTTGATGCAAATGGAAAACCAGTAGCTCCCTCTGCATTCAAAATGATCCTTCTTGCCATCTTTTAGAGAAAATCAGAAGTATAATAGCGCCAAATAGAAACTTTATGGGGAGTAATGGGAAGAGATTTACTGCCCTTTGCACCATTGGCCAGATAGGTCATTAAAGATTCACTCCAATTTCCTCAATCTGTCCTCAGCCATCTTAGGCCAGGTTGTTGAACGAATAAAGCCATTTTTCAACAATGGTTTGTGTATTTTCCATCATGCTGAAGAGGCAATTTCCTTTGCAGCTCAAGTGGCAGTTGTCTTTTGCCTCCTTGTTCAATTAGAAGGGAGGGGGGTGAAGAGAGCCGGAGGGTTGCAGTAATACTTCTGGTCAAAATAAAAGCTTTTTGCGGAGACATCATGTCATCCATCTCCCAGTAAATGATACATCTTCCTCTTACAGCAGTCTGAATGACCTTGTTTGTGTGGCCCTGTTAGTACTGAGGGAGACTGCGGGAGGGAGTCTGGAAATGAGTCTGGTCATTGTCTGGAGATGCAGGCAGGCACGCAGAGAGATGGAGACAAAGACAGAGAGAGACGGACGGCGAGAAAAAGCACCGGTGTCATCTTCGACCTGCTGCACTCATCGGGGAGCGCGCTGTGGCACCTTGCATCTGATTAACCAGACGCTCATTAGACCTGACCTTGGATCACATAACAAAACGGCATTGAATTTAAGAGGTAAAAAAAAAAAAAAAAGAAAAGAAACACAATAAACAGACACATTGTTATTGCATGTGAGGGCGGAAGCTGTTATTCCCCTCATAAACATTTTCTCAGAGAATTAAAGTTTGGGTTGGAAGAAAGATTAATATGGGGCAAGGAGAGCGTGCCAGCGAAAAGCAAGCTAGTGGAATTTAATGAGTTTTGTGTGTCGGCTGGGGAGTCCGCTCGCGCCACGCTAATTACGCTCTGTAACGAACTGAGATCTGGGGAGCATCGCAGGAAGACAAAGGCTCGGAGAAGTCCGACAGCTAGCGGCAGGCAAAACAAAAGAGCTGCATACACACATTTGAAGCCCGTGCGGACAGATAGGATGCGTGTGAGCGACGGAAAGATGGAGGCATGCTTACATTATTCTTCAAACCTTCCTCGGTTACCACCCCAATGTTAAGGGTAATGAGATGTAGCAGGAGATGGAGAGCTTGAACCTGACAAACGAGCATCTCTATTAGGCTCGCAGACACATGGCTCAACCTCTGGCGGTAGAGGATGAGTTGTGCAGGGACGGCAGGACTGTCGGGATAATTAAATCAACCTCTGTCGACTTCATGCGGCTCCAGCTCTCTAACTAGATAAACAAAGAGCGCGTAAGCACATCCGTTCCTTAAAAAAAAAACAAAAACACAAATCATTGACAACACTGCCCCTTTTGACAAGGAGGCAAACTGCAGCGTTTGATGAGGAAGTCCCAGCTCTTGAAGCAGGTGTGTGTCTCTTTCCTTCATTAAGCTTCTTGTGCCTGCAGGGAATCTACCACTCTTTCCACGTATCAGTGGCCACAGTGCACAAACAGCAAACAATCAGGCTGACTTTCAACTGTGACTTTCAGCAGAATGAAGCCAGCATTGCCGCCCCCCCCCTTCTGTTTCTCTCCCTTTTTTCGCTTTATTCTCTTTCACCCCTCTCTCTCTTGCAGTCTCTTTCAACTTGGAAGGAGAATTTGCTTCTGGCACAGTTTAAATGAAACTTGCCCTCTTACCGATGGATTCTAACCTTTAATATTCTGGCCCTTTGTTGGCAAGTGTGTATCCAACTTTCATCATGCAATATGTATCATTATCACCCTGTGGCCTTTTAACCCTCTCTATGAAATGTTTGTGCATTGCTAAAGTCCAGGCTGCCATCAGATGAGAAGACTGAATTTCAACTTTTTACTGCATATAAATCACGCTCTTGATATTCAAATGTTTTTTCCAAACTCAGTTCATGTGTATTGCCTCACCACCTGACATAATTTCTCTGGTCTCGCCAACATACGACAACGTTCAGACTCCATCAGGCCTTGTAATTTGTTTGTGTGTTTACGACAGAGTCCTGCCAATTCCATTAATGCTCGAGCAGCCAAATGCGTGACTGCAGACTAGTCCTCCACCATGCCTCCCTACTGTCTGGTGTGCTCTCTTCCAGCCGATTTTCCCGTGCGGAAAAGCCCCGTTGCCCCGTCTGCATTCCTTTCCAATTAAACCAACATCATCTGATTCCAATTACTCTAATTATAGCAGCCAAGGATGTGAGTGAGTGAGTGAGAGGGGGGGAGAGAGAGAGAGGCAGAGACTAGAACATGGCAAGCCTTCACACTTAAGAGAGCTGGAATGCAAGTGTAGCCAGGAAGCCTCAGGGTCACTCCAACAGTAACAACAAAAACAACAGTAACCAACAACAACAAAAAAAGTGATTACAGCATCACGGCAACAGCTGCTAAGATTTTAGCAGAACGCTCGCTGCAGTCGGTAACGCTGGAAACACACGATAGTCCGAGACCATGTAATGACGCGGCACATGCTTTACAAGGTCGTGCTAATGGAAGGACACGGGTGTTTGTTAATCATGCAATGACGTGATGAACACTAATCCCCTCGGTTTGTCTTGTAAAAGGACATCGTAGAACAAATCCCTCCACCCTGTCTGAAGTCATGTTTGACACCTGCAGGCCCCCGTAGCAATCCCTGATGTTATTACACGCAATGACACCATTCATACACTAGCGAGCTGCCAGTGCTGCGGGTCATCGTGATTGTTTTCACAGCCGACTGCCCAGGAGAAGATGCCAGGGCACTGGACTGCCCCGTTTCTAAAGAGCTGTTTGGGATGGTAAACACATTTCTCCTTCTGTGAGTCTTTCTAATTCCCTTTGTGCCTGCCTGTCTCTGGATCTCTGTTCCTCTCCTCAGAAGTCTTCTTTTACCCTCCCGTTGCCTAAATGCGGCAAAGAAATCAAGCAAGACTTTCATTCAGCACATGCATTTTTCTTTAATCTCATCACATGCAATCCTCATATATTATTTCTTTTTTTTGCACACAAATGTGATGTGAAAAGAATCCTTCAACATATGTGTGTGTATAAGTGCGCACTCGCAGCCTACACACACACTTCCTGTTGTCATGTTCGGATGAAAGCCTTATTTGACAGCTGTGGCATCAAACAGCGGGCCCTGTTAATGATGCAGACACGCTCAAATTAAGAGCTCATTAGATGGCGTCCAGATAACATGATGATGAACCGAGACGGTTTTTAAAGATTTATAAAGTAAGCTAGTGTTTCCTGCTTTGTGTCAGTCTGTTCATTGTGCAGTAGGCATTTACATCACTTCCTTGAGTGCTGTTCTGGTGTTTTAGTGCCTTTAAAACCGATTTTCCGAGACAAAACCTCTTTGTATGTCGACACAAGCAGGAAGTCCTGACTACTGTAATGGCAACGGCATTGACTATGATAATGTCCTCTTGAATGGCAATGATAAACGATGGATGGATTATGGAAATGCCTACAGAGACACATGTGACAATTAATTATCCGGAGA
Source organism: Ctenochaetus hawaiiensis (assembly GCA_029783645.1). Lineage (NCBI taxonomy): Eukaryota > Metazoa > Chordata > Actinopteri > Acanthuriformes > Acanthuridae > Ctenochaetus > Ctenochaetus hawaiiensis. The sequence continues at coordinate 6,379,564 of JAPZDY010000008.1, read as the reverse complement.
CATAAAGCAGGTGTCGACATGAGATGACTGATTTGAATTCAGAGTCACCTCGCGTGTGATTTTCTTTCACTCTTCTCATTCTCGACCCGTGATGATCTCCGGATAAGGTGACCCTCCTCCTCCTCCTCCTCCTGCAGAAAGCCTGTCCGTCTCTCCATTTCCCTTTCTCTTTTCCTCCGTTAGTCAAGAGTTCACTCGCTCTGTCATGCTGTCATGTGGACACTGATGTGCCTGTCTCTGCTGCCAAGACCCATGACATCTGTCTAGACGCTTCTATGCTGCTGGCTTACAAACCAGGAACACCCTCTTCTGATTACCCAGCAATCATTTCTCATACTTTCTTTTTTTTTTTGGTCCTGCCCCCTATTACCCTTCGTCTATGCTCTTAAATGACTTCTTCTCTAGTTTAGTTGTATTTGAGTATCATCTTAAGTGTGATCCTTGGGGTCACATCCATGCAGTCAGTTTCAGTGTTTTTTGGTGTCATCATTTGTTTATTGCACATTTCTTTGCACATATTTAGTTTTTGCAGTGACTTCTTAGCAAGGAATGTCAAAGGAATATTCCACTGCTGAAAGATGGTCTTCTCACAGAACTGGGTCACCTATGCAGTTTAAAGATGCACAGATTTCTAGGATTTGTGCTACATGATTGGATAAAAAACAAAAATAAGGGCTGTGGTATAACTTTATCCTCAAAAAGGCAGAAAAAAACACAACAACCACGTCACTCTGTTGCACTAGAACAATAAAAGCTCCCACTGGTGAGTGATGTAGCGAGTAGGGTGGTGCTTGATTTTGGCTCATGCAATTTGAAACAGGAAACAGAGTGATGGTCAGCTGTGCACAAACATTAAAATCTTGTAGCTGAACTAAACCATGTTTCCAAAAACATTTTAGATGAGAAATTTGCAACACAATAATTTAATCTATTTGATCAGTGTTGCTTTGTTTTGCAGTTTAAATCTGAAATTGTTCAGCCAACCCTTTCTTGGTCCTACTTTTGTATTTTTTCTGTCTGTCGGGAAGGAAGGACAGTGGACTTTTGATGGTGAATTAGTGGGCGAGTCTCTGTGCAGAGACACTGAGTGTATAAAAGTCAATTCATTTCTCTTTCTTCCACCAATTGCTGATGCTGTTGTTTCAAAGTTTGACTTTACATTGTGCCTCTTCATGGCTTTAATTACACTTTATGGACATGTAGCATCAAGTTAAGAGGATGTGAACAACAAAAATGTCTGAAGCAACACAGGACAGAATCATGCACTTATGAAAGCAAAGCTAGTAGAAAGTACATCAGAGGATGGGAGAGTTCTGCAGGATGTTAAACCTGTAGTCCTGTGTGATGAAAAAAATACTTCAAACTTTTAAAAAGAGAAACTTTTTAGGTGAAAAAAGAAAAAAGAGTTTAAAGATGAAAAAAAATGTGAAGGATTGTCTGAAGCATTTTTTATCCTGCAACAAATTACACACATTTTCTCTCCTTTTATAAATGTAATACTGTTAATTAGTTGTTTAATATTCGTTACATGACTGCATCCCTGTCACATTTGCTAATTTGCTCATAAATGACGGTATGGCTTTATACATCCACAGAGGTAGAGCTGAGCTTTTAACTATGATCATTAATTAAATGCATTAATTCAACATGTCTCGAATGTTAAACATCAGTATGTCACAGCTGCACTTCAGTGTTAACAGGCTTTTTTTTTTTTTTTACCAATTCCAACTCCACCTGCGCATCAATAAAAGCTTTATGGTAGCTGATATTGTTTTCACTCCTTTTCCTGTTTCTCACTTACTCACTGCATTTTCTTTCTCATGCCTCCTCCATTTATGGCTTTACTGGACAAACTTCAAGGCAAAAGAGCAGGAACTCTGTCTTCCTCTTTTTCTGACTCGCTCTTCCTCCCTCCACTGTGTCCCCTCCCCACCTTTCCTGGTAAAAAAGGAAGCTTATAATTTTTTTTCAAGTTTTTATAGAATGGGAGTGATGGAGCTGTTGAACTCGGTGGGACACTCAGGGTGGGTCGTTAGTTTGCTTCCGCTGTATCATTAGTGTCCATAACAAACACATTATCTCCCGCTGAACCACCCTTCTTGCAAGTCATTTAGGGTGAGAATTAGACTGTAACACGCAGCCGTCCCTTCTATATAGGTCGTCTACTGCTAATGATGCTGTTACTGAAACACACACTTAGGAGATGGGCTTTGGGTTCGGAAACTTACTGTACTGTTTTTTGATTGTTCAACAAAATCACTTAGCAGTGGAAATTACCACTGAGATTTTCTGTTTTTGTTGTTGTTATTGTTATTGGGTAATTGTTGGGAGGCTGGCCGCGATCTAGCTTTTATTGCCTGCATGGGGTTTTGGTAGTTGCAACTGTACGGCTAACAGGCAATTTCATACACTGTTTTTTTTTTGAGCATGAGACCACAAGGAATTGTTAATAGTGTGACTTTATAGTGAGTACATGTTTTCTTTTGTTTTTCAAATGTAATTATGTGATTAAGGATAAGCAAGAATACCAATAAAAGCATGAAAATTATTTTTTATTTTAAAAAATCAAAGCTGAAACAGCCATGAGCTGTCTCACATCTGCAGCTTGTACTTAACATGTGGAAATCAAACAAACCAAAATATTGCATTTTATCCTCAATTTAAGCATTTTATGTTGATAATAACTCTGCAACAACCATATTATGATGACTACATCACAATGGCAGCATTTATGTTGAAGTCCATATGTAAATTCATGCATATTAACTTTGGCCCCGAGGCAGCTGTCAGCCAAGGGGAAACAAAAGGCTCCTGTGGAGAAAAGATGAATCCTTTGTGGTGGTTTGTAAACACTGTCTGGTTAAAACTACAGGTTCATAAATTTTTACATATTTTTGAACACATTTAGTACAGTTAAACCTTATTTGATCAGACTTTTCTGTGAGTGCTCTATAAGATGCTATAAAAAGTATTTCTTTGCTTGTAAATGTGATGTAAATACATAGTCAGTATTGTCATATTAACAACCTATCCTGTTTTAATGATCCATTTGTCACATATGTAAGAGGGACTTTATGGCAGCATTTTGCATTGTTTTCCCCCAAAAATATATTCAACACTCAAAAAGTGAGATTAATGGGAACTGAGTTTGGAAAAGTATTAAAATCAGGGATTAATCAGCACATACAAAGATTTATGTTGGTTTTCTTTTTCTCGCTGTCTGTTAATTTAAAATCCAATAGCAGCACTCGAGAACCTGCGTTCTGTGCAGGAAAGGGAACTAATACTCCACATCACTGTTTTGTAATTGAAAATCATTGCATCAGTTCCACCACTGAAGCTGACTGATGTCACATAAATGTTGATTTGTTCTGAGTGCTTTCCCCACGCAACACTTCCATTATTGCTTTTTTATTACTTTTGCTGTTGCTGTTTTCCATTGAGAAATAATTCTTAATAATATATATTTCAATATTTCAGCCGCTCTCGCCTCCTCTGTGTTGTCATTTTTTTCTGCACAGATGTGGCAGAGCCAAGGCGAGGTCTTTCTCCTGCACTTAGACATATGACGCTCACGTCGCAGTGTAGTTTCACGTGGCAGCCTTAGTGTTCCCTGGTGAGTAGTTGCACATTAAGGGATAACAAATGAGTCCATGACCCAGGGTAGTTATTCAGGGTGTGTTTGTGGAGCAGGCAAACTGCGTACACTATTTGCTTTTGCAGTAGATTCATAAGTGAAAATTGCATTGTGCCTCCATTTGAAGAGCAGGTGATGGAGTGTGGAGGGAAACAAAGAGATTGTAACTCTCCTGGTTTCTGATGACGCTGTTCTACTCTGCTGAAAGACTCACACATCCTGCCTGTCGCCTCAGCGCTGAATCTGACTCGTCAACATAGTGTATGTGTCTGCTTTTTTTTTGAAACCAGACTAAGAAAAAAAAAAAAAGAGCTGCGACTTTGTGCGAGTGATAGAGTGTCTGTGAGTGTTTCGATCATGTGAGAAAGCTCTTTTGCACACATGTGACTTTGCCTTCCTCCCTATCTGTAAACTTCAATCCTCTGACCCAGTCGCTCTGCCGAACACATTCTTCACGCAGACATGTGCCGGATAGACAGACTCGGGGGGGGGCATGGAAGCAGCCTTTTGAAGTCACTTAACATCCATTGCCACGACTCATTTGACCCATGCGCCGTGGAGATAACATGCATGACGATTTTATGATGCGGTTAACCCCGTTGAGGACAGCCCTGAGGATCCTATGTGGTGAGGCTCAGAGAACAGCATGCACTGAATGGGGAAAGTATCTCTGAAGTGGAGAGGCGAGCATGCTGCCGACACATGGGCTTTTTAGGAGGTTTTTCAGTGCAGGGGTCACAGTGCAGCATATATGTGATCTTGGGAACTTCGAGGATTGCTTCTCAACCCGTTTTTTGTCCAGCGTTCCAGCTTTATAAGGAAGGCTTAAGTACCCGCATGTTGAACCGCTTCCTTAGATGGGATAGCATCAAGAAAATATGAGTTTCTGAGCAAACGATGGCTATGGAGGATTTCTGACATGCAGTCTCACACGAGAAACAGTGATCATGTAACTGGTAATAGTTGGGCTTAGGCCATGTTTTTTCCAAACCCCTCTCCCCAGCTCCCCTAGCAAATTTCATTTAGACTTTATCTGTTCAGTTCTTTGGTTAATACAAAAGCAAATATGCACAAGTGAGTTTTTAACACCTAAATACACATATATGATATAAGCATTGAGGTTTTTCTTCCAAATCTTGTCAAATTAGCTGAGTTACTGCACCATCTTGTGCATGTTTTCCCTGGAAACTGCAGAGCTGCCCTTTATAGTACACAAACTCCTAGCTGAGAACAACCACATGGAGCACAAACTGGTTGTACTGAGAGCCTTTTTAAGTTAGTGAGTGTCCAGCTCAATTGACTGCAATAACACACACAATGGTCAGTGGTCCACCACTTTGAATGTCACAGTTCTCAGTGAAGAACAAAACAAAACAGAAGTTATAAAATCATAGCTTTTTTGTTATGTGTTTGTTTGTGGAACTGTTTTGAGTAGATCATCGACGTACTCGCACATTGAACTCTGTAGTTCAAGAATCATAATTACCACTCCTTCACATACAGGAGCTAACTGGAATGGCCCAACGTAACGTGAATGATAAAGCCAGGTGTGAAGTGCACAATCATCGCAGAAAACCAACACTTGTGTTCATCAGTAGGAAGACAAAACACTTTGTAAAAACAGTATAACAGAATAAAAGAAGCTGTATGCATTGTTCTTTTCAAAGCATATATTTCCACAAAGTCACCACGGAGCGAATCATGCAGGATGCTGGTGTAATATTAAAGTCCCACTCACTCTCCATGGACTCAAATTATGCTTGTTGGGTGCCTGGGGAAAGCTGCTCCCCAAAAATATCAAAGCCTCAGTTTGGCATATCGCCAAACGCAACAGTTACAGGATGTTATGTGGTCAGTTTAGTATTCTGTCTCATGTCTGCCCAAAGTAAGTGATCAAGTGTTTTCTTTTTTTTTTTTTTTTAACTCAGTGGATTACATGGAAAAGAGGAAAATTTGTGAATTGAAAAAGATTTTTTTCTTAAGTTAACAGACAAACTTAGAAAAGACAAATGTGAAAGGATAGAAATGATTTAGGATGATTTACTGATCAGTCGCTGTCCTGCGTCAGCCCACCGAGGTCCTCATGTTGGTTGCCACCATTTCCTTTATCGACCCCCTCCCCTTCTCCAAAACCAAAACCATCCCCAGCTCCCTCCACCTCCACATGATGTCAGCCAGGAGGAATTCAATCTCAGAAATTATATCATGAATGATGCATAAGAGGGAAAAATGCATTTACCCTGGCAACAACACAATGGGCTGTTGTTGCAAACACGGTAATGGAAAAATACGAAGGTTACGGTGATGAAAATGTGTTATGAAACCGGGAAGACATTTGTGAATGTTGTCTACTGCTGAGCTGAGGGAGCACGACCGCGGACATAATCACGGCTTATGAGGAAATTCCTCTGTATTTCTAAAGTACAAAGTGAGGAGGAATTCGTCTTGAAGTCCTCGGGGAGCGTAGCAGAGAGTATCTTTGCATGCATGTGCGCCTGCTCGCTTAAACTACGCATGCATGGGTTTTGTCTCCTTTTGCTGGAGCACAGGGGTAAGGCAGGTGTGCCCGTCTTCCATGTTAATAATGAATTTTTGATATGAGCTCCACATGAAATTTTAATCTCTGGAATATTAGCTCACCGAGGGAGATACAAAATCAAATCAGGGGGTCGTGATTAAGCGGGTGAAGCGCATATCGACCCATTTAAATTCACATTAACCCGGCATCAAAATGTATGAGCCGTGACATTGATGGCAGACATAATTTAGTGGTGTTATGTCTGTTTTGCAAAGTAAAGGTGTGATCCCTCCATCACACATCTGTAAAATGGGAAATCTCACTTGATGTAGTTGAAGATGCTTCCTAGATGTTGTCGGATAAGACTGGCAATATTTTATATATTCTTATCAACAAACTGTGTGAGAATAAAAACACTTACAGTGGATATTTTCCAGGCTAGAGTGTTTCTAGTGTAGCGAAAGCCAAATGTAGCCTATTACTCTGCTAAGCACCTCTGTTGTTGTCAGAAAAAAAAAATTAAAAATACATCAATGAGCCATTGCACTTGATGACATTTTTCCTCATTATGATGAACATGGGCACTGCAGTTAATTTCTAGTCAGTCCCACATCCACCGCTCTGGTGCTCTAAAAAATCACTAGAGCACCAGATGTGTATTAATCAGCAGCTGAAAATAGTCCCAAAAGACTGCGGTATTTGTTCCTGTTTGAGAAACATTTGGTAAAACTCGGTGTGCCCTGCTGTTTTGGGCTGTTTTTTGGAAAATGAAACTATTTATATGTGACATTTTTGAAAAATGTTAATGCTTTAATAGGCTTGATTCATCTTAGGGTTGAAAGTCACAGTCAGCATAGGGAACTAATGTGAATAAACTCACACATTGTTTTTGTCGTTTCAGAAATTTGTTCAGTGCTGTTGAAGTGACACTTAATCTGTATTTTATGTTAGTGACCAACAAAAAACAGATTTCAGGGGTCACACCATATTAAGATTCATATCAAGGGTTTGACCTTGATTGTTCTTTGTTCTGTAATTGTAATGTACATGAATCTCCTTGTACCTCTGCTTGAAATTTCATGTAACAGCACAGTAAGATGGCACGCAGACGGACATACCTAAAGCCGGTTTTGTGCCAAAGCGCTCACTGTGCCTTATGCTGGATGAATATTTTACCAGCTATGCCAGCAGAGAGTAGGCTGAGCTCTGAGAGTTAGTAAAACAAAGCCCCGCCGCTGTGTTAGCATACTCAAAGGCTCAATAATGTATCACCCACTTTTGTTCCTTACACAGCATCTATCATCTCAGCATAATACAGAGTAGCTAGAAAGCCATTTTCTTTAAGCAGTAATAGGACAAAGATTGACAATATGTGCTTTTGTCTGTGTGCAATCATATGTACTGTGAGTGTGTACTTCTGTGAGTTTGTGCAAGTATGAGATGCAGGAGCCTTGTGTGTAATTATGTGAGTGAATGAGTGTAGATCTTAAGACCAAACTAAACACCTCGGTGCCTCTGGGCTGCTAGGACACACTTAGTTGTCATTGGCTTGGATTGCACTCATGGGAAGAATTCTGCAGCTGAATAATGTGATGTATTAAGCTGTGCTCTGCAGCAACGTATGGTAATTTGCAAGATTTTTATTTAATCAGGTAACATTGTATTCCAGCCAAATGGAACAGTGCATGAGCAAGGTGAGCCTCTAATCTTTTGCTCCCGAGCTTCATATTCTGCTCTTTTATCTTTTGTATCTTATGAAAAAAAAAGAAAAAAAAACTATTTTTAAGAACTTTGTGCCCTGTGACAAACTTTGAATTAGTTTTTGTTGTGAAATGAGACGAAATGAGAGGTTAATTAATGGGTATGCTACTGCAAATAAATGAAATGATGATGACAGGACAGGAAAACAGACTTTGTCAACATAATGTCAATACACAGGAGGGGGGAGGTCATCATTTTTGACATAGATTCTATTGGCCAAGAGCATATGTTCAGTATAAGTATGTATGGCACAATGGATTTTTCTGTATATCTTATTTTATCAGGTTTTATTGTGAGAAATAGAAACTTTATTTCGTTTTTAATAGTATTGTACATGAAATACAGTCAAAATCTATGTCAACATAAATACTGGTGTTTTTCACTATAAATATGTTCACTTTAACTATGTAGCCATGTTCTTTAAGTAATAACAGGCAAAGATTTCAGTGTTTAGTCCCATAGTATACCTGGTCTCATATTTCCTTACATTAAAATGATTCCTATCATTTTCATACAGGGAAAAAAAATTGGGAAACAGAAATGTAATGGCAGTCACCTCGAGTTGAGACATCTGAATCAGTTTTAGGATAGAAAAAGTGAAAAAACAAACACATGAACAAAAAAAATAAATAAATCTAAATTTAAGAAAAGGCAGAAATATTGGGAAAAGTTTGACTGAGTGAGAACACCTCACAGTTTAAAAACTGTAAGAGATGCGACAGAGACTAAGAGAAACATCTTCAAATATACTCTATAGCTGCTGGGCTCACTCATGCTGCAAACGTGCTTCCACTCACATTTCTACAATGAAACTCTCCAAAAAATAAACCAAAAAAAAAAAAACTCAACTGTAGTTTCCTCTCTAATCTCTCTCAAGCCTACAGGTGTACATGCCAAGCAAATTATAGTCATACAACCCACAAAAACAATCAAAGTATAACTTAGAGGAAAAGATGTTTTCTATAAGAGGAAAAATATGTTTAATTCAGTTCCTGAAGCACCGACGGCTTCATGTGTACATGGTATGTTTGCATGCTTTGTCTTAAACCCCCTGCCAATACCCGTTTATCGCAGCTCTATTGAAGCCGTGCTTAAGTGACAGGTGTTTTAGGCTGTTTGTTCAAACGTAATATGGTAATTGGATTGAAAATGGCTGCCCTGGGTGATGGCACAGATCCCCCGCCTCACGGCCCCTTTGTTTCCAACAGAAGGTTTGAATCAGGAATGTGGATTTCGTCAGCCCCCCCACCCACCCCCAGTGAGAAGCAGAAAGACCTCACGCATTGCAGGCTCGCTCTCTCGCCGTCTTTCTCTTGCTCTCTGACATGCTGTTCTGTGACCAAGCGCATCTAGAGTCAGAGACATTTGTGCATATGTTGGACTGTAACGTGCATTTGTAGATCTCAGCGTGCTTGCAAGGATGTAGCCTCTGCAAGAGGGATTTCAAGCCTTGGAAGTTTCACCATCTGTCTGCAGAATCACATTTTGACGAAAACGTGTAGCCATTGTAGAAAACACAGCGCTGAAAAAAAACATTCTCCGCACTAATGCAGGATAGACAAACAGGCTTCTGTTTGTTTAATGGGAAGCAACTTACAAAATCCAGTTCTCCCGCCAAAGTCTCCTGCAGCTTGGCTCTCCTAGCTGCTACGTGGTGTGGATCTCGTGTGAGTGACTGCACTGGACAGAGTCTTGGATGTGTGTGAGGTTTGAAGTCGAGTCTCACAGAGGGGCTTGATAACAGACAGAATGGCAGAGTGTTGAGAGAGCGCTTAAAAAAAGCCCCTACGAAGAGGGAAAAAGTAAAAGCGATCGTGCTTTCTGTTTGTCGGTGGCAACGGCAAAAATGTTGAGAAATGCTCATCAAAGCGAAGCGAGCTGCCCACCTGACTTCGCCTGCCGTTGTCTGACCAGCTGACTAGCCGGCTGACAGAATGATAGCTCCTTTGTAGTGTTACCTTTTTGTTTCTGAATTTTCTGGCTCCTCACAAATTAAAACTCAAGCTTTTGAAGTTAGCTGACATGCTCGTATGCTTCTCCAAACTCCCCGATCCCTTGTTTCCCCCCTTTACTCCTTCCCTCCACTTCTGCTTTGGCCTGCTTGTTTTTTTTTTGAATGCATTCTGCAGACTCAGGCTCCCGCAGCAAGATCTGTGTGCAGATCCTCAACCTATATACAAGAGCACAGGAACACTCCCTCTGGCATCTGCAAACTTGTCAGCAACACATCCTCACAGCAGCAGCAACACAGCAGCTACTGTTTGCTTGCAGTTTTCTCTAACCAGACAACACGGAACCCCATTGTCTTCTGCTTTAATTGTGCTCCTCCCGACTGCTGGTTAGTCACTCAGCTGGCCAGAGTGGCATACCTGAGGGAAGGGAGCAGTGTTGTGTTAAAAACCGAGGATTGGCTCACACACTCATATACATGCACACGCGCCCTTGTAGAGTGTGTACCTGTGCTTAGAGGAGCAGCTGAGAGGCCCTGTAGAGCCAATTACACATACAGCTCTAATCTCTTGAGCAAGTTGAATGGATAGAGAAGGGGGAGAGAGAAGGAGAAAGAAGCAAGGATAAAGGGTGGAGGAGAGGGGAGACGACAATAGTGGGGAGGGGAGGAAGAACAAGCAGGAGCGGATTGATGGAAAATGAAAGGGAAGAGCAAGGAGTAATGAAGGAAAGATGGCAGGAGGCTGCAGAAGAGAGTAAGAAATGACAAAAGGAAGAGATGGAGAAAGAGAGGCTATGGAGAGATTAGTGATATGACACCGGGAAAAAGAAAGACAGAATGGGGTAAAGGAATCTGGGAGATAAAGTATGAGGAAAGAGTGAGTGTTGACAAGAGAGTGAGGGCAGCTCGGAGCCTCAACATGGCGTTAGATGCAGTGCCCCCAGTCAAGACACATATCTATCTGTCTAACTTTTATCAGTTAAATGGATACAGCCCTGAGAGCCCCAAAGGCGGAACGTGAGACTTCTAACAGCTGACGTCTCTTTTCCCTCAAGCGTTGTCAAAAGGCAACAAGGCCTTCCTTTAATGTGTTATATCTGCCTGTCATGTCAGCTGCCTCCGTTCTCTCCAGCTCTTCCTTTCCTTACCTTTTCACCATTTCACCTTTTGCACCAGGATCTATAACTCCCATCTCTTCCGTGTTTTTTTTTTTTTTTTGCTTAACCCAGATCCTTGTTTTCTTCTCTTTTTTTTTCCTTCTTACTAATACCCTCCTCCCCCCCTCCCCTATAGCATGGTAATGTTCTCAGAAATTACAGTGCGGTAAACAGAGCAGGGTGTCGAAATGAAACAACAGCTACAGGGCTGTCAGCTTTAGCGAGTGGGCCATCCGTCAGCGGGAAATGACACGTCGGCCGCCTCCCCTCCTCCTGCGCACACACAGTTGGATTCCTCCTGTCCTGCTCGTGGCAAGGTGAAGGAATTACGCTCATCAAAGGCCCGGTGCAGCCCGGAGCCTTTCCATTAGCGCTCTACGACGCCGGTCAATGGCGAGGGGACGGACACAACCGCCATTGCACACCGGTGAATCGGGGCACTTATGGGACAAAAAAGGATACATACACAGACGCGGCATATTTGATGGAATAAACGCACATGCATAATTACTCTGAGATAGGATATGTGCACAGGTACACACATGCGCACACACACCTCAATTACCGCTCCTTTCATAGGCTGACAGCAGCGTGAGTGCGAAGGCTGACATTAAAGGAAATTAAATCTCCTTGTGGAATGGGCCAGCCCATCTCACCTCCCGTCAAAATGCTCCCATTTCCACTCGTCCCCGTAACCTTCTCATCTGGGTATTTAGGGCTTTGTGATGCGGAACGTCATCAAAGAGAAAACTTAGCGAGGCGGCCGCGCGTAGACGAGGCCTCCCCGTGATAATCCCCCAGCAAACGTAGCCCACCGCTATTAGCCCGTGCACACAAATTACTGCTTCACGTTCTGTCACACACTCTTTCACCGCGTCTACTGTCACATGCTTACGGGAGAGAGTGCTTTCATTCCAAAGCATGCACACACACACATACACACACACACACACATATAAACTCTTGTATCATTGGCTTAGCCCACTGAGTGAGTCAGTCAGTTAAATCTTTGATCCGGACCTCCTGTCTGCATTGGAATACGAAGCCTATTTGACATAATCCTGAAAAACATCGCCTCACATAACCAGTGAAACTCAAAGGAGAGCACAGCTGCATGGCTACACACACCAAAGGGACTTAGCAGGAGAGTGACACGTGTACAGTCGATTTTTTTACAGGCATATTTAATTAAGCCTCATTCACTGCCAAATCCTGTGTTATACAAACGCTCGTGAGCCCTTTCTCCCTCGCTCTGGAGCACATAAATGTGACAAACCTACAAAAGAAGGAGGAGTTTAGTTTGCCCCCAAAGTTAGGAAATTGAGTTCCTGGTCAAAGGAGAAAGAGCCGTGTTTTTTCCTGCTTTCATGTCGGGCACCGGCTTTCTCCCGAAGGCTTTAATCAGATCAAACATGTCCTGTCAGATAAGATGGCTAATTAATCAGGGGAGGGACCAGTCTTCTCCTCTGACAGATGGAGAGATGGAGGAAGGACGCTGGTGGAGGCACTTCCTCTCCTCCTCCTTAACCTCTTCCTCCGCCATCAACAGAAAGCAAGAAACAAGACGGAGTGTGACAGTGTCGCCTGTGACGATACACAGAGAGTCTGTAAAGATCTCAGAGACGGTGTTTACAGAGAGGCTGAAGCTGCTGTTAACAGTGCTGCGTGTATGTCTGTGAAAGAGATCACTGAGACTCACTTTATTCATCTTTTTGTGGCATTTATTTGAAGCTAATCAGCAGAATTCAAAGAAAAGAAGTGCTCTTACTGATTACAAGCGACTTCGTGGTCTGGTTAAAAAAATCTGCGTGTATTCTACTAAATCTTAGTTATGTGCATACAGTATTCTCATCATTTTCTTTGGGTGAAAGCCAGTGAGTTGCTCTGTTTGTCCTTGCTTCTCCTCTTCTCCTGTCTTGTTGCCAGTTCCTGAGGTTTATGGGACTCGACTTGGCTAACTTCAGCACTCATGAACTAATAGAACTAACATTTTTCTGTGGCATTTATATCATTCCATAATTTTTTATAGATATGTGTCTCACTAAATAGCTTTTGTTATTTAAGACAAATACAGAAATGTGATAGATCCCAACCATCACACGGATTATTGCCTTTCTACATGGCTATTCTTCTCTCAAAAGAAACTCACGTTATTGATCTGAACTGGGTTATATTGTTGCTTTCTGATAAGAGAGGTTGTATTTAAAGGGTTCATTGCATTAAATACATAAATTTAAAGTGGAGTTCAGAAGGACAGCCTCAAACAATCTGTTTGAAGTTATCAAAGAGATTCATATCTATTAAAACATCCTTAACTAAGGGTGATGGGAGACATTCAATTCAATTTCTACTCAGTCTACAAATACCGGTGAGCTACGTGGACATAAATCTAATGCAGATCTTTCAGTATTCATTCATTCATTCATCACATCACACTGGCCATCAAACAACAATCTAGCTGCTTTTCTGTAATATTGCTTTTTGCTCCTGTTGGCTTCAATCTGTGGGTCCTGGCTGTTGTTGGATGAAATGTTTGGAGATGTGAATGTTGGATAAAGAGGAGACGTGATGAATGAGAGCTGCTAACAGATCAGAATCTGGCTGGCTGCCTGATTGGATGGTTTTCTCAGTACCTGGGTGGGAGGATGGATTGAATGTAATTCAATATGTTGGAAAAGAATATGCTAATGTGCGTGCAGCATCTTAAAGATACATAATTACAGATAAGGATGACATAATGTACTTTCATGCTTAATTTAGATACGGACTGACTCGTAGCGTAGTTGGATGGATAGTTGGTTGACTTGCACAGTGGCTGCCTGGCTCAGTGACTGATTGACTGGTGGGGCTGGGCTGCTGTTTCCAGCTGTTCTACAGTAGAGTTCACAGGGCCCTCTGCTACCTCGGGCTCAGCCCACCACCAGCTGTGCAGCTTCACCGAGCAAGCAGCAGCCTCTGGGCACTACAGAGAAAATGCTGTCGGTACAACACACACTACACAGCTTCTCACTCTCAGTTTCTCCGTCTCTCTCCTCCACTTGATCTTTAAAATTAACACTTAAAACAGGAAAAAGGAAACACACCCAGAGGACTCCGTACAAACGATTGTAAATATGCACAACATGCGATTGTTTATACAGATTTGCACTTTCAAAATACTTGCCACTCATGCAAATCCACGATATAGCCCACAAACTCACTCTCTCACTCATAGAGCCAAAGTGCAGTGACCTACAGAAGTATCCATATTGTATGTGAGAATATGAAAGTGTGTGTGTCAATAAGGCCAAATGTCATGATACTTAAGTCAGAGTTTGCTTTTGTTGTTGGCAGCATTGCAACATGTTGCACAACAACTCCTGATTCCTTTTTTTAATCCATGATTTCTCATCTTTTTCTTCTCCTTTTTCTTTCCCTCACCTCTATCCATCCCTGATGGGTCCCACCTGCCATTCTACCTCCTGGCTCTGCAGCAACAGGAGCAGGACCCCACCAACCTGTACATCTCCAACCTGCCAGTGTCCATGGATGAGCAGGAGCTGGAGAACATGCTGAAGCCCCTGGGTCACGTCATCTCCACGAGGATACTGAGGGATGCCAATGGGGTCAGCAGAGGAGTCGGCTTCGCCAGGTACGCAATAGTAATGATACCAATGTGACAAAGACACATTTGGTTAAAAGCAGTTGTGCTGCTACTGTAAAAAAGATAATTGATTTTTAAATAGTGGGTTATGAAACCGTGTGCCATAACATAAACATTCATTAAATCTTAATCCTCCACTTACTGTACATATTTGTTGTAAGTAAATTTCTTTCCCCTTCTCTCCTGTCTCTTTATGGATGCAAGTAATATTTTGCATATAGTTCTGACCCATGTTAGCTGTGCAAACGCTTAAAAATGCACAGACTGAAGCGCACTCTAAAAAGGCATTTGTTAAATGAATCCTGCTTATGAGCTATTAAATCTTTAAAAGGTTCATTTCCAAGCCTGTTCTGCAGTGCATCTTCCAGTGGATGAGTTTGTCTTTGTTCATGCCTGCGCATCAAAGTGTGTGTGTGTATGTGTGTGCACATGTGCCTGTACATTCATGGGCACCAGCAATTACCCCATTGTCCTTACAGTATAACCAGAGCTGCTATATTTCCAAAAAACCAAGCCTAACACAGAACATTTCTTTTTCTACTTATAAAAGTTTCCACTTCAGCTCGTTAATCCCCCAAAGTCATAAACCGTTCTGTCCTTGTCCTCGGCAGCAGCCACCAGGCTCTCATTCCTCTCCACACATTTCTCCCTTGTTTACCCAGAGGAGGCCAATGACGGCCACAGAACCACCATCTTGCAGGGATTTTTCTTAATCACCTGCTCTGGCTGAACTCCTCTCCTATTCCCTGCTCTATTACTGAGGGTTACAACAGGACAGAATATCACAAACACACACACACATAAATGGGCAATTTTTTTTTCGCACATAAATGAGCATATGCACAGACAGACCTCTGCACACCTACACACCTGTGCATAAGCTCACACACGCATGCACATGTGCACAACGCTCACCCTCATAAGCAGAATCTCACACGTACGCACACAGACAGGTAGGCAGCCTCCTGCAGGCCAACAAGCAGAGCACAGCAACAAGCTGCCACAAGCCACCTGTTCAAGCAGCCCTCAGTGGGAGAAAGAAGAGACATGATGGAAAGGAGGAATGAGATGGGAGGAGAGAGAGAGAGAGAAGGACAGGAGTGTGAAACAATGGCTAGGTAAAAAAGAGCTAATCATAGAGGTTATTATAAAGAGAAAAGAGAAGAAGGAGGCAGTATGAGACGGAGGAAGATTGGGGAATAGAAAGTGAAATAAGTGAGCGTGGGTGTCTGGAATAAAATGAGTTGTGTTTAAGTCCGATAAGAGGAAAAATGAAGAAATAACAGAGGTAAAAATGCTTTATTTTCACTGTATGGATAAACAAATGAAAGGAAACTGTGGTAATTGATAAGTTGTCAGAAAAAGAAACCATACAGAGATTCAGGAGAAAGGAGAAAAGAAAGAAATCCATATTTTTTCGGTGTTATAGAGCTCCTGCGAGCTGTGTCAACAGACCGACAGACAGACAGCTGCTGAGGGTTGGGCCATGAGGGGCATTAGAGAGAGTAAACTGAGCTAAGTGTTTGTGGGCCGATCCATTACTGTTATCAGAGCCCATTACTCCAGCCCCAGCACTAATCATTGCAGACAGCAGCACCTGATGCCATTAACCAGCAGCACACAGTGAAAAGCCAGCCTGCCTCGCTTCCTACCTGGCTGCTTCTCTGACTGACTGGCTACCCTGAAAGCAGACCGACCAACAGACAGTCTGGCTGACCGGTTTGTTTCCCTATGACTGCCTAACAGCCTGTCTGCCTTATTTGCTTCTTGTCCACCCACCTGTTTTCTGTCTGCCTACCTGCTGGAAGGAGTCAAGGAGGGATGGCGTTTAGGAGAAGCCAAACAATGAATAGCCAGAGGGGGTGTGAGGGAAAATGGATAAAGAGCAGGAGGGAAGCTGAGCATCAACACTTCCAGTCAGAAAATCACTAAAAAAAAAAAAAAAACTCTGGGGGAGTTTGATGCATTCAACCTGATTCTCAGCCCCCCCTTTTTTTAATGGACAGCAAAAAATATCCCGACAAATATCCTCAAAACTGCCTCTGTTTTATATGATGCAGTGCACAACCAAATAAATCGTTATTCACAGGCACTCAACTTAGTAAAGTGCGCGCTCTGCACAGGGTTGTTAGGTTTAGTGGAAGAGAGCAAAAGCGATAAAGAGGTTAGGTGCACTTCATGCAGATCCTGTCTGTGTCACGGCGCTGACTGCTAAAGTGAGAGCATTATCGAAAGGTTATTGGCGCGTTTAGCCCAGTCGTGTGTGTGTGGGCACAGATAAGGAGCATGTTATAAATATAAGTATACAGATAATATGTATAAGAAAAAAACATAATGTACTTTCACGTCAATACGGTTGACGGCACAATACTCTCATCAGAGATAATTCCAACAAATTAAAAACACACAGTACATACACAAGTATACAATTCACAAGTTCTGATAGGCAAAGTAATACATGAAGTAAAACAAGTTGACTCTATAATTATTTTAGAAATAAAGAGGAAAAAGTTACCTTACACAAATAAAGAGTATTGATTACTGCTGGAGATTGAAAACCGTCACTGAAAGCTTCTGTGTATTTGTACTCTGTTTCACTGAACTAGTTCATACTGTCGCTTGTGTTTCGGCATGTAACATTTGAGAGGTTTGGTTTATTACTTAAAACTGAATCGTATATCGCATGAGAAATCAAATTTAAAGAATTATTTTAAAACCATACCAAGTCCTTTAATACAAATTCTTTGAATCAGCTGGATGACAGAGTTTTTACTGAACTTTTCACTTACTGAGTACAATTGATGCGTTAAAGGCCAGAGCCCACTGATCAGCCGAGCCACACTGACTAGATAATATCAGTCCCTCCTTACACGGTGAAGACAGAGGGCAAAGAAAGAGAGATGAGGAAAAGGGTGGATACAGGGTCATTGAAAGATGGATGATGCCAGGAAGTATGAAAGATTATGTATTCTAAAAGGAGAAGTAGGAAAAGGAAAAGGGAGAAAGATGTTGATGTGGATAGGGCATAACAGAGAAACAAAAGGATGGGCAGAGAGGGAAGGAAAGGAGGGCACCGAAAGTGAGAGAGATGGGGCGGGAGAGAGTGAGGGTAACACTGAAAAATGGAGGAAATAACCAAGGTTGAAAGACGGGGAGGAATGAGAGAGACGTCAAAAAGAAGAGGTGCAGACGGGCCAAGAGTAAGATGGATGGGTGGGAGAGAGCGATAAAGAAGCTATGGTAAAAAAAAAAAAAAAAAAAAATAGGAGGACGAATGTAGAGATGGGAGAAGGATGAGAGAGAGAGGACGGAGAAGTGAGAGGCTGACAGGATGATATGAGTATTCTTGGAGATGAGAGCGAATAAAGCATGAAAATCTGGAAAGCAATGGATTCTGCACATTCCAAGAGGATATTACCATAGGCACAGCAATCAGTCAAGCCTGCATTTAAAAAACGTCTCATTTTATTATGAGTCCTTTGTGGGTGTATATCATAGAATCTGCATGGTAACATATGCGCAATAGGTGCAAATCCATGCATGTTGGCATGTCTCTTTTGAGTCACTGTAACATATGTTTGATTCATAGACATTTTGGTTCGCATACAGAAAAACAAATCTTAGGCCTTGACTGATTTGATTGCGCTATGATTTATGCTTTTAGCCATGTAACAGGGATGACTCTGTGGCTCTAAGGAGTTAGTATGGGGTATATAACAGTATATATTCCTCTAAGTTATAAGCTGATCCTCTGACTTTCACTGAAACGCCACCAACAGTGTTAAAATTCAGTGCAGATATCCATGGTGAATGTACCCTGACTCATGAAGCACCACCAGCATGTAGAAGTTCTAACTAATACAACGAAATATCTCAACAATGGCCATGAAATTTGAAACCCATTCATGTTCCCCTCAGGATGCTTTGCGACAATGTCAGTTATCCCAGCAGCACCATCATCAGGTCAGGACTTAAGTCTGTCCAACAGTTTGATTCACTCGGTAGATTCCAGTCAGCCTCAGAGCTGCACTTTCTAAAAAAAACAGCACCTTTCAAACATACAGCTGGTTAACATCTGCGTATTGTAGCATTGACGTCATGAACAAATTAGCACACTCATGTTAGCATTGAGCTCAAAGCACCATTACGTCAAAGTGCAGCCTCAGTTAGCTACTGTAATTTCCGGACTATAAGCCGCTACTTTTTCCGACGCTTTGAACCTTGCAGCTTAAACTATGATGCACCTAATTTATGGACGAATATAAACAAGAACGTGTGTGACGAAGTAATTCCGAGGCTGTTAAATTCCGACACTGAAGAAGACAGCTTCAGTGGTTTTAGTTGTTAAATTTAGTGGGTGCGGCTTATATACAGGTGCGGCTTATAGTCTGAAAAGTACGGTAATAGCATTGTTCTGACTCTGACTATGGCAGACGTGTTTTTGCATGACTTATTTATTCTATATGTTCAGGGTTCAGAGATAGTTTTAAACTGACAAATAGAGCGCTAACTTTCCTAAATTTCCTCAAAAGATTGTATTTCTCCTCCCCACTGAGCGCAAGGATGAAAGATATGCGTGGGCGTGTTAACATTGGTGCATTTTTATGTGTTTGATATACTTTTGTACATGTTTTGATGTGATATGTTTATGGGTATTAGTGTCTGTGTGCATATGATGTGAGAGATCAGAGCCCCCCTGCTGGTCAACTGCTCGGCCCGTTGACGTTTGATCCAGTGGCTGGAAAAGAGGAGAAGAGTTAGTCAGCTTCCTGTATTCTCTCTCTCTGTCTTTCCTCCACTCCGGAAATCAAATGAAGGCATTACCCTCCATAAACTTGTCAGTTTTACCTTTTGATACCTTCTTATCTGCCTTCCTCTACAGCCCTGCAACCCTTTCGCTGGATCATTTTCTATTTTGTCTTCTCCATAAGGATGGGAGAGAGGCTGCATAACAAGTGTCTCCTTACAAACAGTGAATTTCATTATAAACTTCTGACTCATGCAGGCAGTGACATTCTGCAGCACATAGTCAGACTCTAGATCGTCTTATTGGACTTTCTAGGATGAAACGGAGTGATACTTCACAGCCAGCAGGACATTAACCTCCAGCCCAGCATCACTGCAGACCATGAAATAGTGATGAAATGTCATTCATGTACATTTGCACGAAATGTGCAATTTTTTATTGTGACAGAGAGCAAGACTTCTAAATGGAGACTTTGTGTCGCTGTACACGCGCCGTCTTAATGACGTCTGTGACTATTTAATGACATTTCCGTGATAGTCAGCACAATAATCTTTCTTCAGCCTTAACCTAAGTGCTTTGTTGCGTAAATCTAACCACAGACAGACCACAGGATCCTGCTTGTCGTACGCCTCCCTGCAACTCTGCTTAGCTTAGTGGATGTTGTGCTTTATACAGTCATTAAACCTGGTGTAGGCATGAAATACAGTCACGCTTAGTGTCACAAACAAACACACGAAACTCTTGCTCATGCACACAAACCTTACTGACTCCATTTCCTGCAGTGAGACTGAGTTGTGACAGGAACTCCAGTGCAAAATAAAAAGAAATTATGTTGAGGTGTTTTAAAATGATAATAAAAACACCGCAGAATTGCTCTCTCTATTATATATTTTGTTCTGTGCCATAAAGAAGCTTCCATTAGTACTATAAAGCTCAGTATATTTACCACAAGCACTCCCTGTTTGGGTCATAATTTAGTGTCGAGGTTAAGTACTTTTATTTCCAAGACTACCAAATGGTCAGTTTAAACATTTGCGTAAAATTGGTGCGGAATAGTTTTAAATTAGGTTGTGTTTATCTCTTTTTGTTGCAGGATGGAGTCCACAGAGAAATGTGAAGTAGTGATACAGCACTTCAACGGAAAATACCTGAAAACCCCGCCAGGCATTCCAGGTGAGTCAGCTCCTCCTTTGCTTTACATTACTCTCGCATCGCCCCTTTTTCCTTTCCTTCTTGGAAAATCATCACTTTGGAAATGAGAAACATCCTTTCTAATTCAATTATGGTAATTTCTCATCTTAGATCTGCTGGACAGCTTGATAGATTGTGTACACTGTTGTTTCTGACACCTGAAGCTAGCTGTAGTGGCTATGGGCTGAATAGCTGATGGTTCTGTAGGTCTCTTCCTCTTCCCATCTCTCCTTCTCCCTCTCTCTCCCTCTTTCTGTCATTGTCTCTCTCCCTCCCTGTCGTAACTGCTCCTGCTGCAGGCTGGAACTTCTCAGGCAGGAGAAAACCCTCTTAATATTCACACTCATGCCTCTGTGCTGTTCTTTGCAATCTACTTAAGAGCTTGCACTCTCCCCTCTTTCCTCTCTTGCTCCTGCTCTCTGTTCCCGTGTCCTCTCTCCTTCCTATCTCCCCTTTTTTGTGCAGTCGCCCTAGACAGAGGAACGAGCTGGCCAAGGAGAAAACAGCCAGGGAAAAAAAAAGGTTGAAAGAAAGAAAGAATGTCACTAAATGGAGACAGGTGTAGAGACAAGATTGTACCACACTGTGTGTTCGCACGGAAGTTTGTCTTTTATTTTGGGTCCAAAGTGACATCAGTGTCCCAAAAGTTTAAAACAAAAAGCAGACAGAGCATTGGAAATGTTGGAAACACAGCAGGTCTCAGAGGGAGTGTGGGTGACAAGAGGTGGTAAGTAAAGGAAAGCGAGGTGGAGGAGAGTAGAAATATGAAAGGAGGAGTCAGAGGGAAAGGCCAGGATGGAGAAAAAAAAAAGCTGTCTAAGCACTTTCGGGGCCAGGTGCTGCAGCGCTCCGAGCTTCCCATGTGTCCCAGCAGGACGTGGGAGGCCAGACAGGGCCATGCCGAGGAGATCTCCTTCACCTCTGTGCCAATTTTATTAACAATACTCACACCTCCAACCAGCGGCACAGAAACAGACCCATAAATCGCTCTCCACTCTCCAGTAATATCTCACAGAGACTGGATTTAGAATCTCCATATATGCTCAGCCACTGCATAGCCAGCGGCCATTAAAGGCAAGGTGAGTGGTTATATTGAAGTTGAGCCGTAATAGGAAACCTTTAAAGCTGTAATATCAGGCTGACCTTCCCCTTTAAGGGTCTGTCTCCCGGCCGCTCAGGCTTTATTATTGTTAATGGATTGTTCAGGCTTGTGCCAAGCATGGAGATTTACTGCCGTGATCGAGGAAATCCTTCTGTGGAATTAAGAATGGTTAAGTTTACAAGGTCTGCTCTGGTCCGGCGCTGCTATGGTCCCACCTAAAGGGTCCATGAAATCTCCCCTTTTATGTTGACATATGCCTGTGTGTACGCACGACTGGCTGTTGCAAAACCTATTACTGTTCCTTGCGTGGTGCCATTTGTAGTGCGAGGGGAAGCATACAACAATCAATTCCTCTGTTGATTACAACATGGAACTAACTTTGAAAGTTTGGCCAACAGTTTTATCACTTATGATGACATTGTGCTCACCAAAGTAATTGCCGAGCTTTGGAAACCTACAAACATTGCAACAACAAAGCCTGACAGGGCAAGAAGCACAGGCGGCCAGATGATCAGACGGGCTGTAAACAAGCCGACAGTCTGTCTAGATTATATAAACCACTTTATTTGGAGGTAAACCAACAAAGAGTGCACTCAAAATATCAATAAAATTGCATGTGACGTGATGCCTTTTCTCCAGATCTCAGAAATTAACGTGATGACTCCAGTGTTAGTGATACTAATAGAAATGATTCCAAAACTTATAAGGTAACATTCAAACTGTGATAAAAAAATGTTGTTAATGTCCATATGAAGGCTCAGGCTTTCTTTCTTTTGATATTTTGCCCAAAGTTTTGACATTATAAAAGGGTTTGGGGTTGAGGAAGTGCTTTTTTCCGCTTTCTGACAATGTCCATGTCGACTTGCTGTCTGCTAAATGGAGATCTCTGGACATTCCTCTGTTATCAGACTCAGATGTTCCTCTGCAGAGGACCCCAAGGCTGTTTCTGTTTCTGTTGCTCACACATGCAGCAAATAGTCCTCTGTATGTGTGTGTTTGTGAGTGTGTGTGTGCGTGCTTGTGTGCAAGTTATGTGTGCTCACTACATTTGTATTTGTTTTGACGTTCTGTTTCATGCGTGCATATTCAAATTTATGGATTTTAAAGCAGCAGCACATACATATTAGAGTCTGTGTCAGTGTGTGTGTGTGTGTGTGTGCATGTGAGTGTATGTGTGTGTGTCATGTTGGTGGTATTTCCCCAGAGCCCCTTGCTATGCAGGGCAGCTTCTTCATCCATCCTGCTTTGACAGCTCAACGGCACCCCCCGG
This sequence comes from Ctenochaetus hawaiiensis, assembly GCA_029783645.1. Classification (NCBI taxonomy): domain Eukaryota; kingdom Metazoa; phylum Chordata; class Actinopteri; order Acanthuriformes; family Acanthuridae; genus Ctenochaetus; species Ctenochaetus hawaiiensis. Next base: position 6,356,587 of record JAPZDY010000008.1, on the reverse strand, counting down.
GGGGGCTTGCCACACACAAAAATGTGTGTGTGTGTGTGTGCGTGCATGTGTATGGCTATGCTTGTGTGACAGCTACGACTACTACATTGTGTGAGCCCTGACACATACACACACATGCACAAACCACATAAGCACAAACACAGTCATGCACCACTAACTTTGACCTGAATGGAATGTCAACATTTATATAATGCTAATGAAATCCTTTTTTCTCACCATTTAGCGTTTGAAACACAGTCCACAGACACACATAAAGTGTCTGTGGTAGCACAAGCACATGCACCACAATACTCTCAACATGCATACAGGCGCATACACATGCACACACTCTTCTCAGTGTAGCAAGCTCGCTCACCAATCCTCTCAAGTCCACATCTGACAAGCCTCTGCATTTCCAGCTTAGACGCTCAATCATACTTTGACACTGTGACAAGAGATGTGTGTGTGTGTGTGTGTGAGAGAGAGAGAGAGAGAGTGTGTGTTTGATGGGGTTGTCTTGTTATAAGTTGCCCTCTTCTTCTCAGTGGCAATACAAAAAGGATATTGAGTTGTAACCTTGCTGTACCGTAGCAGGAAGTAAATACTGAATAATAATAGAGGTCCGACTCCAGGTCATCTATAAGATTCAACCGACCAGCAAAAAACAAACATAAAAATGACGCCATATCAGCAGGAAGTTTAAGTTGAGTTGCAAAGACCAGGAGGAGGAATAGGAGGAATATAAAGTACATAACAAAGTGGTAATTCTAACAGATGGCAGCTAATGGCACCATAGACAGCTTCCATACACTTTCTGTTTATATAATAATGTAATAACATCCAACTTCCTTGTGATTACATGAGATGTTAAGTTGATATACAGTGCGGGGAGATGATAGCAGATGGCAGCTAATGATATTTAAACAGTTTTTTTATTCTTACTATTAAGTTTTTAATCAAATCGTGTCTTATTTTCTACTGATTATATGTGTAATTTAGCTACAATCGATGGTTTAATTCACTTTTGATTCACTTAACCACTGCTCAGAGGCTGCATGTACAGTATATGAGGTGTTAGATCAATACCTGTTATGATCACACATCCCTTATCACTGTAATATAAGTAACAAGTGCATTAAATATTATAGACGCTGTTATATTCTTTATAGGCAATAAAACACATCTTTAGAACTTGAATGTAGAAGTTCTACAGAAACAAGTACAACAGCACTCGCATAGCAAAGCGCCGGATCAACTATCCGGGTCAGGTTTGTTTGGTGAGGCCTGGTTGATATGAGAGGTGCATAGCTTTAGTCCAACAAGTCAGTCACAGAGGCCTGCTCGAGCCGCTCTGTTCTGCCCACGTCTGATTGTGATTCAGAGAGAGGGACATGATCGATAGCCCTGATGGAGCGGTACAGCTGTTTAGCTATTCTGTGCAATGCGGCAGCCGCTCTCCCTGTCGTTGTTGTTGGGCTGTGAGCGTGCATACACATGTACACGGATGCAAAGTCATTTACATGCTTTAACATGCATGTGGATAAAGGACATTAAGCCAAAATATGCACTGATGTGTGTGGGTATGTTTACATCAAGGACGTTTGCATTCAATAATGAACGTACACATCCTATGTACCTTTAATGGCATCCACAGGTGACATTAAACTACCTGAAGGCTTCGCACACAGATAGATGGACTTATACACTCATGTAGACACAATAAACTTCTTTTTGAGGAATCATCAACTTTGCACTTGGAGGTGAGAATAAAGAGTTGTACTTGTTTTTTCAGTGGATGAGGATTTACTCAGTACGCAAAATAAATGGAATTTATGAAATGTTACTACAGCAATAAACCATACTGAAGTGAGCCCAACAGGGAGGCATTATGATTTACACTGCAACCCTGAGCTCTGGGAAAGTCAAAGGAAGCGCAGATAAAAAGTGATTTAATCCGCTGGCTCCACTGAGCCTTGCTGATTAAAGCCCTTCGTCCCACAATGCATTAAACAGCTTAGAGATGACACCCTATGGTAAATGTAATTTGAACCGGAGATACATTAGCTATTGTTTGGTTTAGACAGGTGGGTAATCTCATGTACATGCTATATGGCGCGTCTTCTATGGCAGACAGGAAATTGATAACATTTGATACATTGTATGTGCTCTGTTGCTCAGGTGAAATGCTGCATTTTGTGTGATTTAGCTTAATTTCATTGTCAACAACCAAACAACGGCTAAATAAACAAGACATTCTCAGAGGGGCTAGAAACAGGTAATGGTGAGCGTTGCCAAATGACAGCATCAGAATTTGATGAATCCATCTTTCTCATGAATGTCTAACTGTGCAAACAGAGATTCAGTCCAGCCTGAATGTGCAGTAACACTGCAGCTTCTTCCTTTTCACTTCCGTTGTTGTTGCTCCCTCCATTGTCCTGCTGCCAATATGGCAGCAGAGCTGAGAGTCGGCTCCAATATTGTCCAATAGATGTTGGATAAATAATGGAAACCACATCAGGAAGCAGCCACAGTGGTCCTGGGAGATGGAACCAAACGGAAACATGCAATATGTACAAGCTTTCCTGCTTCTCCTTTTCTTTTTTTTATTTTGAAGGCACTCTGGCTTTTCTCTCTCTAACCTTATCTGTTTTCACAATTTCTTTCCAAACCACAGTGACTGTGTCTGTCGTTCAGTTCAAAAGTACCCAGTTCTAGTGTCTACATATAAGAGTTTATTTAGGCCCACACTAACAGTCATATCCTTGAATGTGAATATGGATATGATTGCATTACAAAATCCAAATCAAATTCTCTGTTTCCTGATTTACTTCCCTGATATATCAGCGATCCAGATGGGCCCAGGCTCTGCAGAACCACTGCAGCTGTCAGGGTTATTCCAGACGGAGGTCACAGGGGACCACTAAGTATTTGGCAAGACCTCCTTCAACAAAACACAACATACACCAAGAGACAGCCCAGAACTAAAAGTTCTGACCTGCAAAAACATATTGTCTTAACAAGGCTTATGCCTCTTATACATGGAAATTTACGTGATTTTATTGATGCAAATGCCATTATTTATTGGTTCAATTTGATTTCTTCACTGATTCCTGTTCAGTTTTTTTTTTTGTCTTATGTGGGCCTGCCAGGTTTTATTGTTAGCTTTTTTATTATCTCCCCTTGAAAGCTGTAGCAGCAGCAGTCATTATTATCTACAATGGATGAAACAAGAGAATATTTGAACAGCATTTTTCAAAGAAAAAATGTGCTAAGTCTGCCAAGTCTGAGTGGCGCTAACATTATATTTTACATAAAATGGGCCAGTGTACTCCAGCTATGGTTGTGCATATTGCTGGTGTTTCCACCCTTTATTGAATGACCATTTTACAGTTTTACAGCCGTAAATGTTGCCACCTTGAAATGAATCCGTGCTCTGGACTGTTTCTCATCTTTGCTGTGATACTTGACTTCACGTAAGTTTTTGGCAGCGTAGTTTAATGTCATTGCTTTGCAATACGGGACCATTAGAAAAACATGCCAGCATAGATAACAGGCACTGATAAGCTCAGATGCGTACGAGTCTAGTGGATCAAACTATTTGGAACCGGTTCTGAACTGGAACCGGTTCTTGATTCACTTCCCTGGTGCCACTGGGGGGGGGGGTATGTTGCTGGGGTGCTGTTGTAGAAAAAGACTCCCTCTCTGTTGGCATCCTCACCAAAGCAACAGTGCCAAGATAGCAGAGACAGCCCACGGTATTAAAACGTCCCTTGCTGAATTAAAGCAAGTCCCAAATCACTTGGTAAGTCACAAAAAGCCCTTCTGAAACTGTCAGTCATACTTGAGTAATCCATGTTAATTTCTGCAATCCCTCCCACATTCCCCTGGCTAATAACTGGCCTGTCAGCAGGCCCATTTCTCTCCCCTATGGCGAGTAGATTTAACGTGCAGCCAAGTGGGTTGGTGGCATGGCTGTCAGTGTGTCTCAGACATGGCTGCCTCTCCAAGCATGCCAAGGCACGTTTTTCCCCATGATGCATCTGCATGTCAAGTGTGGGTGCTGCTCTGTGAGTTGTTCATACGTAATGTTTTCCTTTTCTCTTTTTTTGACAGAAACAAAAGGTCAAATCCATTATGTATTGATAATTCATTTACTACAGCTGTCACTGTGTGTAAACCAGCCGTATTTCTGTCTGTGGGAGACACAATGACGATCAGACAGCTTCTCAATATACACCGCCACGGATGATAATTAGCCACCAAAACTCCCATTCAAACGCACTTCTCAGGATATTGCATGGTAATGAAATCTGTCCTCTATGCGTGAACCTTCCACCTCCCACCCCTGACTTCACCCGCCTCCCATCAGAGGCAGGACACACAGGAAGTTATTATTGGCATCCTCAGTAAATCAGACAGCTTCCTGAAAAAGGATCAATTTCCCCCGATGCACTTTCTCATTATAACCTTATCTCGCCAACAGACAATAATCTGGATTTGTCACGCTTTGTTTGTTTTGCCACTGAACTGTATCAATCATGAGTGAAGCCAACTGTTAGCACAAAGAGGAGGAGGAGGAGGAGGAAAGAGGAGCCACTCTGAGTGGATCCGTCACTGAAATATTAAGTATTCACCTGCCGCAGTCCCCTTCCACAAGAAATGATATAAGTCCTTTGATTGGCTTCAAAGTTTATTTAGGCAAAGGAGAGGAGCTCCGGCTTTTAGACAGGTTTAGGCAGGAGCGATTGACTTTGCTCTCCACTCAACCACGTCTAATGTGGGGAAAGAGAGAAGAAGGAGAGTTACCATAAAGATAAAAAAAAGGTACATAACGAGGGAGGGTGATAGAGGGAAATACAGTGGGAGTTACGATGGAAAGAAATAGATTAGGAGCTAAGAAAATGTGACAGGAATAAGAGAGGTGGATAAAAGAGAACAGATGGAAAAGGGCAGAGAGGGGAAGAAAGTGATGGGTAGCGTTCGGGAAGCAGAAGAGAGGGAGAGAGAGAAGTGAAAGTTGGATCAACCCCGGTGCTTTTGGAAGGTTAAATTTGAGTAAAGTTTAGGTTGCTGCATCTGCACCAGACGAGATGAAAGGATGACATTGACTGTGCGACCGCTTCCTGAGCTTGACCCTGGTGACCCCGGCCCAGCTGTCCACCATGTTGATCCCCTCCTATCTCTCTCGGCCCGCTCACATTACCCCCTTGCACTTTTTGTTGTCCTTGCTTTTATACTCGGCCTCATCCGTCCCTGCCTCTCTTATCTCCTCTGTCGCAACTGTCTTTCATCCCTTGCTTTCCCTGCATCGTCCTCCCCTCCTCTCTGCTCGCCGTTCTATGCATCGCACACATTCCTGCTCATCCCTCCCTAATACTCATCAATGTTGCTCGATATAGCTGAGTGCACACAATATCAGTGCAAGCAAAACAAGCACCTGAGGCTGCCTTTATTTATGAAGAACATTTTTCCTCTCCCCTTCCCCCTGACATGTGTTCAGCCTGTTCATTGATGTGTTCGCCTTTCTTTGGTGTTGTGGACAGCTGACAGTTATGACACTTATGTTTCTGTGCTTCCTGTCATCAATTATTTATCCGCAGTAGCAGAGCAGAAAGGAGGTTTCTGTCAGAAATCTAATCGAAATTGTTGCAAAAAATGCTCCCAAATGTAAAATCTCTTTAAAATGATAATACAGCCAATTATTAAGGATATATTCTCTCAAATTTTTATTGCATTGAAAAATTAGCTGTTTTTTAGCCATGCTAGCTTTGTGGCTCTTTGTGGAAAAGTCTGACATTAATTCCAGGTATTGATCTTGCCTAGATGATTTAACCTAAAGATTTTGCTTATCTCCTGTGTTTTCCTGTGGTGCCATGTCATGTAATTAGTTAATAAATTAGTAAGTTAGTTATTTTATATTTCTGTGTCAAGTCATATCTGGCCCATCTCACGTGGCATTACATGCCAACATTATTTTACAAAGCAAACATCGAGCAGTAACACATGTAAGAACAAAGTTAAACAACCGAGGAAAACACTGCTACAGACTTACAGTTTATCTTGATACAGAGCCTTTTTTTCTCATCTTCAAGGCTTTCTCCAGGTAACTAGGTAGTATAAATGTTTCATATGTGAAAGCCAACTCAGTCTT
>JAPZDY010000008.1:6319727-6342062 GCA_029783645.1 Ctenochaetus hawaiiensis | reverse complement strand
ACAGGATGTTAACAGGAATGATAGATAAGGTTTTTAGGAGAGAGAATGGCAGAAATATAGACGCACAGATCCTCATATGCTGCCTTTAGTTGTGCATATATGTCTAGTGTTTACTTGTAAGTATGAGCATGAGTGTGTGTGTGCGTATGTGTGCATGTGTGTGTGTGTGGCTGCTCTTTTGAAAGTGAAAGAGCAAAGGGAGCTGCACCTGCAGCTTCTATCAACTGGTGGAAAGCTCCTTTCAGCACAGCTTTAATTACAGTGTCTGCAGCTTTGCTCGGCTCAGACAGGCTGGCCTCCACGCAGCCAACCAAATCCTCTCCCACATAGCTGCCTTCCTCTGCCACAGAGTCGCCTGATCCCTAATCAGCCACGGTGCCACTCTTCATCGATCCCCAATCAGTTACAGTAAAGGGGGGGGCTGCGCTATGGAACCCCCCCACCACCACCACCACCCCCATCCACATACCCCCTCTGCCACTTCTTTCCTTTTTAGTCGGGTGCCCCGCTTTCATTGATCATAAATCAACGTCAGTGGCAGCATTGATCGTCAATCACCCCCAGTGACATTATTGATCTGGCTAGTCCCTCAGCTATATGCCTGCCCTCAGCCCCTGGCCCACATCACAGGCCGGCTGTGGCGCATCGATCCCCCTCAGATACAGTATTGAGGGATCTTTATTGATAATTCATTTATTGTGCTGTAATTTCATTTTCTTTCCTGTCCATACGGTTGTTACTGGAAGCCCCACGGTGGAAACCTAGTTAACAAACACACAGCCTTTTGTGTGCTTCAGCATGCTCCTCTGACGGGCGATGTGGCTTTCGTTTATGTGCAACTTGTAGCTTGATTTTCCGCCTCTCTTCAAATGTCATTGTCAATTTGCAGTGACTGGTAGCCTAAAGGTTAAATGACCCTACTTAGAACAAAAAAAAGTCACATGTTTGAATCCCTGGACCTTCTAAGGAATTCTCAGAGGCAAGATACAATTTTTCAACACACCTGACATCATTTATTTTCTTTTGAGGTTATTGCTGGCCAACAACAACAGAGCATTGTTATAATGTGCCCTGAATGTGAAATTGTGTAATGAATGTCAAGCAGTACACCTCTGAAAAACAATATGCATGCTCAGCAAAATCTCCTCATGATAAATACACCTAAATAACGCCGCTGTAACATAATGTGAAAGCTGTGCAAGGCAGGGTGAGAGGCTGGGATACATATTCGAGTCTGAATGCTTCATCTAAGTAAAAAAGCCTTCACAGTTTGCTAAAAAACGTGCTTATTGAACAGACACCACTTTAAATCTTCTAAGGTGTACTTGCAGAGCTCAAAACTGATTTAGTCTGATACAGTTTTTATATATACCGAGGAATATTTGCCGGAGGTCTGGTAGATGGGTAGTTCTGTTGAATTACAAAGCGCCCATCTGTATGATTCATCTCTATAGATGGAAGGTTTCACGGGTCACTGGAGGCGTTGGCAGTGTTATAATACTCTGCTAACAGGGACCAAGCTAGCTTCACTGTCTGCCCACACAGGCAGTGACACAGACAGTGGCAGCAGAGGTCAACCCCCCACAGGCGAAGCACAGCAACAGCTGCTCTTAGGTCCGTCTGCCACGGCCATAACAGTTTGCCATTAAAAAAAAAAAAAAAAAAAGGCAGGCACCAGTTTTATGTCACAAGGTTTCTTTTAAAGTTGGTTTATTTAATGTAGGAATTGGTGACTGACACATTACTTCGTTGCAGTTGCGCTGCATTTTAATGCACCGTTCCTAATACATTTGTGTTATTTTTGGATTGACAGAGAGGCAGCATGAAAAAAAAGGTTTCTGTTTGCTCGCCGTCCAAGTTTTCCTGACGTGCACAATTGCACCGGTTTGAGTTTGGATTTGAATTAAAGATTTTATACTTCAATAAATTATGTCTCATTTTTTCTCAGTGCGTCATAGAAAAGTCTCTTGACATCTGTTCATAGTTAGCAACAACATAAATCCAATGTTACAAGCTTGATCTCAGTCTTAGAGTATAGTGCTCATCCAAAGTGCATACATGAGTAAGTGTTATGTGAATATGAATTGGAGTCTGAGTCATGGCTGAGAACAACTTAAAATTTTAGCAGCTTTCTAATTGTCCTGTTTGGAAAAAGGATGTTATGCTCTCTAAAGTTCAGCAGCTACATTATATATTTATTGCTTTTTTGTAAACTGTGAAACATGAGAGATAAAGACATTTCATCAGCTCAGCAGAATTGAACAAGCTGTGCCAGATTGAGGCGAGTGCAGATTCATACAGTTTGGTCATACCTTAATCATGACAGACTTCATGTTACTTTCACCACGCTTAGAGTTGTGCACAGGAGAATGTTCTGTGCTCCTATTGGTCAGCATTTGGACCCCATCATGAAATTTGTTGCGTAAGTCAAGTGAAAACTCTAATATTTTGAGAAATCCCAAATCCAGCGTCAGTTGTTGTCTGCTAAGACACACTAAACAGAATGTAACAACAACAATTATTCCATCCTTGATCCGATGCCCTAAACCTGCCGAATGGAGCTATAATTGAGAAGAAAGTGTGTAGTCTGAACCTTACATAAGTCAAAGACGGCTGAACTTGTGCGATCTTAAAAATCAGTCATCATAAAAACTTTCATGTGCTCGGTGATGAAAAGCGATGAAGACCTCCGGAAAAGTCTCCAAACCACTTGGCTCGCCACTTCTGCAGCATTTGTACAGATTTGTCCGTGACGTATCGACTCACGTCGCCTGCTGCACCTTGTAGTGTTTTCTTAGCTGGAATCTCATTTTAAATACCCTCTGCAAGTAGTGTTTTCAATCTTATACTATACTCTTAGAATTTTTAAGCAACCACAGTGCGGTGACTTGTAATTGCCACCCTGGCCAGCTGTGTAAAGCAGCCACTGATACAGAGACCCACTGCAGCAACGAAGATCTTGGCAGAGTGGAGCAGCATGTGTGGGTTTAGCATTAGAAACATCTGCCACCGCTGCTTAAAAAAAATGCAGCGGCTACAGGAACCGGCAACACTCAACTATGCCATTTGGAATGAATGTGGCACAGACTGTCTGCTTGTATAAATGTTACTTTAATATATGGATGGAGGATCGTGAGACGTTCATTAGAGCTGGCAAACGCACACACTCTCACACACTTACTTTCTGCTCACTCACATACCTCTGTCTGCCCTGTAGTTTTTTTTCGTTTTCTGTTTACTCACCATGGCAACCTCAGCATCGGGAATGGCAAGTGGAATTAGTCGATTAAGCTAAAATGAAGTTCTCGTTAACCGGTACCTCAGAGCTTGTCTCACAGGAGTTGGCTTGCAGCTGGAAACCAGTTTGGTGCAGCACAAGGCAGCTCACATATTTACCGTAAGAGCAGATTAATTCAGAGTCGGTTACTTAAAGGCACAAACTTATTCACCCATATTTTCATCTGCTGAAATAATTACAACTCTTCAGGGTAATTGTGAAGAAAACTCCTCTATCTTTTCTCTTAGATCATTTCACACTGACATCTGCACATTCTCAGACAGCAATACACGAACACATAACTTTTTAAAGTATTGCCATTCTTATAAGATGGCCTCAGTCGATTTTAATCGTCTCCCATGTTTTTTTAAGGTAATTGTTTGCCAGACAGACGTAGAGCTCATCTCATCCATCAACTTTATTTGTCTGAATCTGTGATCACTGTCTGTTCAATGATGCATAGATAGATAGATAGATAGATAGATAGATAGATAGATAGATAGATAGATAGATAGACATTGAGTGGGTAAGTAGGTAGATAGAAAGAAATGAGGATGGAGACAGTTAGACAGGAGATAACCACGGCAAAGAGAGATGCGATTGAGGGAGACGGACGAGAGGATGAGAGATGGATTAGCATGTCAGAGACTCCCTACATAACATTACTCTTGTTAAGTGCGCAATAGCTCATCGATCAGGCCTCTACCACCAGCATCCAGGGCTCTTCCCTCCACTTCTCTTCCCGTAATCTATAATATCATCTCAGGCCCGCACCGACTGGCGTGCTGCAGGGGCCCTCTATGGGAAAGTCTGAGCACGGGCTGATCAATAGCCATAGAGCATGTGTAGCGGATGCAGGGTGAGAAGCAAGGCGTTGTTGACATCCCTCTCCCTATACTAATCTCACTCACTCATCTATATAGTATGGATCCGAGGGGAGGGGGGGAGACTGGACTGCGCCTGTCACTTCTACCATCACTGAGTCTCTCTCTGCCTCCTTTTTTGTCACTGTCTCCCCATGTCTTTTTGTCTCTCTATGACACCATATCTGTCTTTCCATCTATCTCCCTCTCCCTTTCCTCTTTGTCTCGCTCTCCGCCGTGCTCTCCTCTCAGCGCCTGCTCCATTTATCAGGCTGTGTCATTGAGCCATGCGTGCCGTCCCTGTCAGCAAAACGGCTGGCAGACTGTCTTCATTTCCACGTTGAAGGATGCGAGGCCAGCGTGGCAGTTGTGTGAACTATCGACTGGGATCCGTCAAAGCCCTCCCTAGTGGGGAAGCTGCTGCTGCTGCCTGTCTTCCTTGGTTGGCGGCCATTATGAGCATGTCCGTTTTACTCTGAAAATGGCGACATATACGCTGCTCTGCTGTAGGTTTGGCTCATATCCTTTAGCGTCCTGTTCTGACCACCGACCATGTGTTTTTTTTAGCATAACTATTCACTGTTTTGCAACATCCTTATCCTTTTTTTGATTATGACCCTGAAAATCTCTTTCGTTTTGAGTATCTGTCTGCGTCATTCCATGTTTCTCGCTCCCTCTCGCTCTCATTCTTTCACTCTTACCCACAAGACACAACTTCCTCAGTCTGAGCAGGCAGGTCAGACCAGCTGATGGGAATCAGACAGTTGTTGATCCAATTAGAGATCCCCTTGAGCAAAATACTGCAGAATTCCAATAAAATACTGTCCTCTTTTTTTCCTTTTCCTTATTCTCCACAAACATGCCCTTGCAGTAAAACATAGCGAGCCATTCAAATGACTTTTCAGAGATGTTTAGCTCATTGAAACTCCCTGCCAAAAACCTGTAGGATTCTTTGACCAGAGTTGTTATTGTGGAGTGAAAAGCTTCCTCTCTCTAAAGCTTTGCAAAGTGACTTAATTTGGTTCAAGTAGTTGAACAGTTCCCTCTGTTCGTCCTCTTTAGGGCTTTTGCAAACACCAAAAGCAGAGCAAGGCCAAACCAGTTTGACTCCAAGCCCTTGTGAGAGGCCTCTTTTGTAGCTGTCTTGATGGTGAAAAAAAAGTCTGTTTCACTGAGCAAAACCCTTCTACCCACTCCTTCTGCAGCTTTAGGGCATTCCTGCATTGATTTCACCATTCAGGCCAAACAGATGTACAGTCCAATTCTGAGCAGCGAATGAATGCATGACGTGCTGACATTGATGAATTATAATACATGTGCTGATTTGCATTCATGGATCAAGATGTTATTCAGCTGGTCTAGCGAGACCATCCGGAGCACGCAAGCTCTCTTTGTCTGCAGATACCGGAAAGAAAAGGAATGGTGAGACCCAGTGTTCTCGCTGTGCTCGCTGTTATTCTGCAGACAAAGGGCTGATTTCCCCCAGATGCCGGCCCACAGGAAACATCACTAACGGCAATAATTGCTTAGGCACACAGTGCTAATAAGTGAAACTTGCAACAAGCTTCAATTTAAATGGCTATTGTAATCGTACTGTCTTGTACAGAAGTACATCTGCATGCACTTATTGGTTCATTTTACTCCGTGGTAATACTTCTATTGATGAGCAGAAAGCCATGACTATCTCTTCAGAGCCAAATGCACAGTCTGGAGAATGATTAAGCCGAGGCTGTGATCAAATGAGGCTCGCAGCACGGAAATCTGACTGTCTAACACTGCGCCTCTTGCTTTCAAGTGTATGAGTGTGATTGGTCTTGGTGCATACGCTCCAAGGCACGCATGCATGCATGTGTGTATGTCTGCCCTCACCCCTCATTAACGTGTTTACCAGTTCCTACAGCAACCCACATAAAAAACAATTAGGAGTTCCCATGGAGCACCTTGTTAGCGGCAGTTGTTGACCTCTGACCAAAAGCACTTTATGTTTTTTTCCCATGATTTAGGATCATTAAAGGGCAGCAAATTGGTTCATAACTGATTTTTTTTTTCTTTTCAAGGGGCCCCTTACCACACATGCTCTGGAGCTGGAGCCAGTGCGAAATGTGTTGTACTTGGAGCCTGTGACCTAAAGATGCAGCATCAGCAAGCTAGTATGCACAGCCAGTGGCCTAGTTTATTCTGGGGTGTGCCAGTGATGATGGTGTGTGTGTCTGTGTGTGTGTGCTGAGAGGTCTAAGAAAGGTTTGTAGGCAGGCAGCAGCTGTGTTGGGTGTGTGTGTGTGTGTGTGTCTGTGGGTCTTTTCTGTGTGTGTTTTTTGAGTGTTACAGCAGAAAGACTTAAAGAGCAGACTGAGGGTGTGTGTTGCAGGGCTACAGAGGGGTGAGTGTGATCACAGGGTGGGTGGGGCGGTTAGAGGCTGTTGATCTTGGGCTGGAGTCTTAAACAAATTGGCTAGTTCGCTGTGGGAACTGGGGATGTAGTCACAGGGGTAACGTCAGCGTGCTCTGTGTCAGATTCTCCAAATCTCTCCGATAGCTAATTATCTCCCAGAGTGCCAGAGGAGAGGTTTGGAAGAGCTTGTGTTGTTTTTCCTCTGCAGCGTCTCTCTCGCCCTCCCTTCCTGGTAACATTCTCCTGGGCTGACCCTGAAAGTTTGGTCCCATAGTAAGCCCTAAAGCCACATAAACACAGTCACACACTTACTTTTTTAATTTTTTTTGTACCCGGATGAGACTTCAGCCGTTACATCAGCTATTTGGCTATTTACACCCATCACCAGGATGTGAAGTATAAAGAGTGACAGTGTTGGCATGGGAAGGAGGTGTAGTGGTTGAATAGGTCAAACACATGACTATTATTATTATTATTTTCACTTTTCATGCACAGTTTGGTTAAGTTAAGGCACCCAACTACTTGGTTTGGTTTAGGAAACTGTTGTAGGTTTGGAACAAGTGGGATTATTGGCTACAAAAACCTTTTCTCATGAAGTTTAGTGACATGTTTCTGGCCCTCTAGTTGCACTTTTGTTAGTGCCACAGCCCTCATTTACATCACCAGACAGCTACTGTAACTATAAAATAATTCTCTCAAAAAGTGGCAGCCCTCAAGGTAGACATATGTCAAAAAGTAGACATGAATAGACGCTTCAACATTTGGCTCATTGAGCTAAAAAATCAGTTCCTTCAACTGGAAGACTCACTCATCATAACTTCACCTCTCCAGGTTGTTTTATTGCTGTCCTTGCCTTGTCAGTCCTGAAAACATTTCTTTCTCTCCTGTCTGTGTTATTATAAAAACCCGAGCGCCTCTAACATCTGGGAGCAGATATTAAAGCATCAGCGATCCTCTCAGTGGGTGTCATCTTTTGGCATGATGTGATGAAAGGTCCAGTTGCTCAGTTCCTGCAGACAGTGCCAGCTTTGGCCTGCGTGGTCACAGAGAGGCCGTGTCACGAGCTGCCAGGCCGGTAATGCGAATGCGATGACAGGAGAGCCGTCAGGTCCCCTTTTTAGCCACCAGGTGCAGGGCAGCAGCAGTTCAGTGTTTGGATAAACTCACCATCTCAGTGTGTGCAAGCTTCCCAGGGAACGAGTGTTTGATCCTGGCGCAGAGTCGTCACTCTACATCTGTTTTCCCCCTTTTTTCTTCCTCAGTCACCCACCTGTTCTTCTTATCAGTTTCACTCCTTCCCCTCTTTTTTGTGTCTTGTTTCTCTAACTCTCTTTGTACTCTTGTTTTTCTTTTAGCTCACCAACTGTCTGCATTCCCCCTCTCTCTCTCATCTCTACTGCTTACAAAGAGATTCTGATCTTGCTGAGGCAGACTAAAAAGGGGGGCAGACACTCTTAAGACCCCCCAGATTTCCAGCCAGGAGTGCCACCCATTTCCCATGAGAGAAGCTCACTAAGAACTTTTTTCCTTTCTCTGCTTTCTTACTTTCTTTCTATCTCTTTTTCTCCCTCTCTGCAGTGTATCTCCACACAGATTCACACTGAATCCATTCTTGTCTTTTTTGGTGCTCACCTGCAGCTTCAATGTGAAAAAGTGCCATTTAAGTGTGTTATTATGAAAGCAGCATAAGTCATTTCAACGTTTTATTAACCTTTTATTGGCAGGTACGCATACAGCTGTTGATACAGAGAGCGCTAAGATGAGATGAGCACAGAGGGATATTTTTCTTTTATAACTGGATTAATAATAACTATTTGGTGTCATGATTCCCTGCTGGTTGATGATAGAAATTGTTAGAGTGCCCCCAGTGTTCAGTCCAAAAACAACAGTTTTGATACCTCTGACAGCCTTTACTCAAGCAACACAGCACAGCAAAACTGGTCGCAAAGTGGGAAAAAAGGTATAGAATTTTAAATAAGAGAGAAGATAACTGTTAAAGTGAAACATGGAGGGATAACGCGTCGGGAACAGGAGCGCCTTCTAGAAATAAGCTTTGGCTGACAGAGCAGTCCCGCATTATCTCAGAGGTATTTACAAGAGCGATTACTGTGATTATTATTTCAACAATACCCTGCAATGCTCTTTCATGGGCTGCCAGCCTGGGCCAGGGTAGGGAGGGCCTGCCAACATCCTCGGTCTGGGAATTTGTCTAGCAGCTCCATAGGAGGGCAGAGAGCAGGGACGGAGGGAGGCGAGACGAGACAGAGATGTGATGGTAGAAGAGCAAAAGTGCAACACAGTTGAAAAGGGCTTCTGTCCTTCCGACGGGTCGCAGGATGGGTCCTCCTAACACAATTTCCTTTTCCTGTCTCTGCAGCTCCCACGGAGCCTTTGCTGTGCAAATTTGCCGACGGAGGGCAGAAGAAACGCCAGAGCCAGAGCAAGTACCCTCAGAACGGGAGGCCGTGGCACAGAGAAGGCGAGGTAAGATACGTTACCAATGTAGAGGCACTCTGTCCTCAACATGTCCCCTAAGTGTAAAGACTATTTACACTTGCACAACTAAAAAGCAGTCATCTGAAACAAATTCATGTTCCCTGTTCTTATTTCTTATGTCCTTATGTTCTTATCTTAGATTTAAAATCCAAAATGTATTTTTATAGCTGCATAACATAGCAGTGTTTTTTTAAAGAAAAAGGCAGTGTGCTTCCAGCTTCCTCAGATTTGCTCATCATGGTGCCAACACATTGGAGGTGCCATATATAGGGCTATACGATCACCTCACTGCAAAGCTTTGAAAAATGTACAGGAATATGAATAAATTATCAGCTATCGAGAGTCGGTTCACCACTACTCAGCAACATTAATATTCATCAAGGACAAATTCTTATAGCAAAGTTCAGATGTTTGGTTTATTCTTAGTCTTTGGGATGGTCACTAGTAATCAATGTGAACAACAAACTTGATATTTCTGCATCAAACGTGCACTGACTCCAAAGGGTCAAAGTCATCAACTAGGAGTCATGAATAAAGACAAGTTTTAGCTCCCATAATCAGGATTTCCTGCTCCTGTCACCGCTATTTTTCTTTATTGCTTAATACTGGCACTGACAAATTCAATAAACAACAAGAGCAAAATGCACTATACATCTTTATGTTTTTACATCATTTATTTAAGTACTGCAATTATTTTTAAGAAGTGGTAACTAGGAGACCCACGTATGCATTTGAGTCTTTCCATTCCGAAATGCTGACACTCAAACAAGACGTTTGCCTCTGAGGTAATTGTATTTTTAATAGCACGCCCCACCCTGCTCTCACGGCCCCTCGAGAAGTCGACTGCAACATCCAGCGTTATGTAAACTACTGCTGCCTGTCATTTGTATTTACTCTAAAGTATGGAGCTGTTAAAAGAAAAAAAAATAACCCAGATATCGATCAAACTGTCCTCGGATGTATAGGTGCTGTCACGTAAATTGCATCTCAAGCCAAACGCCTCACTGAACACGGATATTCCAGCCATACATCAGCATGCTGGGAAACCAGAAATTGGATATAGTAATATGAAACATATTCATCAGCAACACGTGGAGACAAGGTTAAAGTCTGTTCATAGGCTACCAACCGGCTATACTGAGAAGGACACGCAGAGGAGACAGGTAGAGGAGTGCTTCGAACTGGACTATATAGAATAGAGTAAATACACAAACACACACACACGCAAACACACATTCAGGCTCAGTAAGGCTGACAGTTGTGCTGAAACGGCAAGGTAGGGGAGACCGGGAGGGATGAAATGTTTGTCCTTCAGAACACATGCTCTCTGTATGTCCGTGTGGGTGCTGTAGGTGCTGTGTTTGTGTTTGTGTGCGTGTGTGTCTGTCCATCACATGTTCAGCAGCCCTTACACCTATAAGCCAGTGAAGCGTGTTTAACCTAAATCACATCGCTACTTCCCCTCTCGGGCCCAACACAACGCCAGGGTCAGCTCAGTTGACTTCAGGTAAAGCGAGACGACTGCAAACGTACGAGTGTTTGTACATCATCTTGAAGGGTGTAATAAGAATCTCTCACTGCCAAAAATGAGGAAAACACACCTTTTTGTCCTTTTGCTGGATTCACTTCCCACCCCTGACTTGAGCTTCAAACAGTGTCAAACTGATGATACCTCCTGTAATATAAGTTAAAATACTAATAATTTTCCCATCTAGAGTGAACATAATTGCTGCCTGGATTTTATCCAGCAGCAACACTTTTACATTCAGGAGAGAGCAAGGCCTAGACACTGCTAGAAGAGAAGGACTTAAGCCTAAGATCTGAGTTTCTTTGCTGGTATCCTGCATGTTGTTGGGTTGAGGCAGCTAAGAAACTTCTTAAGTTTGTTAAAGGATATGGTTTTTGTAAGAACCACCAGTACAGATTCGAACTCAAATGCACGACAAAGAAGCAATAGAATTGAAGGCAAAGTTCACAGTACTTTAAAAATTCAGGGAGAGTCAAAAAAACAAGAAATCAAACGAACCAGCAAACAAATCCGACAAGGGGCAGGCAGGGAATACAGAGTCCAAAACCAGGCAGATAAGGTCCAAAAACAGGTGATCAGGCAGAACAGGAAAAAACACTGGATAGCTTGGCAAAAAACAGAAAGACAATCTGGCAGAGGGCCGGGGAAAATGGACTGGTATTTATACTGACGGACTAATGGGAGAATAAGCCACAGGTGAGGAGATGGGCGGAGAAAACCAGGTGCAGGTAATGAGCAGATTGCATGGGCTGAGAGGGACGCGTGATCTGAAATGACAGGAGAGTTAATGATCTAACATGAAAACAAAACCAGATGAGCAGAAACCAAGAGTTGGAATTCCTGACAGGTTTTGGTTCAATACTTAGTAAATAAATGCATCTCATCTGGTGCTGTAACCACAATGATCGCAGTCTCTTTCTTACTTTAAACAAGTGTTCTTAGTAGCATCTGTGTAACCTTGAATTTCTCAATCATGCCTTAGCTGCCAGTCAAAGTGAGCGTGTTTCAGAAATATTCAGCTGAACATTTTGCTGCAGCAGTGAACAGATTGAAGCCATTGTACTTTTAATTGTAAATGTTTCCTCTTTGTGTTCATTTAAAAAAAACATATTCCAGGCAGTATAATGTATTTTCTCATGCAGATTAGTTGTATATGAATTTAAGTTTAAGCACACAGGCTCACATACATAGATACACACACTGTTTATCCACCAGCTGTAAAAATCATTTCAGTTTTCATCATTATGCAAAAATAATTGAGCTGCAAGCTAACCTTCAAAAAGAAAAGATACTCTATTGTTGTTTTCAAATAAAATGCAAAGTAATTATATAGATGCATCAGAATTACATAGAAAATCTCGAAAGTGACACAAAATTTACCCAGAGTTTTATGAACTGGCATTAAGACTCACACAAAGCTGAAACTGTTTCAACTTGAGCCAAAAAAAAATGTTCACATCCCAGAGCTCTATGAATGCACAATAAAGAGAAGAATAAAATGTAAAAATAAAAAATGAAGTAAAATAAAAAGAATAAATGTAGAGAGGCAGGAGGGAAAAGGAGATGGACTGGAGGGAAATAACAGAAAGATCGTGAGCTTCTGCAGAGCTCTGAGACTGAGCTGAACACAAACACACCGACACGTCCCCACACACAGTTTATGCATCCATTGCCACAAATAAATGTAGATATAGGCAATGATTTGCTTTGCTTTCTGTCTAATAATCCATCTGAAATCAGAGGCTGCGTGCCTCTTTTTGTTTTCATCCTAAATAAAAGTTCTTTATGTTCAATAAGTGAAAGTCCCTCTTGTGTATCTTCCCCCCCCCCTCTCTTTGGCCCCCTGCCCTCCTGCCATGTTTCACATTACTCTGCATTAAGGCATGGTGGCGTGACTAAGAGGCCAAGGTTTAACAGCCTCAGGGCAGTGTATGTGTGAATGTGTAAATCTGTAGCGGAACACTGAATGCACTCAAGTGTGTGGCCATTTATTTGTTTATGTGTGTGTGTGTGTGTGTGTGTGTGTGTGTGTTTATATGTGCTGCTCTGAGCTTTAAGACATCGACACTGAGATTTTTCTTTTTTACAAATCAAGTCATTTTAGCTCCCTGTCTTCCCAGGAAAAAATATGCTCAAGATTTGGATATAAAATTGACTATAGGGTTACAAATGCACAATTATAGACAGGAAAACACACAGTTAAAAACTTATCTAACAAATACAGTACCAGTCTGCTGTTGGGCTGCCAGACAGCTGGCATCCTGGGGAACTTCGAGGCCTCCCTCCTCCTTTTGTCTGAATTTTACTGTACACAAGCCTCTTAATTAGAATAGATGAGAAACTGTATGTAAAAAACGGATGTTGAAGTTTTATCTCACCAAAGAATACAGAAGAATCTGTCAAACAGATCACATAAAATAGAATCGCTATGAATAAAGATTATATGTTTTTTATTGTTTGCAGTTAAAAACAACAGCTCTCTCTACACACTTCAGTTGCTTTTCTGTACTGATCATTACTTTTTTTTTCTCAAAATTGCATTTCCCATGTGTACTTGCATTAAAAATCACATCAGTTGTGCTCCATTTAATATCATTATTAGCTCTGGGATTTGTGCTGATTGGCTTTATCTTTATGGACTTGCGTTGGACCTACATGTGCAGAGCCTCATTATCTCAAACATCTCTCAGTATGTGAAGAAGAAATACATAAATAAAAAAAAATCCATCACATTTAGTGAGAGAGAAGAAGAAATAGAAAGAATAGAAAATAAAGGTACATTATTCTATAATAAAATCTAGCATATCTCTGTCTTATCTATGATGTTGTAGCTGAAGAGGAGGTTAAGTTTGGGTGATATTTAATGCTTGGCATGTAGCAGAGCATTTACACCTCACATGCGATCTGATACGCTATCTAGACATCTGATCATACAGCAGGTCTTTGCTTTCACACCTGATATTAATAACCATTCTCACTATCTCCATTCAGGCCCCAGTGTAATCAGCTCTCAATATGCAATTTCAACAGCAGACATAGTCCAAGCCTTATTGTCCTTTGCAGAAGAAGGAGTCATCTGTCGCTTTTCACCTGGCTTACTTAAGAAAGCAAAAAGAAGGAGAGTCATGTGACCTTTTTTTATTTTTTACACCTCACTTTTACACCCGCTCTTATACATACATACATACATCAAAAGTCAATTTGCAATGCATTTTCTTCAGGCATTTACACCTATAGGGTCAATAGAAAGTGGGTATGGTAAGTGAACCTATCTGTGTGTGTGCGTGTGTGTATGTGTGTGTGTGTGTGCTTCCTTGTGGTGACTGATCAGCTGTGCAGGCAGAGGCAGAGATAAGCATCACATGTTAGTCTGTTAGTCAGAGCTGAGGCCATTCCTCACCTCTCAGCCCACACCACCCATGACTCTCTCCTTCTCCATGTCCCCACTTCCTCCACCTGTCCTCTCTCCACAGCACATCTCACTTTTCTCCAAACCTCTTTCCCTCACTCGCTTTCCCTCTCTGTCTTTTCTCCATGTTTAAGCTCTCTCTCTCCTTCTTGCCACCTTTTTCTCTCCCATTTTGTCTCTCTGTCTCCTCTTTCCTGTGTTTGAAGTCTTTCCAGATTTCAGCAACATATGGAGGAAGAGAGGGAGACTCACTGAGACTGAGAGAGAGAGAGAGAGAGAGAGAGAGAGGAAACACACTGCATGATTAGTCAGGAGTTACAAGGGGTTGAGTGCTGCAGGGTGGCTGGTGGTGAGGATTGAGAAATATATGACAGATTTTCTTGTAAACTACCCAAAGTGGGAGTCTAGGAAGTGCTGTCTCTCGCTGTCTCATGCTGACAAACATATTAGTCACCGCATTTTTTGTCTGCCGCACACACACACACACACACAAACACACACTCACATACAGACACAAGCGCCATGGGTGCTCATTCTTCTCTCTCTCTCTCTCTCTTTCTGTCTCCTCACTTCCTCGCTCTCTTTCACCAACACACACTCCTACACACAAAAACTTTCAAAGTCACACTTCTCAAGCACCTACTCTAGGGGAATGAGTGTAGATGAAAAAAAACATCCGGCTTTTCACTCTGTGTGAAAGCCTGACAGATGTCCGTGTGTGTGTGTGTGTGTGTGTGTGTGTGTGTGTGTGTGTGTGTGTGTGTGTGGCCACAAGGCAGGGAGAAAAAAAAAACAGAAAGTGAATGTGTATGGAAGGCAAAAATACAAGGAGGGATTCGGTCACTGTGTGTGTGTGTGTGTGTGTGTGTCTTTGTGTGTGTGTGTGAGGACACAGAGACATTGGCTCAACTCGGTTTTCCTGTATAAAAACTGTACAGCACAGATGTCTTTAACAGCTGCATATAGGCTGTCCTCACCCGACCCTTTACCAAATCTGTGTGTTAACAACGCGGATACTTACATGTACACACACATATTTTAAAGCAGCTGTACTTGTAGGGTAAAACACATTAACATTCGCATTAAAAATGCATTTGTAGAACGAAATGCATTTTGCACACCCAAGGGCACAGATGAAAAATATTAATGCAAGATACGTATTCACAACTTGTTAAACTTGAATTAATAGTTGACCAAAAGAAGCACCAAGTGAGTCATTTAGCTGCACTTTTTTTAAAACAAATTTTGGCTTTTTCCCATACAAACAATAGAAAACCATTTTTGGATAATGCTAAATTTTTAATTTTATAATCTATGCGAAGAGTTTCCTGTTAAGTCATCATATTTACTGCATGAGGAGAGGAGTTTTAGCTCAATTTCGGCCTTATTTAGTATGCAAAGTGAACATTCATAGCTACTCCCTCTATGAAAGCAAGGTCTATTCTTGGGAGCGTTTCTCAGGGCCATGCTTTGTTCACAAATCTGTACAGTACACAGACTTTTTTTCCTTTTTTTTTTACTCTTTTTTTTCTCCAGTCTTGAATGGAGCTCAGACACAAAAACATACACACTCGGTCTCTGTCTTCCTCTTCCTGGTTGTTGCGGCAGAGCCAAAAGCTGCCTGCATCAGTAATCAGTCATTGACCATGCAGGGTTCCCAGTCAGCTTCTCTGCTGTGGAATTCATCAGCACAAGGAACCAAGGGCAGCACTTAGGGGAGTTATCAGCCTCACCAGACAGCTGGCCATGTCTGCCACTGCTATTAGCACACATGTGCACACACACACAAACACACAGGGTGCAAATGCAGTGAGATTTTCTTGATCTTGCATTAAAAGTAAAGTGAGAATATGAATACATACATGTAGACATTTGCGAGTTTGGATAAATACTGAAGATGGAAAGATATTTAAATAACACATATAATGCAAATCCCCTTGTCTGTCATTTACAGCCTATTTTAACTATTTATACAAATACACTCTTACACAAATTGATCATGAAGACCTACCTTTACTCACACACATCCACAATCCCCCCAGTGCCAGAGAGAGTTTATTCATTCAGTGGAGATTCTCTGTTTTTGCTCACTGTCGTGGGTTTGGTCGAGGCTCACTGATCCCCCCCCCCTGCACCTCTGAGCCACTACTCCCTTAACAGTAAGGCTCAGTGTAGGTAGCCCTCCGGAGGGACAAGGGCAAAAATGTGGTACAGAAAGACAGGAGGAGGGTAGATTAAGAGATGACTGGGTGAGGGGTGGAGAAAAAAAAGGTAAGGAGAGGAGGGAAAAGAACACAATATGATGGAGAAAGAAAGGAGAGGGAGGGAGAGAGGGAGAGGAAGGGCAAGAAAAGGGAGTGTGTGTGTGCGTGTGTGGGTGGGTGTGTGTATGCTGATGAAATCTGCCGTCCTCAGCAGCCTCACGTTAAAAGAAATCGGATTAGTTCTCCTCCGGGAGAGAACCTTCAGGAATGCAGATGACGGATTGTGGCACACAGGTTTCTCTCCTGGACTCTGAAAGGGCCTCACGCACACACACACACACACACAGACACACACATGCATACACACCTTCGGCAGACAAAGAACCCGGCTTTCCGTCTTCCGCTCACTTCTTTTCCCTCCAAAGGGCATTTCTTCATTTCCTCTCATTCATAAAAACATGATTGTACGTGATTGAAATAGAAAGAGGGTCGTCCTCGATACCAATTCACTTTGTCCTATTGACTAAGCTTTTTCCCACATTGACTTTGTCACTTGTCAATTTTTCCAATTTGAAATGAGTTGATTTTGATTTGATTTGATTTGTTTTGAGTAAAAAGAATCAGGGCATGAAATGTGTTATTCCCCAAGTACAAGAAAGGTAAAGCGAATTATCTTTGGTGACATTGCTGCAGGAACATATTGACAGATTTCCCAGAGACATAAAGAACATGGCAGCACAATTTAACACACGGCAGACTGTGTCAAGACACTGTCCAGTGTCCAATAAAAGTATTTTGAATTAAGGCCATGTAGAAAAAATAATTTCAACTGACGAAGGTTTACATATTGAAATGCTTTGACTGCATTGAAAAAGTGTGTGTGCAGAATTTCAGGCTTCTTCACAGTTTTTGTTCTAACTCAAAGAAGTACTTTAACATTTTTGGAAATGTGCCTACTTGCGTTATTGCAGGACTTGGATGACAAGATTGATAACTCACACATGTACATATGTTAAATGTGATGGTACAGCCAGCAGGCAGTTAGCCCAGCTTAACACAAACACTGGAAACAGAGAAACAGCCAGCTTGGCCCTGACCAGAGGTACAAAAAACAGGCTGCCTTCCTGCACCTCTACAAGTAATTAACATGTTATATGTCTTTGTTTAATCCATACAGGAGCTGAAATGGACAAAAATATCCATAAAAAGCTGAACTGCTCTTTTAAAAGTGTTAAAGTGCTCAGAAAAATAGAAAGAAAAAGACAGATGTGCAAAAAAGTTGTGTTCATTATTGCTGGAATTACTATCTATAATGTATTTTCAATTGTCACATTTTCCTTTGCTGCTGTTAAAAAGTCATTTGTGATTAATTCTGCGTGTTATTGTTTTCTCTTCCAGACTGGCATGGCGTTAACATATGATCCGGCTGCAATGCAGAATGGGTAAGAGCTTGACAGTCAATCCATCCTTGGCACATCTAATACACTCAAACTCTTGGCTCATAGGACCCCAGTCAATAACGCTGCCATACATAAAGATTAATGTAGTGTCTGCACTTTGTTACTGTTTGATTAAGGAAATCTATACGGACTTAAAATATCGTTTTTCATTGGTCAGGTCGGGTGAGAAATGGCAGAGGGGTGGCTGAGTGAGCTTGTGTGTTTTTTATGTGTTTGGGTCTTTATGTATGTGTGTGTTCCCGTGTCTTTATGTTATGATTTAATGGGGCTGTGGAAATAAATGACCCGGCAATGTGTTTTATTTTTCCCCACAGTACTGAGGCAGGAAGGAGAGTGCTAAGGCTCCCCTCTATCTCCCTCTGGCCTCAGTTATTCACAGGAAGCTCCTTATTCCCCACTTCCTAAACCACTTATCCCCCTGTGACTCTGAGTCAATCTCAACCAAAAAATTGGATGAATAGCATCACTCATTACACACAGCCTGCTTTGCTGCAAATCCGCCAAATTATAATCCCATAGATATTTGTGTTAAGCAACAGACCTGCTGAGAAAGAAATGATTCACTCCTAATACATCCGAGCAAAGTTCAGCCCTAATAAACATATTCCAGAAATGAGAAAAAAGGGTGAACTAAGTAGAAAAGAATGTAAAAGTTGTCAGTGTAATTCATTTGTAAATGCAAATTAGAAAAGAAAAAAGCAAATGAACTAAAAATGAAAGTGTAAAACAGAAATTCCATTTCACATTTGTCAGACTGTGTTTACTGGTACACAAAAATTCAAGTGCAAATGAAACTATCCCTCTCTCCATCCATCTGTTTTCTGGTGTTTATCTGGGGCCAAGTCATGATGGCATGAGGCTAAAAAAAGGTAGTCCAGATGTTACTCCCTCCTCATTTTCCAGCTTCTCCTGGGGGATCCTGAGGCGTTCCTAAGATAGATGGGACAGATAATCTCTCTGATTCGTTCTGGGTCTTCTACCAGTTGGACATGCTCAGAAAAGCTCCAAGGGAAAGCACCCAGCAGGCATCCTGATCAGATGCCTGAACCAACACAAGTGGCTCCCTTTGAGACACTTAAAACTCCCTCTGACCCGAACTCACCCCGTGTCTGAGGGTGAACCCTGCCACCCTATGACGAAAGCTGATTTCAGCCACATGTATCTGCAGTCTTATTCCTTTAGTCACTTCCTAAAGCTTGTAACTTTAGGTGAGGTTTGGAGTGCATGAGCACCAGTAAATCAAAAGCATTGCCTTCTGGCTCTGCTCCCTCTGCATCACAAAGGTTTTGGCACGATGTCTCATTTACTGCTGTTTGTTTATCTCCTTAATTGTGAATAAGACCCTGAGATACTTGAACTCCCTCACATGCAACAGCAACTCCCAGACCGTAAAAGTTCACTTTTTTTACTGGTTTCTGAAAGAAATCTAGTCCCATCCTTGGAGGTGCTGACTTTCATCCTGACTTTTTCACGTGTGGCTCTATAACCAGTGCCTTTCCACTGAGGAGCTTCCTAACTAGCTTAGAGACCTCTCCTCCACCCTCCCACTCCCCAGGAGTTCCTCAAGGTGCTCTTTGCATTGTGTTATCTGGTGGTTTGTAGCTTCCTTCTTTCCGAAAGCCCTTCATAACCTCCCAATACTCCTCGCACCCCTGGGTATTTGCTCCGAACCCAACTGAAGCCACAGCCTTTCTGGCCGAGCTTGAAAGGACTCCCTCCTCAGCTTGGCTCCCTTTTTCCACCACTGTTGTCCACCAGCAGGTTTTCTTGTTCCTAACCTCCCAAGAGACCTCTAAAGTAGGTGAAAGTTTGAGACCATGCAGACAAGAACCTCAGCCAGCTGTTTCTTTGGCACAAACTGAGCTGTTGGTTGTAGGAGCTTTGCACAAATATATTATTATATTACAAAAAGAGGACATCTTTCATGTTTGAGGTCCTCTTGTTATCAATATAGGGTCTTTGTTATATAAAATGCTCAATTATCAAGCTAATAACACAATATTAAGTATTTTTTTTTAACCCTAAAGTGGTTTTGGGGTCTCCAGGACTCCAAACAGAACATTAGAGTTAAAAAAATTAGTGTCATACACAAAATGAACATCAGACTCTATCTTGAAATTGGATGTGGGCTCATCAAACCGAGTATGTAACTATTTTAATATCCTCAGCCAGTAATATGATCTTCAGCTCAGGTGACAGAGACTATTGGACATTCAGCTTAACCTACTGGGGGATCACAGCTACGATCCACTGCTGTAAACCTTCAGCAATGAGCCGGCAACCGCACTTCTCTACAGCTCACATCAGATCTTTGCTTCTTTAAATGCATTGAGTTTTCTCCAACCTCAGCATACGACTGTGCCACTAAAGCCGGCCGGCCAGTATGGCACCATGTCGCCTTAATACAAGAATCCACATTGAAAAAATACAGACAATCTTCTGCTTTATATCAGGACAAAGCTCAATTTCATGTGATAAAACCTGACTTTTCAATTGAGAATCTTCGAAGCCATTTCATGAAACTTTTATGTGGTATTTGGCTATAAATGGACAAGTGTTTGCTCTGAACAAGCTACAGTATAAACCCAGTGTGTTTCTGTGTGTGTCTGTGTGTGTGTTTTTGCATCTTAGATATCTTATGTAGACAGAGAAGCCTTTCTTAGACAAAGATATCTTAGTTAACACCCATTTTTGTGTTAAAGGAGTGGAGCAATGTGTAACAAGTGGCTAGAATTTATGTTTCAAATATTCAAAAGCTAAAATAACTCACAGAATAAAAACAGAATGCAAAGGACCAGGTGTGATGTTATTCACTGAAGTTTAGCATGCTAACCAGCTAGCCACAGCCCTTCCTGTCTCACATTTGATTTACCCTGTTAACTCATTGTAACACACCTCATTTAAACCAAAAAGACACACAGAGTAAATAAAACTTAGCAAAACTATCTTGGTTGTCTGCTGGCCACGCTATTAACACCTACATTTATCTGGTGCTTCAACCTCCCTCACTAGCTGCACAGCTAATTAAGCTAAGAAGCATAATTAAGCTAAATTAGGCTTAATTAAACTAACAGCAGCTACTAGTTACAGCCAAAGAGAGCTACAGCAAAAAGAATAATGATTAGCAGTTAAAGGTTACTCTGGTAATATGCTGCCCCCTACCATTTTTACACATTATACCTTTAAAATAACAGATTTTAATGTTAGCATTATGTTCTACGTACATAATATGAATTTAATCAATTAATTTTCTCCTCTCCTTCTGCTCTCTCTCCCCTCCACTGTTCTTTACCTCCTTTCAACTCCCTTTTCTCCTCCCCTTTTCCCCTTTGTCTCCCTCTGCATCCCTCTCTCCATCCTTCCTCAGGTTCTACTCCTCGCCTTACAGCATCGCCACCAACCGCATGATTGCACAGACCTCCATCACGCCCTTCATCGCTGCTTCCCCCGTTAACACATATCAGGTGGGCTAAAATGCACTGCCTTATGGGTAGATTGTCATATGTGTAATAGGAGGGTTTGCTTTGTGTAGGGGGGATTGAAGAGAGGGGGCGGGCTGCAAAACAGCATGAGGTTCTCTCTTCCTCTCTCATCGTTTCTTCGGCACTCCAGCTGTGCCCGATGACATCTGTTTCGTAGGCGGCGCGCACCAGGCATCAGAAAACAAGCAACGAAAAAAAAAGCTGATAGGTAGAAAAAAATAAAATCACCCGTCAACAATGAAAGTGTCTAGGAAAAACAAACACTTTCCTCCCTCTCAGTTTCCTGACCTCTTTTGTGCTCCCTCAGCTACTAATGCAGGAGGAAGCTGATTTTTTTTTTTTGTTGTTGCTTTGAATTGTTTTGTTATGTTTGTACCAACTTCACTACAATCGCTTCCTCTTCTAAAGTGAATTTTATCATTCCTCACGGCTGTGATCTGTGGAATAATGACACGGAAGTGAGCAGGAACGTGAAAATTGGCTGTGTGAGATGTCAAGAGCGTTAACCGCTTTCCGTCACCGCAAATTTCACGCAGCACCTTCTGCCAAATCTAAACATCTAGAGGCGCTGCCACTGTGCCCTCTAGCTCAGACTCTATCGTTTAACATCAGCTCAGTTCAGTATCCAGAGACAGACAGACGAGGAGGGTGAGCAAAAAGAAAGAACATGAAGGATAGATGGGAAAATAGAGGGGACAGATGGAGAGAAAGACAACCAGGGAGAGGAGGAAGGATCGTGGGGGTGGTGGTGTGATGGCTCAGGTAGGAGGGGGAGGTGTTGCTGAAGGTTGCCGTGCCCGTCTTTGAGGCACGCTTGATTAAAACTCTGGTCCAGTACCTGCGGTGGAGGGGTAGGGGAAAGATGAGGAGGGAGAAAAGTGGGACAGGGCGCGTCTCTAATCCTCTCTCGGAAGGCTTCCCAAATTGATTTATCAAAAACAATGGCCAGGCTTTTGAGGAATATTAATCCTCACAGTTTCAATATCGGGCAGCTCTGCCACTGCTTCCTGTAATATTGCCCTTCAGCCAGTCATGGCAGGAAGGTGAGTCCTTCATCTTCTGTTCAAGTACAAAGACACAAAAAGAAAAAGAGAAGACACGTCAGGCAGCCATATATGCCAGATAAAAGGAAATCACTTCCTTTTATTATAGAAACTATTGCCTTTATAATAAAAATCTCAAGGTGCATGGAAACGACTATATATGCCATTCCTCCTTTTATGT
>JAPZDY010000008.1:6281241-6300048 GCA_029783645.1 Ctenochaetus hawaiiensis | reverse complement strand
TTAGATGTCAGTATCAAGCAAATTACATCCACGTATTATTAACAACTTTTAGAGTGACAAAAAGAATTGGATCGGTACCGGATCGGCATTGCCCGTCCTCAAGGCTGCAGTATCAGTATCGGTATCGGATGTGAAAAAGTGGTATCGAGCCATCCCTAATTAAAACTGATGTGAAAGAGGTCACTCACAGTGACAGTCACACAGAGACTTAAGCAGCTCCCTTCAGCTCTACATTTTGGCATCTTAGCTAAGTGGTTTTGTTGCCAACAACTTGTTTTTTTTTTTATTCTGGACATTCTGATCATAATATCCAACTGCAACAGTTAGCTCTTTCCTGCATTTAAATAAATGTATGGCAAAAGCAGTGACAGAGAAAAGTTAGCAACTAGCCGCTCAACATAGTAGAGCATATGGCAGAAAAAGAGCCACATATCTACCTCAGGTGAAGACCAAACCAGAGCTCAAAGGAGTGTTAATAATGAACACTGATTCATAAAGTTGTGGGAAAAAATATTAAAACATTAAATTTTATGCAAAAAAATACCAAAAATGACCCTTGGGGTGAAGACTTACTTTCTTAACACATTTGCATAGACAGTTTGCTGGAGGACTCCACTAACTGGCATGCCAGACTATTCAGACTTAAACTAAGAATGTACTAAACTTTATTTAGTGGCGCATTATTGCTGCCTGTAGATCAGTTAAATAATACATCACATAAAACCTTTGGCAGGACCAATATCATGTCCCCCACATGAGTTTACATCCATCTGCATGTTAAAAAAAAAACAAAACAGGGAGTCGCCCCTGTTCAAAAACTGCTCCATAGTTAAGAGTGAGCACAAACTCCAAATGTTACCATTAATACTAAAATAGTAAACAGTAAAATTATATACTGTGAAAAGCTGCTGATAAGAATGTGTTTAAAGAAGTGATTAAAAAGATGACGCACTCATGCCAGCGTAAACCCCTGCAGTCAAGATGTTAACAGAGCCTTGAGGCCGAGATATGGAAAGCTTTTCATGGTGAAGTGATACAGCGCTGTGATTCACAGCTGCTGGTGTGCTACTCCACTAGCTTCCATCATGGTGGCGCCTTACAGCAAGGATCAATAGTCATCAGAATCCCTCCCCACGCTGCTCTGCCATTAATAACCCGCAGTGAGTGGCTGGATGCTCTCCCCTTGACCAACTGTTATCCTCCATCCTAGAACAGGATGTAATAGAACAGCATGTCAACACAAAAAAAGGACAGATAGGTGATTTATTTGAACAATTTAAATATGCAAACATGCCATGCTACATTCCACCGCTACAGTTTTAGAGACGTTGTTGTTGATGTGAAAAACTGAGATCCTAAAGAGCCCTATCATCCTTGTACCCAACAAACATAAATTTTGCTGTCTAACTCGGTGCAGTGCGGAGGCCCAAACCACTGTGGTACCGGAGTGGTTCTGTCTATGGTATGGATTTCCATCTTGCATTGCTGCATTGCGGTCTGATTATATACTGAAGTTATATGTGATGGAGAGTGATGGTAGAGAAGAGACTTGAGGAGTGTACTCACACAAGTCTCGCTGAGGAACTATTCAGGCCTCCCTGTTCATCAAACATACGCACACACCATCTGTTCCAGGTGTGTGTGCATGTGCATGGATAAGTGTGTCTGTGTGTCTGTGTGTGTGTGTGAGTGGGAGACTGGGAGAGTGAAACACCATTTATTGCCAATTAGGGATGCTTTATATTGCCCAAACCTGTCACCTTACCATGGGCAGGGAAGTATTAAAAGAGTTGAAACTGGACGAAAATCATCTTTATCACCATAGCAACCTAATTCACTGTAGCCAGGCTTGACATCCCCCTGACTCTCCACAGCAGCGACTGCACGAAATTTGCCCTGCTCAACCTGCCACATTAAATAGGTTAACTAATGGTTATGGTAGGAGAAGAAATCTTATCTTATTAAATTTTCTTGTTAAATCTAATTTAAATTCCTTTTGCAGTCCTGCAGAGAAATATAACATTTCAAATAGACATTCTTCCTTTGACAGGGAGATTTTGATATTGCTAATTATCTCCCGCTCCTCTTCATTTGCTTTCATGCAGCCCTCACAGGTGAGCCAGCTGAATAAGTTAATGGGGAGGAGAGGCGAAGACAAAAAGTCCCAAGGAAAATTGGTATGCATGGTTTCGATTCGCCGGGGAGAAGGTCACTTCAACGATCTGATAGGCCCTTTTAGAAGATAGCAGGTTGAGAGAGAGAGAGAGACGGAGAGAGAGAGCGAGCGAGCGAGTGACAGGAAGGTGAGAGGGAAGAAGGGATGACACCGAGAGGTAATGTGGTAAAGTGTCAGGAAGTCTGGATATGCCACCTCACCTCGTCCTGAGTGTGACAGCCCTGGAGGTGTGATAACCTTAAATTCACACACACACACACACAGTCATACGAACGCACACTAACATCCATCCCAGGGCATCCTCCTGGCCATGTGTAGCGACGGTGGGGGAGTTAATCACCCATGTCCGTGGCCTTTAGCTGCTCTCATTAGCGGTGAGCGGTGGAGCCGTACCCGATCCATTAGCAACGCTGCCGGTAATGACACTTCACCAGCACCGCCGGGCCCACGGCCAAGAAAGGCTCCGCAGCCCCGGCACAGCCCCTCCATTACTGCCTCCTACTGCATATTGCCGCCACGCTTTTTAGCACTGGCAGGGGGACTGAGAGGGAAAGGAAAAAATAAGACAGAAAAAAAGGGATTGTACTTCACTTTTTTCCCTCGGTTCGGAAAGCAGCAGGAAGACGGAGAGAGGCGTAGAGGCAGCCTGGTGGCTTTTATCTGGGATCACATCCGTTGGCGCTGTACTGCAGCATTATCGTCTCAAGCCTCTTTGTCTTTGTCTGTCTTTCGCAGGCACACACACACACACACACACACACACGCATGTTCCCAACTCACAGCTGCACACAGGAGAACACATACACTACAGCCACATGCACAGTTGGATAGACAAATAGTGATAAGTCATCTTTTTATGCATCGGCATGTGTTAATTAAATAGAGGCACACACACACACACACACACACACTGGCAGATCAGGCTTACATTGGCATGCATGTTCACCACACACACTCACACACACATGCACAACATGCATTCACAGCAAGTCCCTGGGAAAGCCTGACACGAAGTGCTGTGTCCTCATTCATATTGCATGTGAAAGCCCCATGGCTGTCATGTAACCGAACTTGTGTCACGTCGGTAAAATGGCCATCATGGAGCGAGCTAGCACCCAGTTAAAAGCCAGGGCAGGCATGACTAAAGGAATATAGGCCACAGGCAACAGACCTCCTACCTTCTCTTTCCTCTCTCTCTCTCTCTAACTCTCCCTTCATTTCCTTCAGCTTTCTTTTTTTTTTTCATCTTCTCAGCTGTGACCATGTGCATTTGCCTGCCTGTGAAGTTTTGGTGGAACAGGAGGACATCTCTTTTTTTTTCCTCCTCCTTCTCCTTCTCTGTCTACCTTGCGTACATCTCATCTGCTCTGCTTTGCTATTTGAGAGTGCACATATATTCTTTTAGCACCCTCTAAAGGATGCTTAGGGCACAGCAAGCTTCCAGACTCAGTTGTTTTCAGGGATAATTGCAGTGTATAAAACTTTCAAGGAATTTTAATATCAGAGAAAATTCTTTTTTCTCCCATTTTTTTGTTAGGATCACAAATATCACAAATGCGTGTACTGTTTGTGTATTGTGATGTTGTGCAGAAGGAGCTTTTATGCGCAAGGATTTAAAAAAATGTGTCTTTTGTTTCTTTCAGTACATGACTGCTGCAGCTGCCGCGGCGCCTATGCAAGGGACCTACATTCCCCAGTACACTCCTGTGCCTCCAACAGCCGTCCCTGTCGAAGTAAGACCCACAAACACGCACAAGTTACTTGATGAAAAAAATAATCTCGCTTTGTTTACCCAAAGGAGGACATCATTACTCCTGACAGCCCACTCACTTCCTCCCACAAGCGCTCACTTCATCCATTTATAAACCTGGCCGACACATCAACAGATCAAAACAGTCATTAAATAGACAGATTACATATTAAACGCGCTGTAAATTGCTCTTATTCTCTCTAAACTAATGGCCTTGCACCACCAGCAAATAGGGAGGATAAAAACTGCAAGCAAAGCAGGATGAGTCAGAAGTTTTATAGTATTTTGGAAAGACATTTGAAGTGCAGCACAGACTTTGTCACTTCTTCGGCGACTGTCTCAGCTCCTGGCAGGCTCGGGCAGTCCAGCCTGAGAAATGATGAACATGGAAAGCGAGCGGGCAGGCGGGCCCGGCGAGGAGAACGGGGCCGGCTGTCTGGCGGCTGACAGTGCAGTCGTATTCAGATGGACTATCAGTCGTGTATCAGATGACAGGAGCTGAAGTGAGACACAGTGCCGGCTATGCTGTCTCTCTCTCTCTCTCTTTTCCCCTACAGTCAGTCCAGGCTGGTGGGAAGCAGGAACACACACACATCTGTCAGCCGCAGAGCTCTGCTTAGCCCACCAGCAACGGACAATGACAGTTTCCTCTGACAGACCCATTAGTCGCTCTTCCCCCTCTTATATCCCCCTCCCCAGAGAGTTTCTGATGAAGGAGTGGGATGGAGGAGAGAGATGTAGTTGTACCGTAGCCCCTGGCGCCTCTTACCTATTCCATCCTCACCGTCGTCCTCTCAATGCCAGCGTCAGCAGCGGGGTGTATATCACTGTACCAGCCAGGGTCTGGAGGACTGATGTATAGACAGGACGCAGTATCCTTGAGAGCTTGTTAAAGGTGATTGAGATGACTCAATGATGGGCCGATCTGTAATGTAAGACACGAGAAAAAGCTCAGAGGTTGTTGTGATGAATTTAGTTCACTCGGCCGTCTGCAAAGTTTTTTAGCTCAAACATACCTGCAGGAAATTTAGCACTTTTATAATGCGAGCATGCTTGTCTCAGATACACAGATCTCTTTGCAAATCACAGTAAGGCGATGTTGGCTCCGTTTTCTTTGTTTGCATTTCATTTAACTACTGACATTTCCCCTTAAATTTTCTTTACATTTTTTCTCTTTAATCAAACCTTATTTTAAACTGCGGCAGTAACTTGAGGGGAATTTTGAAATTTAAAACAGCAACTTTTACCTTGCATATTTAAAACAAAATTCAAGGTTTGTCTCACTGTTGTTTCACAGGCATTTATGATGTTTTCTGATTCACTATAATCTTTGGAAGAAAAAGTTGATTATTTTAAGTGAATATCTGTGTTTGTATGTCACAATATTAGTGCAGTGATTGTCCAGTCAGTCTGAGAAATGATGATTATATAATTTTATGTTATTTCAAAACAGTTGTGTTTAATATATTTTTTATTATTATATTATTATATTAACTATAGTTTTTAAGCCCCAAATAAGAAGTTTGTCTTGAAACATTTACTGCATTTACATCATAGAATGCACTGTATAGTTTGAAGAAAAAAACTTTTCAACAGGTAATATTTAAGACAAACTAACAGAAGATCAGTATAAAGTGATTCCCTCTTACAGGACAGAAGGACATGCAACTATACAGATAAGCATTGAGAGTGGAAAAAAGTATTAAAAAAATACTTTACCCCGATTCACTATCATATTTTTTAGCAGGAAGTGCTCAGCATCGCAGACAGACTCTTGTTAAAGTTCAGAGCTGACACATTTCCTCCGGTGTGTGTGTGTGTGTCTGTGTGTGTGTGTGTTCTCAGGGAGTGGTGACGGACGCCTCCCCCCAGACAGTGGCTCCCTCGTCACAGGAGGTGGCTGGCCAGCAGCAACAGATCCAGGTGGACAGTGCTGCCGACCATGTTCCTGCTTACTCATACCAGTCCAAGTAAGTCCCTCAGTGACGCAGGACGGCCGCTGTCATCTGTTTTAAAATGGTGTTCTCATTTTTTAGGGTTGTTTTTATTATTTGTTATTCTTTTTTTTATATTTCTTTTTTTTTTGTAAGTATTAGGGGTGGGTCCTAATGTATTGTGAAAAAACATCCGAGATTTAGATAAAAGCCAGTCATTACTGTGTATTTACCCTGTTACATTCTCAGTGTGTATTAGATCAAAGTTGACAGTGTTGCAAATCAGTAAGCAGTTAAGCTTAATGATTATACAGCATTTTTAATTAATTTTTGCATCATTGTGCTAAAATCCTTTGTTTTGTTGGATGTTTTTGACCATATTGCCTTCTTTTTCCAAGCAATATTTTCTTATATCAGGTCACTTTGTTGTCTTACAAACAAATTTTGTCTTAAACAGGATTTTCACTCCCTGCATTTATCTCTATGTTGTATAGAAATGCTTCCTGTTTGTGAATAATTTGGCCGACTAAAGCGATATTATTAAGCAAAATATAAAATTTAAAACATTTTGCACTTGTCAGTAACAAAAGCATTTCAGTTGCATTTCTTTGACAAATATTTTCAGTTAAGCAGTACAAAAACACTAATCTGGGAATTAAATAAAATGAGAGTTTTCAGAGACGCAGCAGTGCCGTTTATGAAATGACTTAAATTGTTCCTGGCTGCTGTTGTCATTTTCTTGTCATTTTGAAAGCACATTCTGCTTTTCTGACCCGATCAGAACTGTTTAACGTGCTTCATTTCGCCTCAGTCTTCTGACTGTGCTGTCAGCTGTCAGCTCGATTGCCTCTCTGTGTTTGTAATATTGTGCTTTGATTACAACTGCAACCCCCCCATCTCTCTCTCTCTCTCTCTGTCTTCCTCTCTCTGTTTTCTCCTCTTTCATCAGATAGCAACAGCCTGAGCGAATGTTCCTGTGACAGCGTTGCCTTGAGACAGAAGGTGGCTGCACTGTGAATGCGAGGAAAAAGAGAAAAGAAAGAGATTGCTTCCAGATTGCCCAGGCACCAAAAAAGAGACACTTTTTTCATTTCCTACCTGGCCTATGAGAAAAAAAAAACACATGAGAAGGAGGTAAAGAGTGCTGAGGAAGGGGATGGGGAAATTGCTGGGCACAGTGCAAACAAGTGAAATTGTTTAGTCTGGGAACCTGCCTGAAGGGCTGGGCTGAAGCTTGAAAAGTTTCTCAAATAAAAATCTCAACCAATAAAAAAAAAAAAAAAAAAGACGAAAAAAACAAATAAAAAAATGACCAAAAAAAAAAAAAAGGTTGAATGTGCAGGTAGGTGACGAAGTTTATTTTGTAATTAGAAAAGGGGAGTCAAGTTTGAGATACACACAGAGATTGTCTTCCTCAGATATTAAGCTACAATTTCTTTTCACTCTTTTTTATGTTCTAGTGTTAAATTTTAGTTTTCTAGATATATTCGAAAACAAAGTGTTTTTTCTTTCTTGAATCTTCATGGCCTTAATTTGAAGGGCGCCAGAAACTTTTTACAGAGTTAAAGTCTGACGTCTGGTTAGGGAAATAAAAAAAATTTTAAAAAAGCAAACGAAATCAGTGTCTTGGACCACTTGGACGGTACAAGACCCTGGAGGAGTTGTTCTAAAGAGGAAAAAAGAAATCTATCTACATAAGCTGTACAGATTTAATAGAGAAGAGCTTTTTTTCGTTTCTTCATTAGAAGAAAACTTTGATAATTATTATGTCAGAGGTTACTAAGTGTCAGAAGAAAACAAAATGTCTTTTGGGGAAAAAAGACTCGGGGGAGGGCAGTGTGGTTGGAGGGGGGGGGACCTCGAAGAGATTTTTCACAATGAGGAAAAAAAAACTAAAAACATAAGAAAAACATGCTGCATTGTGGATGCAGTCTGTTGCAAATGCTGAACTTGTTTTTTATTATCATAATTATTATTTTACATGGCAAAAGTTGCTGTTAATGACATTAGTGCTTTTTATCTGCCACATTTTACCTTTTTTATGAGCTTTAAGATGTTTTTAGCCCGCTTTGCTTGTCACACTGCAAAAAGATTCAAAAAAAAAAGAAGAAGAAAAAAAATTATAAAATGAGTTTCAAAAAAAAAAAAACTACGGAAAAAATTCTGGCAGTGAAATAAAAATTCAGTAGATTCAGTAGGAGCTTATGGTTTAAACCAATCAGTGCAAAAGCAATAGAAGAAATTGTTGACAATTTCTGTAGTCTTTCCTAGTTGTGGATCAAATGCAGCCCATGGATGGCCATTTTTATACCAAAGATGAAGAGACACTCTGAACCAGAGTTTTTGTTTTGTTTTTGTTTTCCTTTTCATTTTTCAGTTTGATTTTGTTGTTGTTGATGTTGTTGTTGTTGATGATGTTACTGTTGATATTGTTGTTGATGTTGTTGCTGTTGTCGTTGTTTTTTTATTTGACCTTGATGGCCGGACCAGTCCTTACTATCCTTCTTATCATCTTCTTTTCACCGGGTTTAAGCTAGTTTTTCCACGGTTGTCCAAGCTGTTACAAACACACACACACACACACATATATAAACCTACACACACACACACACACATCTAAATCCGCACACACCGTACAAACTCGTACACACACAACAAACAGTATTTAAAGTGTGATGCAACCAGTGGCAGTCCTACCAAAAGTCCTTTTTTCTTCTTGACTGTTTATTTCTTTCCGTCTCGTCATTTTTGCGATGCTTTCACAGACCGTGGGTGCATTCCACCTCTCCGTCTTTCTCTCTCAGACCCTGCAGGGACGACTTTAGGAAACAGACTGGGGAATGTTGCTCGCCTCGCTCTGTGGTCGACGACACATTGCTTCCAGCTTTGTCCTCTTAGTGATTTCTGTCCTCAGTCTCTTTATCTCTTTAATTCAACCATAACCAACTCATTCATTTCCCAGCATACGGAGCTTCAGTGTTTAAATGGGAATCTCCCTTTTCGACCTCATTGTAATCTCATGGAGACATCACCAAACCTAAGTCACATTCTGACTATTTTTCCGCCCAGAAAACCAGATGAGTGCTGTTTGCTGTGTGTTGTTCTTTTTTGTAAATTGCTGGTTTAAAAAATTTTAAAACTTTGGCCGTCTTTGGCAATGATTGCAAAACCTTCAAGGAACTTTATGGCACTAACTTTCTGTTTTTGGCAGCAGAGCAATTTAAAACAAATGTGAAGAATGGATAGAAAAGCTGACCTTTTTCAGAAATAAGCTTCTTTCTTTCTTTAATGTCTGTCGGGCAGATATGAAGCTACAGTCAGCAGCTAGTTAGCTTAGCTTGGCACAAAGACTGAAAACAGCGGGAGGCAGCTAACCTGACACAAAGGTTACAAAATCCGTCCACCAGCACCTCTAAAGCTGACTTTTTTTTACCTCATCTAGTAGAGACGTTGAAAAAAAATTTACATGGATAAAAAGGCACTTTGTGGTTTCACGGGGGTTCATGTGTGCATTATTTCTTGGACAGGCGCAGTGATGTCACAGTAAAATCATCACTGTGAGACCTTGAAATTACTGAAATGTTGCACAATTCCTTTAACACATGTAAACACAGGCAGAACTCTTTTACTCACAGCAAAGCAGGAAACCTTGGTTTGTAAGACCTGTTTGCATCGTAAGCCTACCATCACTCTGTGACACTAACAAGGCATGAAAGAAGTGTGTTTAAAGGCCAGAAAAGGGCTGTCTGTCCTGAACATTCCCCTGTGCATCTGCCCAAACACAAGCAGAGGAGGTCAGCACACCTGTGGGAACTAACTAGGCTCCTCAACAGGCACAACAAGATGTTGACGGCAGCTCCTTCCTCGACCCCGCCACTGAGTGTCAGTTACACCACTGGTTGTCCCAATTTGTTGCACAAATAACCCCGTCTCATCTCATCCTGTCTTTCCATCCCAGAGCTGTGTGAGGTTTTTCAATGATTTCATCTCTGAGGATTGTCCCTCCAAAGAAATTGCCTGTGGGACAGCGGCAATTTCTGCTGCCATTACAGCAGCCTTGTGTGTCAGGAACGCTGTGTGTCTGCTCTGCTCGCCCATGTCCGCCCGCACTGCCCCGCTGTGGTGCTACAGTGCTAAAAAGACCAGTTTTTTCCCTGCTTCACTGGCACCGTTAATGTGCCATGGCCAAGCCAGGCTCCTTTTGCTCTCATTTTCCCTCATTCTCTCCCTCTTCCCCCTCTCTCTAAGGTTTCTTCTCTTTATTGGATGGTGCGGAAGCAGAACCACAAACCAATTTCAGTCATTCTCGCAATGAGGCTTGACAGGCCCAATTTGTCTCCCTTCGGGGCAATAGGATCCACTCCAGTGTCCCTCAAAAGACCCCTTTCTTCCAGGCAGAGAGGGAGCTTTTTGTTTGGTGACAATTGCAATTGAGCTCTTGAAGTTCATGTGACTCATTCAAAGTCGAGCGCTGCATTTCGGGACATGATGGCATGTTGTGCACATTACAGGCGAGCTATGTGACGCATGGCGATGTTTGTAACGAACAATCAAACTGTACATCGAGTGCCTTTGAACAAAGCTTCCAGATGATTCCAAATTATCTGTTTGGTAGTTAAATAAAGCACATGGAAGACCTTGTTTAATTCAGCCGTGCTAAAGAAATTCTACACGTTGTTGAAGCCACTCTATGGTGCTAAAGAGGAAGCAGTCTCGGGCTTGTGCCTTCATTGTGTTCGCAGATCTCTGTGACGAGCCAGCCACTGTTGATCATTTGGCCGTGAACTCGCTCTAAAAAGGCCACCTGTCCACCTGACGACACACACACAAAAAAAAAAAGGCACACAGATTCCATGAAGTGAACTGACTGTCAAAGCCATACGTACTTAATCTTTTTCCTCAGTCACGATGTAAATACCTGCTGTAAATTCTTTTCTTCCAAATACCAACGGAGGTCAAAAGCCAAATGTGTCGATCAAACCGTCTCTTATTGACCGTTTAGATGTTTATTGTCCAATCAAATCAACGCCGGCCCTCTTCCTTTCATCTGTTCTGACACTCAACATCTGCTTTCACTCGCCCTCAGGCTATGATTTGCTCTTCTATCCCAGTGAACAAGTCTCTCCCACATAAGCGTCTTTAACGGTTAAAGCCTGACAAATGTCGGGTTTTAAGGCTCCCTGGACTCGTCTTCATCTCTCATCTGTTCGTCCCTGTAGCATGAACCCAATGCATTACATTCCTGACTCATTTTAAGTGTCCTACTTAAAGAACGGAGCTGCTAAACTATAACTTTAACCAGATTTAAGCTAGTGTGTGTGTGTGTGTGCATGTGTGAAGAGTTGTTTTTACTCAACAAATCAACTTTAAGTGAGGTTACGAATGCAGCGTAAGTTCTGTAGACTTTTACAGCGGCTGAGTATAGGAGACATTTTTTGAACTGAACA
This sequence comes from Ctenochaetus hawaiiensis, assembly GCA_029783645.1. NCBI lineage: Eukaryota > Metazoa > Chordata > Actinopteri > Acanthuriformes > Acanthuridae > Ctenochaetus > Ctenochaetus hawaiiensis. The sequence continues at coordinate 6,288,741 of JAPZDY010000008.1, read as the reverse complement.
GGACTCATAACGCAGGAGTTGCACATCGGAGAGCAGAGCATCCTACAAATAGCCTGAGATTCAATAGTAATGACATTATGGAAAATAGGATTACAAATAGCCAAGAGATTATGGAAACTGCACAACATAGAATGTCAACTCTATTTTGCTAATGGAGATTCAAGAAAGAAAAAGATGTTAAGGCAGGTGTTTGCTTTGGCTGTACGGTACCAATATTTCACAGATCTGAAAGATTACCTGACTGAAATGAAACAGAAATGGCTTTTTCTTAATAGCACAAAGGCATAATGTAGCTTTTCAGAATACCAATACCTTCGTGGAAATGTACAGAAGGCATGCCTGCAATTTTAAGGAGGCTGTAGCAGAAACACTCTGCTTAGCTCATGTGTCAGCACAAACCAGCTATACCAAGAGAGAAAGCCTGCGTGTGTGTGTGTGTAAGAAAGAAAGAGAAGGGGATCATTAGCTCCTGTTGCCGGGCAGAGGTGGTCATAGCCTGGAGTTTCTCCTTCCTCATGCAGCCGTGTGTCCTCTGTACAGGGCTTCAGGAGGTGACGAGCTTGACCCGTCGCTAATTAGTAACACACACACACTCTTCCCTTCCTACACATTCACACAAAGACAGATCCTCTCTCTTCTCTTCTGTACAGTCACTCATCATTTTCCGTCTTCTCCATTTGTCAGTTTTGTTTTTGATGCACTTTTTCACCACTTGCCGTCCGTCCCGTTAATTCCCATCCTTCCCTTTCTTCAAGTCCAGCATCAGCATCTTTTCAGCTTCAGGGAAAACATGAAAGACTCCAATATTTTTCTCCATCGTTGTCTGATGATCTCACCTGCTCTTAGAGAAAAATGGCCAGAGATCCAGGGGCCTTTCTCACTAAGCTACAATTTACTATGTGAAAGCTTGTCCTTTTGTGTTAGTTGTAGCATTTTTTCACTAAAACAAACACCATCCTCATGGTCAATGCATAAGCATGTGAGAGCCCTGCAGGACTTTGGAAGCAGTGATCATTTGTGAAACGTGATGCTGCCACCTCATAGCTTTTGAAAAACAGCTCATGGTTCATAAGAGAAGTTGCTGCTGTTGCATTTATTATTATTTATAAGCAGAAATCTCAGATTAGAGGTGTAACGTCCTTGTTCTCAAGTCATTCATATTACTGAGTAAAGGTCAGGATGATATTGTTTGCTGCCATAGTGCCGAAAAGTTTATGCAATCATATATTAAACCTGCAGTGCTGGACTTTTACATTCAAATTAAAGTTTGTTTCTAGCTGTTGCTGTACAGGTTGATATGATGCTGGTAAAGCCCTCCTCCTCCAGGTGAATCTCCCTGTGGCAGAAATTTTTTAAATCTGGTTTCTGTGACGACGTTCCTGCATCAGCACATCAGTAGTGATGCATTTCATGGCAATCAGCAATCATTGGTTTGTCAGAGCTGAGGGAGAGAGACCGTAGTGATGGAGGAGGCTACAGCAACAAAGAGTATGGCATCTCAAGCATGAGGGCAGTGTTTGTGTAATTACTCTCATTGCCAGAAGGGGGAGAGAAAAGTTCGGCAGTGCAGGATCAAGTGTTTGAAGTTGTGTTAAGTATGTTGTTCAGAGATCAACCACGGAACAAAGATAACGTATAAATGAACAGAATGCAGTAAATCTCACTCATCTGGTGCCCAAAGAAAGTCTGATCAGATGCTCAGAATTGTTTTCCAGCTGCTGTTCGATGCAGGAAGACGATAGATTACTGTACACTTTGTCTAACGTGGGGAAGTGCATCATTAAATTCCCCCTCAGTCGTCTTTGGATAAAACACACACACACACACACACACACACACACATACACATACACCCTCTACAAGGTAAACCTGGTCTTCTGTGAGCTTACCTTCTCTGAGATACCTGATCAATACAGATCTTGAGACTTTACCTAATCCTGGATTTCTCCAGTGTCAGTTTTTTTTTTAAAGCGAGGTTCTTGCTTCACTGCCTTTTTTAAAAAATGCTTTTCTCAATCCGTCCCTAGCTTTTCTCCAAAATCACTGCAGCCATCGTTAAACCTGACGTGTTCCAGAAAGTCAGCGTGGCGGCTTTGCTTCCCCGCAGAAATAACTCATCGGATGTGTTGCATGTCATACTCAGTCGTTGTGAGGCTCTTTTGGACTCAGTCTTGTGAACGGGGTTGTAGCCCTTTGCACATCGATTCTCCTGTGTTTGGAAAACAGTAGTTCAGAGTTACTCTCACAACCTGTCTCCCACAAAGTGTAAAGGAGAACCGTGGCTCAATAACTCATCACAGACCAGCACTCACACACACACACACACACACACGAACACACACCCTCTCCACACACATAATGCAGTGGGAAAATTGCTCAAACTACCCCCCACAAGAGCGAGGTCCTGTGCTTTTTAATTGATGCTTCGGTCCACCTTTGATGAAGGCTATCGATTGGCCACACAGCCCCGGGAGCACAGCCAGTCAGCCAGTCCCCCCCCCGTGAAGTTCAAACAGCTCCCTGAGAAATACAGAATCCAGCAATCACTAGGAAATGGCCGACCAAATTGTTTAGCAATAGCCAGCACAGAAAGCGTGTTAGGCGTGGGGTTCATTTCCCAGATAAATAAAAAAAAAAGAGGAACTATTTATTAGGACAGCAGAGCGGTTTTTTAAGTTTGTTTTTTCGTTAGTTTTTTCTCTTTTTTTGTTTGTTTTTCACTTTTCTTTGTTTCAGCGCCGAGGAGGACATGGTCACGCCTCGCACACGCTGCTCGGTGTGTGTGATCTTTGAGAAACTATCTGTACATCTGTGGATGTTAGGATTTGACTTGGGTTTTATGAGTTGTTTTTTTCTCTCTGATGAAGCTTTCAATAAAAAAACGTGGAAAAAAAAAAAGCACCAATGAGCGCTTGTTTCTTTTCTGCATCGTAAATGATTGTGCTTCATCAAAGCTAGTTGTTTTCTTGTCCTCCAGCCATTATTACGGAAACATTTATTATGCACAAAGCAACCTCAAAGGGAACACACACACACACACACACCAAACACACCATCCTCTCCATAACCCATTATCTACGTATATGACTAAATTGGAGTGGGAAGCGAGGAGGAAGCCCTGTTATTATCATCCAGCCTGATGGCATCTGCTGCGCTTTGACCTTGGTCCTTCACATCCTCTTATAATTACAGCCTTTGCAAATGGAGCTAATACCTCTCGATGGGATTTCCCCCATCAAGGCTCACACGTACTTGAATGGGCGTAAAGTCGTCATAATCAAAGATTGAGGAGCCTGCTGGAGGAGGAAGTGGATCGATGGCAATCAATCCTCCTCTTCACTCTCATTTAGGCCCAATCAATTGCTGTCCTTGTCACCTCCCAGGGACGTCTGTTCTGTCAATACCACGGCTGCACAGTAGCCAAGTTTCCACTGCCTGAGACGTCTCTGCAAGATCAAGGCAAACAAGGCCAGCACTCCAAGACAAAGGACATCTTAATAGAGAACAATTGACTGCTTGGATTAGACTGAGTGTGTGTGCATGTGCACTCCAAAGTGCAAGATTACGCCGTCCAAAGCTTCCCTTTCTTTTTCTTTTTTTTTTTTTTTTTGCATCTGAGAACACACAGAAGTACCTCAGTGCTTGACAGAGATAACTGCCGGTGTGGTACATTTACAGCAATTTAAAACATTTTACTGCTCCGAGAGACACCTCCGTGGTGCCATGATTTTCTCCACTACACACTCTATGGCTGTTAAATCCGGGGGAAAATGCGGTGGGATCCTTTATCGAGTGAAATGCCACAGATTCAATCTCACTCCCTTGGAGCCAGGCAGCCTCCTTATCTGGACTCATAGAGATGTAGCAGCTGAGCACCACAAGGGTGCAGCATACCAACACAGATGTTATCTGGTGTGCTTATTTCACAGAGGAGTGAGAACCCCTCCACACGCATGCACACACACACGCGCACACACACACACACACACACACACACACACACACACACAAAACCACTGGATACAGATCAAGGACACCTCCAGTGGGTGAAACATGACAGCAAAACCAGCCTGCCCATCAAGCGTTTGCCATCTGCTGAATATATATGTAGATTAGGGAGTAAAAAGCCTGGACAAGCATTAAAATATATCTGTCCTACTTGCTGTACAAATTGTCTGATTGATGTGCATTTATATAGGATAAAAATGCTCTATGAGGCATCCCAGGATGCAGCATTTGGTGTTGATAAGGGAGCTGATGGCAAATCCTGGCAGGAAGCTTCTCTGTGACAACTGCGAATTATGTTGAAACAGATAAATTTCATGAGCGTTGAAAGGTTCAAACCTGAAAGAGAGAGTAGATTTGGGGTTTCTGAAAACTGTTTTTACAGCACAGTCAATGCTAAAATGACAGCAGGAGAGTGTATGGATGTCAGGTTTTGTTTTGTAGCGGCACAGCTGTGAGGAAATGATGAAAAACTGAAGCACATTTTGGCTCATAAACTTTTGTTACATTTGTCTCCATCAGGATGTCATCATTACCACCCCAGCTCTCTCTGATTTGTCCTGATGTAATAAACATGACCGGCGTGGTGCAAAACAAGCACAGAGATATCTATTTGCCGGCAACAAATGATCTGTACAGACCTCTGGGGTGACAAGGTTTCAGGTTCCAGCTAGTTTACCACAATTGATTTTATTCCAGACCAATCTGCACAGAAGATTTCAGCGAAATTGGGTTGATTGGGTCTGGGACCTTTAAGGACCCTGAGCTTCCAGGTGCAGTTCAAGCGTTTTTTTGCATCCAATCAAGAATCTGTGGTCATCAGCAACCACAAACACACCTGGTGCTCCCTTATTAGCTTACACTCCACTACGAGGGACATAATTAACCGAAGGTAGGATCTGCACTGCTGAGCTAAAATACAAAATAATGCCCAAGAGGGGTCTGATGTGTTTTGAGAGGGGGATTCATTATTCACTTAATCCAGAAATATGTGAATGCAACATCAGGCCAGTAAAACTCATTACAGGAGGCTAAATGTGGATATCTCATTAGTGAGGAGATGCATGGTTCATATTTATACACAATCTTGGTCTATTAGATACAGAAAATATTGCACAAGTAACATGTCTATAATTATGGCACAAGTTAGAAATTGTTTAAAAATGATTTTTAATTAAAATTGGGATCTTATTGTCATTTTGGCCATTGTCTTGTGCTTGTCAGAGCTGTGAGCTATCCACTATTTTCCTGTGCAGCGAGGGTTTGAAAACTCACCTATTTTTGCCCTGTCGGGACTTCAAAGCTCAGATCTCAGCCATTATTTTGATGAGTAGGGTGACATCATGGCTAATAAAAATGATGGTCATGTCTACAAAAGTGAGCGTAATAAACTTTAGATGTCATTTTAATGATTTGGGCCTGTAAGTTCAAAGCTGCACTAATCAATCATGTGTATATGAGTAACTGGTCATGTTACTGTGTAATGTTGAGACCGTTCCCTCCCAAGAACAGGACAGGATGGAGGAAGTCAGGCTGATTTATCGGAGAGAGATAAACCCTGCGTAGGTATGAGGTCATGCAAAGGTCAAACTTTAAAATAAAGACCTCCTGCTTGTTTCCTGCCTCACAACAATGCACATTGGGGTTTTTTGTTTATGATCACAATCTATGAACCTTAATCAGGCTGTTATTATTTCATCCATGAAAATGAAGGCACCCTAAACTTAACCTAGAAGTAATTTTGCAGGTCCTTACCCAGCCAAGCTTAGCCAAACCTTAACCATAGCATCATAAAAATACTTGTTTCTTTCACTTATCTCAATTATGTAACAGTTTTATGAAAACACTGACATGATTTTGTAGTCATACTGAGATCAGAAAACACTTAGTATGAGTGCAGCTTTAAAAGTATCACATCCTGTCTTATTTTATGAACATTCTCTGTTTATAGAGAAGTGGTTTTCTGTTCAAGATCAGTGTTCAAGGACGTAAAACAGAGATTATCACCTGGTTCTGCTGTTTCCTTCAGCTCTACAGCACATTTTAACAACTTTAAGCTCATTGTCTTGGTTTTACAGACATGCAAAACCAGCAAACTTTAATCCTTTGGTTTATTCTAACTGCACAGATCAACAGACAGCTTTTCCTCAGTGAGAAATCCCTGAAAAACTGCTCTGTACCTGCCCAACTGTGGAAGAGAGGTAAGTTATAGCAGCTGATAAGTCAGATATTTCCATCAAATGAGAGAAAATTGAACTCAGATGGGTTAAGCAACCAGAAAAAATCTCAAAGCAAAGTCACCCTGTTGGATGTCATGTTAGCCCTATTAACTTCACAACACCATAAAAAAGTGTATGTGTGTGTTATTCTGAACTTGCCATGGAAGTTCTGCTCCCAAGTGGCCATATAAAACGGTTAATGCAGCCTTACATCGGTCCAGTTATTGTTCCGCCCGAAATAAAAAGCTTGAGTTTAAATTCATCCCTTTTAGCACCTATTCACAAACAAAAGTGTGAACATCTTCGCCAGATGTGCTCCTCAAGCCGACAGGAGAACAAATGAAAAACACGGATGTCTTGCCCTACAATAGAATCCCTCTGGCAACACACTCATTCAGACAGCAGCTCCATTTCAATATTCCCATGATGAATTACTATCATTGTGTTGCAGGAATTGGGAGCGCAGCCAAAGCCTATTGAAGTTTACAATGACATTAGTGGAACAATTGTATCCCAAGAGATCCTGGGGGCTGCACAGAAGGCGTTGTTCCCCAGGTGGCACAGCGGCAGGCCTGTGCCAAGGGCCCAGCTCTGTTCTCAATATGCTGATGACAATAAGTGTTAACTGAGGATGTGAAGAAAGCCAGTGCCTCATGCCTTTTACATTAATGCACAGCTTCCTGTCCTTTACCCTTATGTAACCGATCAGTTTGACTGGAAACAGGCTGTTTTGGTTTTGAGGTTGTCACACATTTAGGGCAGCTTGTTCATGCGTTTCATTCACTCACAGATGCACTTTTAGATGTTCAGAGAACCCATTTTAAAGAGTTTATTCAGAGTTTTTAAACGGCAATTTAAAGAGTTTTAAGCTTGTGATGACAAATTGTGTGCTGTCATCACTCATGTGTGACGTCAGAGTGTACACCATTATCTCCTTTGTTTACTTTAGGATATTGAGTGTTGGTGCTAATCTGGCTAATGGGACTTTTTACACATTTGCATATTAATATATAGTCAGTCTTTCATATTAAGGTCACGTATGTGTCACAATGGAGGTCACTACATGACCCAACACTTCCACGAAACAACCACTGCCGCTAATTTTGCCCTTTTTCTGAGAACTGGTCAAACCTCTTGTGGCAGTTAGCCTGAAATTTTTTTTTTTATCAGGCTTCTGATTGGCCAATATGGTTTAAGGGTCATATACATATATATGTGTGTGTGTGTGTGTGTGTGTGTGTGTGGGTGTGTGTGGGTGTGTGTGTGTGTGTTTGTG
>JAPZDY010000008.1:6242968-6261540 GCA_029783645.1 Ctenochaetus hawaiiensis | reverse complement strand
CCCCCCCCCCCCCCCCCCCCCCCCCCCCCAGAAGACACTGTTTTGCCTTCATCTGTCTCAAGACTCAGGCCCAGTGGCACCACGTAGCTTTTGCTGCTCCTAATCCTCTATCCCCCCTCTCTGCAATTATATGTAGCCCTAGGTGACAATTACTACCATTCATCCCTTCCATAGCCCGCCTCCTGGGTTTAAATGACATGCTCTTTCAGAGGAGTTGCTCTAATGATATAATTACTCTGGCTCAACCACCTTCCCACCACCAGCAGCACTCAGGAATGGACTATCCCCCCTCAGTGCTGATTTTACTTCAAAACACCTCACCAGCTCACCAGCAAGAGCATTAAGTTGTTCCATTAAAGGAATTTAGTCTGGAATTTATCATATTTAGATGTTTTTATCTGGTAGTCTCTTAGTTAAGACAAGTCTAGAAACTAATACATGCCTGCAATTTCCTGTCAAGCTCCTTGTGAAAGTATCTGAGAGGCAGCTGAAAGAGGATGCCACCAACGTATGGAGTTTTAAGTCTGCTGCTCTTTCGCTCTGCATGCTGTACAGTATTTCTGTTGCTTCAAGCCGCAGGTCTAACCCCGCCCAGCAGATTCGGTGAAATAACACAGTAGGCTTTTTGTGGCAGGTTGAGAGCACAAACACACGAATACACAAACACACAGAGTGAAAAACTTCTTCACTGCCTTCAGTCTGTGTGTCTGCTTTCATTTCCTACTCTAAAACCTCTCACTTCGCAGTCATGTGATCATCTTCAGGCAGCAGCTAGCTTCAGATGCATTAATATGTTTGTTTATAGTTTTTCTTCAGTGGGTAATCTTTAAACTACAGTATGTTGGTAGAAATGAGACCAGTATCTCTTGTGGTTTGGTGTCGTGTATTCAACGCAAGGAACAGGTGCACTTCCTGTGTACATGGAGTAAGCGTACAGTTGAAGTGTGGTTATGTGGTTTTACTGTAGACATTTTGTCAGGTCTTTCCTCTGTGTTTGTAAAAACTATTTTAATTTCCATTTATCTTCGAGTTTTCTTTCACTTTGCAACATAAACAGAAAAGATGGAGAAGTAAGGAATGTCCATCATGTGGATATTTCTCTTTCACCCTCTGTTTACTCAGTAGACTTCACAGTAAAAGGCCTAACTTTTTTTCTTCATTGAACCACTTGAGATTGCATTGTGCATACTTGTGCAAACTCGTTATATACTCACAGGGTCACGTGGGATTGTCTGTATGACACATTCTTTCCTGAGTCAGTGTGACTAGATTATCCTGTGAAATTTGGAAATTCCTCTTTTAAGATGATTTCAACTCATAAAACCTCAAGATCCACTTTCCATTCGTACATTTATTTGGTGGAATGTGCTGTCTTTTTAGAGAAAGAAAAATCAGAGGAGAGAGGAGAGCTCGTTCACCTTATTTGTTGCTTCATCTCTCCTTTCTGTACCAAACAGAGGCATGCTGTCTGGCTGATATTTATCATCACCACCCTCTGAATGCAAGGACAAACTTGTTGACTGCATTTACACTCTCTCTAAATATTCATAGATACATAATGTCACCCTTCCTTTTTCTTTTTAGATCTTCCTGAACGGTGTTGGCACAATACCTTTTCTATACAGGGAGCCAGCTCATCGGCTTGACAAATTAGAGACTTCCCAGCAAGGAGATGCATTCGTGTTCCCTTTGTTTGTTGTTCTTGCCTGTCTGGCAGTTGTCTCCTCAGATGATTTTAAAACCCACAGGCACTCACCACACAAACCTGCCTGTCTCACTGATATGGGTCTGCCTGCCAGCAAAGTCAAGTCTGAACAAGACCAAAGGAGGTGGATGCCACTGCATGCTGCTCTTATTGTTCAGACTTCACAGGGGGAAAAAAAAAATCTGTCCACCCCTCTAGGATGAAATACTTTGGATTTTCTTGTGGTTATGTTGAATATCTGCTTCTGCTTATGGGTGCATTCCAAAAGACTCCCACACGTTAATTAAATTTCAAGTTTTTCTTGCTTTAAACTCTAATTAATAATCCCTTTATTGATCAAAATGAAAGTTTTACATTTCTGAGTCATGTATCATTTTAATGTCAGGTGCTGTTATTCAGTTCATTTGCAAATCAGGAAAAACGTTGAGTCTGTTTTTGTAGAAAGCAGACTAAACCTTGAGTGTAACCAACTCACCCTCTCTCCTCTCATTTTCAGAAGCTACGATAATGATGATAAAAAGACTCTGCAAGTTCTGTGATGTGCGGGAAACCACCTGCACAGGTAAAGGAAGCTGCAAGGCGCAGTGTGAAAAAACAGCTATTTGCCCTGAAACACAAGATGTGTGCGTCAGTATCTGGTAAGTTTCCACTCAAACCGCATTTATTTACACATAAAAAACGGGGATTATGATGCAGAAATGGTTTTAGACAAACAAATGATCAAGTTACTTAGGTCATCCTGCAAGTACAAACAAAAAATGGAAGGAAATGAGGCCACAATGGATAATCATTTATTCATCAGGTTGGTCACAATTTCCTCTCAGAGGCCATGAAAAGTTCTTCCTTGAAGCGACCTTCCCCTAAAACACTTTGTCAGTCAACGTTCTGGTGAAGTCAGTTTACTTGGTTACGACAGCATACGAGCGCCATCCATCAGCATAAAATCTGGATGTGAGAGGCAGCAGGAAGCAGATTTGTGCTGCTGCTGCTGCTTAAAACTTAAGTCTGTGCTGCTGTTTCTCATTATATTAGCAATATTGTATTGTGTTGTGTTATGAGCTGAATTCAGCAGAAATGGACAGCGGCACCTCTTTAAAATGTTTGCCATAATGCTGCTCTGCAGGGAGACAAAATTTAAATATGTATATTTGTGCAGGTTCAGGATTTTCCTTGTTTCCTGTTTGTACATGTTTTTCAAAATCTTGCTGTTTGTAAGTGTGACTTCTGTAGTGCGGCCATTTGCATAATGCTGAGACTGTGGACTGCTGAAAGAGACAAATATGCCATTTACAGTTGCCACTTTATCACTGTACGGCTGAAAAAATTGCATTATTTGCACAACCGTAGACCCGCCATCATTGCCTTGTAATGTGATAATACAGATATGTGAAAAAAAAAAAGACTTTGCTGCTAAAACCGTGTGAGCAAAGACTACAAATCAATCTTACTCCAGTAAATGGTGATATTTTTCATGCATGTTTTCTCTTTCAAAGGAGGAAGATAGACGACAACATCACCTTTGATACAGTCTGCCACAACCCAGCTCAGAAGCTGTATGGCTTGGTCCTGGAGGATTACAACAACAGCAAGTGTGAGATGAAAGAGAAAAAGGGCATGGGCTCAGAGTTCTTTATCTGTTCCTGCTCTGAGGATGAGTGCAATGAGCACATCTTCTTCAAATCCTGTAAGTCATGACATGATAATTTCACCCACTTATCCTTTACTTCCATCTACTTCTGAGACTATTTAGTTTCTTTACAAAATGTAACATAACATGAAATCCGTGATCTTTTTAGTTAAGAAAAATCAATGAAGCTAATAAGGTTCTATTTGCACTGTTTTCAATTGAGTATATGTCAAAAAGAATTAGCAAATTATCACATTTTGTTTTCTTTTTTCTTTTTTCCACACAGCATGCCAGTTTTTTAGAGTCAGGGTTGTTGCATTTTTTTCAACATTAGTTCTTTAATAATCCATTGCTCTCGCATCAGTACTTTTCATTCTTAATAGCACAATAATGCACTGATCCTGTTTAAAACCTTTTCGTTCTCTATCGTCTTTACATCTGTACAACATAACACGGTCACGTCATAGTCATGGTCGACCTAATAATATTATGCCAGTTTCTATCAGCTTGTCATGTAAGGCGTCATGCATGGATGCTAACACGTGTGCACCGTAATGCTCTCCAGATATGTGATTACGAACAGGTTTGTGGGAGACATTGGCTTGTAGGCTCCAGTTACAACACAGGCCCTGGAATCAGATGTATTTTGACTACAGCATCCAGGCAATAATAACAGTGAGGTACATTTCCGAGACCTGGCTCTGCACTGAGAGCCAAATTGAAAGCATCTGCACAGTGCAAACCACGTAATGGAAATACATTCTCTTACACTTGAGAATGTCTGTGCACTCCCTGCAACTTCACAGTGACTAACATGAGACAGACTTGTAATGAATGAGCTCCAGCAGGAATAAAAAACATGAAGTAACAATACCAGAAACATTAGGAGAATCTAACTATGACTCTACAAGCTGTTGACCAGAGTCTTATTGTGTAAAGCTGTTTACTTATGGAGCTTTCAGTTAAATTTTTACTTTCAACATAACTAAAGGAAACATTTAGGACACTGCAAAAACATCTCCAAGCCATTACTTAAATTAGAGGAAATACTAAGTTGTTTGTCACATACCAGCTGGACCTCAGAGCTGCTTTCCGCACTATTGTACTGCCGCCCTGACGGGAGGGCTAATGGTGTTTTTCATCGTGTTATCAGTAATACGTTTACAAGAACTGTTGCAAATGGCAAGAAAGATACAAAAGGAGACATAACTTAAAAAACAAGAAGTGGGGCATGCAAGACAAATGTGTAATAATAACAAAAAATCAGGTCTACACACTAATAATAACTGGGTTAAACACTGACCCAGCATGTAATCAATTTTACTCAATACCAACGGGGTGTTTTGACCCAGTGTTGGTTTATTTTTACATCTCTGTTGGGTTACTAGAACAAATCAACCTTTCTGCTGGATAGCTTTCTACCCGCAGCACTGGGCCCAACATCTCAAATCCTCCAAATTTAACATTAAGACTCACTGTAAGTTGCACCTTTAGCCCCTCACAGAAGTTCAATATTTCATATTTTAAGTGAGGGTTTTGGCTGAGCATGTCTGGGAAGCACAGTGACAGGTTTGTTGTGAGAAATAGCTTCTCACTCTATGAAAACAAAAACAAACTGGCTGAGGCCAAGCTGAAGATTTCAGACATGTGGTTTCCTGTTTAGAAAGGAGAAATTAGAGAGAACTAGAGGGCTCGACAGGGCAGTCAGCTAGATGCCTTCCCCATTTGTCCATCTCTCTTATTTTCAACTAACTCTGCTCTTTGCATGCACAATTTCCCCTTAAATGGGTTTCTTATCAGCTCTTAAGGAAAATGAGAAAAATGTTGTAATATGTCTGCTTTGAAACTCACATTTTGCAACCAAAATCTCAAAGTAAATCTAAAAATAAAGATCTGTGAAGGCTTATAATTTGGAAAAGGAAAATGGTTATGAAAGTCGTGTCTGACTCAGGGCAACTAAACAAGACGACGTATAAATTGATTAAATTTAGAACTTGTCAAACTGTGGAGCAACTGGGGTTTTCTCTGTTTAGTAAGTTGTGTCTGGTAATATAGTTTTTATAGGTCTTCTTTTATGAATGCAGCTTCAAAAACCGGATCATAAACGCAGCACAGAAATAAACTTTCACCATCTGCCAAAATCATAGCAGCTCCCAGACACACCACGTCCCAAATTATAAGAATCAGACATACACTATAAAGAGACACAATGTGTGGTTGACTGGGTCAAGGTTTGGAGCAGTTTGCCTTTGTGGCCCAGACGCTAACTTTAGCTTCCTGATGCTTATAGACATTCCTCAGGGATGGGTCAGGTTCCTCTGCTGTTTTGAGAGTATTACTTTACTCTCGTCTGGATGCTGATCTGCTGAGACGGAATTTGAGTTTCATTTATTTATTTTGCGGGAGACAAATTGTTTAACGTGTAATATCATTCCACAAAAAGCCCAAGTGGAGAAATATAGCGCTTAGAAAGAATTTACACAGTGTTCACACAGACAAGACTGTAATGACAAACTGTCCTACTTTTCAAACTATTTTGAATATGGAAATGCAATTGTCAAAAATACTGTCTACTAAGTAGCTCTTCTGAAGCTTTTGATTACATTTTATTTCTTGATCTTAAACACTCTACATGTTAATTAGGAATGTGTATATTGTATGTATATGTGTGTACATGTATATATATTGTGACCCTGAGGGTCAAAACACGCCAACATTTCACATAACAAAACGATATTGCACAAAATACAACATTTCAAAAAACACAAGGACATTTCAGACTACAGAAAGGGTCGGAAAACAATTCTTGTTTGTAATTAGACAGAAGCCAAGTCAATTTAAAGACTGTGTTTTTGTAGGTAGGTGCCAGATTGAATTAGCCACTCTTAACTCAGCGCTGCTGTTATTATTGATTGGTTGTGATTGGTAAAGTGTAGAGCTGCAACAAATGTCATTTTTTGACTTTCAAGGCCTCTATTGAGGTTCTTGATGGAAGCTTTGTAAAAAAAAAAAATAACTGTATAAATTTGACCTTTTTCGACCTCATCATTTTAATCCTCTGACTTTTCTCCTCTCAGACATGGATTCCCAGGGGGTTGCAATCTTAGTGAGCCTCGTGCCTCTGCTGGTCATCGCTGTGGTGGTCGTCACTTCCTTCTACTGTTATCGGGTCTATCGCCAGCGGCAAGCCAACTCCAGACGCAAGAGGGGTCCACCTATGGACTTCAGTGATGCTCATGCCATCATGATTGACGACGAAGGTTCAGACAGTAGCTCCACACACGCCAACAACCTCAACCACAACACAGAGCTACTGCCCATTGAGCTGGATGTTCAGGTTGGGAAAGGACGCTTTGCAGAAGTTTACAAAGCCAAACTGAAGCAGGGCTCCTCAGTCAGCGAGGAGCAGGGCTTTGAGACAGTGGCTGTTAAAATTTTCCCATATGAGGAGTACGCCTCCTGGAAGAATGAGAAGGAAGTTTTCTCAGATGCAGACTTGAGACACGACAATGTGCTCCACTTCCTGACAGCAGAGGAGAGAAAAGTGCAGAGACAGTACTGGCTGATCACAGCCTACCACCCGAGAGGGAACCTCCAAGAGTACTTGATTCACCATGTTATCAACTGGCACGACCTGTGGGTGCTGGGGGGTTCGCTAGCTCGTGCAGTGGCGCACCTTCACAGTGACCGCACCACCTGCGGTCGCTACAAGGTGCCCATCGCCCACAGGGACATTAAGAGCTCCAACATACTTGTGAAAAGCGACCTGAACTGCTGCCTGTGTGACTTCGGCCTTGCCCTCCGTCTGGACAACAGTCTGTCTGTGGATGAGCTGGCCAACAGTGGGCAGGTAAAAACTTAGACTCCCACATCCCATCAGAGATAAAAGAAGAAAGAGGGATCTTTTCCTGCTTTAATTTGTGCTATGATTTTGTTTGAAGATGTTTATCAGACACTTAAAAGAGCCATGCTATCAATCAAACTTTTCATGTTTGATTCTCATCATTTAGGGACACAATCTCTTACAATTTTGCACCCTCTTTATACATATATTGGTCCCAGATGACTAACACTGATAGACATAGTGTTATAAGTGTTCTTAGATTGTCTTTTTATTATACCTACAAGATAAACAGGCTTGATTGATTCTTAATGGACCCATTATGCTGATGTAAATAGTCCAGAGTCATATTAGACTCTGTTATGGAAATGACTCATTATGAAAAGGCCTCACCCCTTGCTGCTCAGCACACCTAATGCATTATAATGCCCTCAATGCATTTTGGAGGAAGTGCCAGTGAGCACATTTTCCAAGGTGGTAATTATGTGAAGACAAGCAAGGTGTTGTTGAGCTCAGAGCTACCTTTGTTTTTCCAATTATGTTACCCATCAAGCATGTTTTAATTCAGATGAATGTGATCTGACATCTGACTACAGCACAAAATTACCACCTGTCACATGATTAATGCAGGTAAACAACTCTTACTGCTAAGCTTGTGTACTTAGCTATGCTTTTTCAACCAAACAACTCCTGTTTGGCCATAAAAAGAGTGTCATTCATTGAAAAAACTGACTTAATTACGTAGTTCATCAGCTCCCCTTATATGCAGCACTAGTTATAGCCAAACAAAACAACATTATTCATCCCCTTAACATTTAGATAATCTGTGGTTTTGAGAACTTAATTAAATAAAAATCCTTTGTCCCTGTTTTTTCACCAGGTGGGCACAGCCAGGTACATGGCCCCAGAGGTCCTTGAGTCCAGAATCAACCTAGAAAACATCGAGTCCTTCAAACAGGCAGATGTTTACTCCATGGCTCTTGTACTGTGGGAGATCATCTCCAGGTGTAATGCAATTGGAGGTAAGATGTGATCAGAAACAGGTGACTGTAATATGAAATGTCATTGGAGGTAGACAAAAATCACAGAATATAGACTGCTGTTTTGAGAGAAATTACATATAATAGCATTAAATTAGTACATGAATTTCAAAACTCCTCTCCTACTTCTGAGGTAACACCAGTCAGAGAGTGAGGAAGGAAGCATGACTGTAAATGTGACCAAACGAAACATGAATAAAACACTAACCCGTGACCTTGACAGTGAACACTTCTGCTTGTGAGTGGTGGGTGTTCAACAGTGAAATAAATCTCATGATCACACGCTACTTCACGTCATTATCAAACTAAATCTTTTGTTTTCATTGTTTTGATAGAGGGACCTCTAGTGGTAGAAATTACATACTGTGCTGTTAAAGGCATAGTGTGGCATTTTGGGAAATGCACTTTCTTGCTGTGAGTAAGATGAGATTCAAGCCATCCTCCTCATTTAGATTAGCATAAAGATTGTAAGCTAAGAAATAGTTCAGCATATTATATTTTATATATTTATATATATTAACCCCTTAAAAGGCACAACTTGACAGACTCTAATTTTCAATACAAAGTGAATAAGCATATTGCCTAAAAGGTCTAACTGTTCCTTTAATTAATATTCAACTCTGCTGCCCTCAGCGCTCACCTCTGAGTGTTGTTTATTGTGGACACCTGCTTTAAACATGATAAATCTGACTACCTGGCTAATAGCCTTGTGCCCCCACTGTACACACAGAAAACGTCACTTGTGACCTTTACTGTAGTTAATAATAGAGATAACCACATTTTCCCTGGTAAATTAGAGATTCGCCTTGGCCGCTGAGTGTAAAGGAAATCAATAGAAGCACTGATTGATGAAATTCCCTTTTGGGGCCTGTGTAAATATCCTCGGAAACACTGTAAAAAGAAAGATTGCCTCCACAGCTTTTCATGACCTCAGAGAAATAACAGCGCATTGATGACTTGACCAATTAGGAACGCGGTGATCAACTTCACCTTGGGTTCACTTACTGGATGCGTGACATTGTGCAGCAGGACTTATGTCTGCACCGTCCACAACCCATTAATCGCTGTGGGAACAAAATCTGAAACTGTCAAACACACAATTCATCTTGTGGGAGTCTCAAGGATCAGCCTTCACTTTACTAATGTACCGTTACTTGTGTTTGTCACTCTGAAGCAAAAACAAGGCCAGGATATGTGCAAATAATAGAACTGAGTGATTATCTGAAGGTAGACCACAGGGCTGTATTTCATGTCGACACTCAGTCGTTTGTTTTCACTTCCCTTTAGTGTCTCTGTGGTCCAGCTTGTTTCTGTGACTGCTCCTGTCTCCATTGTGTCAGAAAAGTGATTGAAAGCTGGGTTTGGGCAGGAACGCTTCTACTTTTGCGTTTTCCTGTTTTGCCCCCACGATCCTCCCGAGGCACCTCCTTGAAGTGTATCACACAGTTACACTGCCCATGAGTCCTGTTTAGAAAAACATGGCTGAATGACCCACAATCCCCCTCGCTTTTCCTTCCCAACAGCAAGAATATATGTGCCCTGTGGGTACTCCTTTTGAAAAGAAAATAGACTATTTCCTGTTTTGCAAAGAGCACAGTCCCCAAGATGCACCGTTCTCAGAGTGAAGTTGTAAGTATGGATGTCTCCTTTTATATGAGGATGTTTTTTGTGCGGCTAGTGTCTCATGAGAGGAGACCAGACAGGATACATGTTGGTAGAGATGGACCAAAACGAATCCAGGCCCCCTGAATAAAGGTTAGTGTGGCTTCACTTGGTTTCCTCCTGAGGGATTTTAGGGACAACAGCTTTATTCATCCCACTCATCCTCCTCCGTCCATTTCATTTACCTCTGAGTTTATTCTTGAGTCTTTAATTCCCTTCATCCGCATTCATTTCGATCATGACAAACAGAAACACCATTGAGGGCAACAAACATTATTTTAGACCTAGTGTTAGAACATTTTCCTGACTGTCGTTCTCTCTCTCTAAACTTTCAGCTCAGAGTTTATCTGCATTTTTCTCCCACTCTATCTGTCCGTCTGTCTTTTTCTTCCTACCCTCAGGCAGATGAGGCAGCAGTTAATTACTCTCCCACTGCACTTTAACACTGCAGACAGCCATCCAGTTTACTAATGCCGGCAAAGATAGACAGTTAGGACAGGCTAGCGTAGATTTACTGGAGCGAGGCGAAGCAGAGGGGCTCACAATCCTAAATCAGAAGAGAGACTAAAGATGGAAGCAGCTGGAATACTTTGTGTGGTTTTTTTTGTACATCTCAATCAACCTTTTCTAGACTTGGCATCTTTCCGAGACAAGCAGAGAGGTGAAATCTGTGGTTCATTAAGGCCAAAACCCAAAGAGAAGTTTCCTCATGCTAAAAGGTTAAAATGTTGAGCAAACACAGTCTGCCTCCTACCTTGATAAACCCTGAGGAAGGCAGAAAGTATAGGCTGCGTAAAAGAGTTGCAGTCATTTTGTTTCACTTCACTGGCAGCCAAAAAGTCTCCTTGCAGATTCATTCATTCATTCAACCTTTATTTGTCCTAGTGAGATTTTCAAGGGGAGGCAGACTTATAAAATTATGGGAATCCCAGAGTAGAGGTTCTACTTTAAGCCCTATTGGGTTTCTTACCCCTCCTGCACAGTCTGTGCTTTGTTTATTGTTTTGTTTGGGCTTTTATTACTTCTTTTGTGCCAAATAATTCAAATAAAAAAATAAAAGACCCTCATTTACATTGTCATCTAGCCAGTTACAGAAACAAAGACAGAGAAAAAACAAAACAACAACAAAGAGATATGCTTACCACTCCAAAATAATAAAGGCCAAAGGAAAGAAATTTGATAATTAGGATAATTAAATGTAAAATAAAGTACAATTATGCAAGAGACACTAAAATCATAAGGAAAGGGTAGATATTTAATAGATTAAAAGAATGAAAATAGAAAATAAATTGTGGGTCAATACAGTAAAACTGTTGCAAGTAGGCAACAGACAGGAAGGCAGATAGTTTGCTGGCAGAGATTTGGCATTGATTGGGAAATCAGAGCAACGTGAGAGTAAAACTGATGTGTTTACAGAGTGCACTCAGAGTTTCATGCTTTCACATTGCTCATTTCTTGTTTTTTCCTATGCCAAGTTATCCCTGGAGGTTGGTGAGTCACTAATGACACCCTGAGTACTCACCTCACTTGAGACAAAATATAAAACACATGTGCACACACAGAAATCCAGAGTGACACATCCCAGGGCATCATTATAATGACTTGGGTGAAGCCCTGGTTTCCTCCTGTCTCTCTTGTCTCTCTTCCTACCCGCCTGTCTGTCTGTGGGAGACAGATGTTTGATCAACACTCTGCGTCTCAGTGGCAGGCAGCCATATAGCCACTCTGTCACAGTTCCTGAGGCCACGGTCTGATCTGAGATCTGCCAGGCGAGGAGAACACAGCCGTCTGTCGACAGCACCAGTCGGCGAGCCATGAGCCATCACTTTGCTTTCTTTATCTTTCAAGACTTTAAAGACAGAGGAAGAGTCAGAGTGAGAGGAAAATGGAGAGATCAGCACACCGCAGAGGGAAGGAAAAGCTGGTTTCAAGGTTCAGGCCTTTTTATCTCTGCCTCTGTTCCCTAAAATGTCTCTCCTGTATAATTTAGCTGGTCCAGCTTTAGGATTTGGACAGACTATGAGGGCGTTCCTCAGGCGGGTGGGGCTACGTCGGGGGATAATAGTGGAGTGGTGTTGAATGTGGAGCTGCAGACTGAGAAATGCCTTCAGTCCCTAGAGGGAGAGGCTGGGCTAGACTGGAAAGGAGAAGAGGTTATGGCAGCTGCTCTCCAGATGTCAGACCATCAACTCCTTTAGGACTGCAGGGCCTTATGGTATGGCATGTAATTGTGTGTGTGGGGTCTGCCATAGTCCACATTTTGGGACAAATGCTGGATTTCAAACCACTTGATTGCGGATCAATTGGGAACAAATGTGTGTGCCTAATTGTGGCTTCACTGAAGTTGCAATCAGCATTAGTTAAAATAGGTTTTTGATCCTTTTTAATAGGGTTAGATGAAGGTTAGGTATCAGCTATAGTTGGTAGTTCGGTAAGCCTCCAGGGTAAGTCAGAGCCATATGTCCAAAATTAAGCACTGCTAACATGTAATGTGCATGCATACATCTGTACTAAATGACTTTTAACAACCTGTGAGGAACACAAACAAGTGTTACAGCCACCGCGGCCTAATGAAAACCAGCAGAGGCGGCTGGGAGTGGATTAGTCAAGCTTTTGTTGCCTTATTCAGACATAGTCTGGGAAACAGACAATGTTTTGTGATCCTAATACTAATTTATTTCCAAGTACAAGTTGAAACTCTGTGTGGATCTGTTTTCCTGCATTATTTATGTGTTTAGATGACAGCACTTCAGCTTACTTTTTGTTTTTTTGTAGCGTTTATGCTTTGTTGAGCATAATTAGACAAAAATGTCAACTTGGAAGGGCAGCAGAACAGCAGTATCAAACAAAATATCAAATGCTAGTTTGGATAATGCTTGCTTTCAGCTTAAATGTTATCGTTTATGACAGTTTGTCTCTCTTTTATTTTTATTTTGTTCCTGTTGGGCTTAATGCAGACTGACCATTGACATCTAAACATACAGTATATCACATGTATGTGTTAAGGTCATGATCATTGCAGATTATTGAATGACAAACCTACAATGACTTTGGATGGCTGATGTGCAGAAACTGGTCATATCCTAAAAGACATGAAGCAGCATGTGGATGTTAAGCTCCTTCAGGTTAACATTCTCCTCAGTCAGCCCTTGTAGCTAAATTTTAACTAAATTACTCTTGGCTGCAGATTTCTAGACAGTTTTCCTGAGATCTGGCATGGAAGTAGACGTTAGGGATGAAATTTGTGCCTGCATTGCAAAAATCACATCACCGCATGTCAGCTGTCGTAGGAGACACAGTGCAAGTTCCTCATTGTTACTCTGCTGAACTTGTTATATTGCTTTGCAGGAATCTTGTCAATATGCAGTGTGTGACTTTTGCAAACCGCAGCATTCCTCCCTCACCCTGTGTTGCATTGTCAATAGCTTTCGCTAGTTCAGAGTTTAATTTAAGGTTTGCCTGGAAAAACCATTTCTCCTTTTTAGAGCAGGATTGGCCAATCCTTCCATCCTGGAATACACACTGTTGTTTACAGTATGAGGGCCCGGGAGTATGATTCATGTACTTTGGATTCATTGTTTGGGAGATGAACAGATAAACATGTTTGCCCAGTTTGTTAATCAGATGGATTTACAGTGTAGATGGCAGTAATGCACTCCCTCATACCTGTCAAAACAAAAAAAAGATCTGTCAATTTTGCTCATAAAATGCTGGGTGGGGCAGTGTTCGAGCTCTGACACCAGACCTGAGGAACTCTGCTTGCGAAAAATGGTTTTATCTCGTCATCTCTTGTATTTTTCTGTTGGTCAGCAGCCTCCAGTTCCTGTCTGTTGGCTTCATAGTTTAATGGGAACTTCTTGAGAAAATATTTTTGGGGAACGGAAAGTGAAACTGTCATCTGGATTCATTGAAAGTTGTAAACTTGTCTTTGTACTTTACCTCATCAACACTTAAGCAAATATTGCATATTCTTCTCTGCATACAAGACATGCTGTTTTCTTTGCAGAGATGACATGTTGGCCTTGTGACTGGGTGGGTTACTCCAGAGTTTGCTGACCACAGCTAGTGCTGCTTTGTTCCAGCCATGTAAACTCTGTGGTACAGATTTATGTACAGGAAACCAAAGGACAAATCTGTATTCTCACAGTTTACATTAGCAATCTGTATTGAGAGAAACATACACTGAATCATAGCTCCAGCTCATTTTTTTAGCTCTCATAGCATTTCTTAATCAGTGACTCAGACTCACATGTAGCTTCATTCTTTGTGTATCTGAGAGCTTAAAGGAGGCAAGTCCAGCTTTTGTATAACATCTTCACATTGAAGAAAGATTATTTTAGAAACAAATGAGACATATGCCTCTACACTCTAACATCATAGTTTTTAGTCATTAGTCATTGCACATACTTGAGAAGTTGCACTTCCTGTAAAATGCAGCCATTTAACATTATTGTGCGATAAGAGAGCAGTGTAGATTTGAGACATTTCCTTTAAGCTGCAATAGTAATGTAGTTTAGGTTCTCTATAACATCTTTCTGGGTAAGGAATTAATAAAAGGTGAATGAGAGAGACCACTGTGTTCAAAAATAGTCAGTAGTGACTGTCAGTAGTGACTGTCAGTGAAGCAGGCTAAAGGAGAAAAATGAAGCTTGTGTCTGTTTTCTCTTTGAAAACTTTTTCTAAGTGTTCAGAGGCTGGAATTCTTGAACAGCTTTTTCATCTCCTGGTCATCTTTTAATTATTGAAAGTCAGCCTGAGCTAATTATTTACCTCAGCATTCTTCACATGGTCATGTCCCTCATCGGGCTTGTGTTATCTCAATTGATTTCCCTGAAACACATGTTTTCTTTATCCAAGCTCTCCATGCTTCAAAGAAAACTGGAATTTGATTTGTTGTTTTACTCTGAGGATGCATGAATTCATGGAAGATAAACAGTCTTTGGAAAATCTTGACCCACAGTTTCAAGATTTAATCCTCCACCCCAGCGCTTTGAAATCTTGCTCTGAGTAAACTCAACTGGTGAGTTGCCTCTGACAAGCAACCTAGATTTAGTTGTGTAAGAGAGATGATGCAAAGCCAAAGCTGCGTTGGTGAGATACTTTAAGCTCTTTGACGCTGAGGGTAAAAATGTAATCATAATAAGTGTTTCTCTTCAGCAAATCTCCCCGTTGGCCCATCTATCAGAGGCACAGGATTCTTTAGTTGTTTGTGCTGCTTCAGTGCTATTTAAAGTTTGCAACCTGCAGTTTTAATTTGGAACGCACAGTGAATCCTTTGAGAGGTGTTGTTGATGTATGCGCTGTGGGGCACTGCCATCTGATCTAGTCCCTGTTCAACAGAACTGTAACTTTCAGTAGATGTGAATCTGTTTCACCGCTTTGATAAGGTCACAGGCTAATCTTTCCGCGCATATTTCTTGTTTTGTGAGTGCAGAAGTCAAAGAGTACGAGCCACCCTTTGGTAACCTGAGGGAGCACCCATGTGTCGAGAGCATGAAGGACAGCGTTCTCAGAGACAGAGGAAGACCTGTGATCCCCAACAGCTGGATCAACCACACAGTAAGAGGCACCGCACATACACACATACATGCTGTCTATGATCAACTGCTGCTGTGTTTAAACCTTGTAGCTGTCAGATTTCATGGTTTTAGTTCATGATCTCCTGTAGGATGAGGTGACAATGAGACCATACAGGATCTACATTAGCTTTTTTTTGCTTATTGAATTGTGCTCATTTTTTTTAATATTATACTATACTATTATATTTACCTGTTTCATGATATGACCTGGCAGAGATGAAGTTAAAAAAATTGGCGATTGTCAGGTTGATAACCACTTGAAGCTCCTGCCTGCATTTTCTCTGTTGAGACATTCAAGTTTGAACAAAAATGTCATTGTAAATGGTTTGTGTGGACCACAGGAAGATTAACAGCTGTTATGGTGGAAGCTAATAGGGATCCAATAGAGTAAACAGATAAACTGTTTTAATTGCATTGGTAAGGCAAGTTACAATAAATTTCTTGTCTATTTTAATAGTGCCTATTTTCTCTTTAAACTACCCTGTGGAGGTTTTGATCTCTGGTAGCCTCTCGTTCTTTTAAGTGGATCCCTGTTTTGTTTGTATTGCACATGCACAGGAGGATTCATATGCAAGAGACATGAAACAAATTCTTGCCAATTAATTCATACTATTGCGCTGGTCTGTGGTGGAGGTAATGCTGCAAGAAAGGCAAGAAAAAGAAAAGATCAGTACAGTCAATCAGCAACAGCCCGTACCTGCTGATCGAATCAATCTACACTCTTTCGCCAATCCTCCAAAATAATCACAAAGCTGAATCATCACCCCTCTGAACTGGTTCAACAAATATTGAACATTAATACCAAAATGAGGGAGGATTTATTGCAGGGCTGTTGTTTAATTTTACAAAGGTTTTAGCTGGTGTACCTGATTAACTGCAAATTGAGTGTATAATTCTCCTTTGTTCTGTGACTCTTTTTTGCTCCCACTCATAGAGAGTACACATACAAAGACTCCACATAAACACACAAACATTCATCATTTCAGCTTGAGGTGATGATTTTTTTTGTCACAGTTAGACATACCCCGAGTCAGTATTATTGACTGATTATGTTTATGCTCCACCACTCCCCCTGCAGGGCATCCAGATGGTGTGCGCCTCCATAGAGGAGTGCTGGGACCACGACCCGGAGGCCCGTCTGACAGCCCAGTGTGTTGCCGAGCGCTTCGCCGACATGGAGTACCTGGACAAGCTGTCAGACCGCTCTAACTCAGAGGAGAAGATCCCTGAAGAAATATTTGTTGTGGATGAGAAGTAGAGCTCAACAAAAAATACTGCCCCTCGTTGGGGTGGTAGAGAAATGACAACCAAGCAGCTGGGAGAGAAACAAGTTCCAGTGGATGCATCGTTTGCTATGGGTTCGTCAAAAGATGTGTGACGAAGAGGCAAACTGGAAAACTCATGTCGATGAAACAGAACTGATACCAGAGAGTGACTTGCTTTTATAGATCAGGACCAACACAAATACAACAGCAGTGACTGACTTGATTTGTTTTCTTCTACATGCTTCACAGACTTGATGGAGTCGTAAACAAACAGGGAAATTGCATTGTAAAGCTTTTTTTAACCAAACACTATTTGCACTTTACCAATATCTATGCACACCAAATGATATATATTCTTTTTGTCCTGACAGTACATTTCAGGTATAGGAAAATAAAGGGAGGGAATATATTTAGAAAATTAGAAAAAGGGCTAAAAGGGAGTAATGTAAAGAATAAGTAGACAGTTAATATGTCTAATGAAGTTTTTTTTTGGACTGTGTACTCAAATATTTTCCTAAGTGTCAACAGGACTGGATGAGCGAGGTGCAAGTATAATTTGTTGTGGCGTGAACTGTATATTGCCCACAGCTAAGAAGCAGAAAACCCACTCAAGGCAGTAATCTGTGGGGGAAGCTGATATTTTCTTAAAGACTACAAATTGTAAAGTTAAGTTAGCAAAATGAGCCTGAAAGGGAAAAGGTCAACTGTGTGCGTTAGTGTGTGTGTGTGCTAGTGTGTGTGTGTGCTTGTGTGTTTTTACATGTGTATTACTCAGAAGACTCTAATTCCAAAAGGAAGTCTGTTTAATCAGACAAAGAGAATAAAAGAGAATAAAAGGAATAGAAATATGTATAGAGGACTTTAAACTGGAAGTTCCTGCGTACTGCCTATATGCTATAAAAGCTTAGCTTATTTGTTGACATGTTGTTACTGAAAAGGGAATTCTGATCCAGTGATCAGACTAGATCTATATCAAACTCATTTTTGTATAAAAATGTAAAGCCATAATTAAAAGTGTTAAAGGAATCATTGTGTGAATTTGGAGTTTTTAGTGGTATAATATTGCATAAATAGTCTGAACTGCTTTGCAGCCAATGAATTTTTTTTAGCTCCACCCCAGCAGTTAGCATAACATCAGATGACTCCCTGTTAATTTTGCTAATCACACTGAGAATCGATAGGTCTGATCTGCTTGTAGCAGCTCATTGTTTTTATTCTCCAAACCTTGTTATTAAGAGAACAGTCACACATGCCTGCTGAGTGAAATTTTGTGTAAAGTTCACCAAAGTTGAACTCCACCTGAAGCAAAAATGCAAATTTGCTCTGCATCTTGAAGTGAATTTTCACATCTGTGACTTTATCTTACGTTCCTAGCTCTGAAAGATCTTCCAACATATTCAACTCTGGGCAGTCGCCTCTAGCGTACATACTCAGTTGACAATGGTTACAGAGGTACTCAGATCCTTTCCTTTACCATGCAGTATGCAATTGCTGCCGCTAGAGGTCTCTCTTTTAAAACAATGAAACAAAAGATGTAGTTTAATAATGTGAAGTGGCGTGGGATTATGGGATTTGTTAATTTCATTGTTTAACAACCACTGTTGCAAATGACAGGCAGAAATGTTTATTGACGAGGTGATGTGTTTATTCATGTACATTTAGTCATGTTTTCCAACTTCTTTCCTCCCCAAAACAAAGCTAAAACATCAGTGAATATCAGCTTTAAACGTTTGTCTTCTTTCTTAATGGAAAATTTCAATCTAACAACACCAAAATATACAATTCATTTATAATGTGATAACTTATAAATGCCTACATAAAAAAGAGACATAAATTGTTACTAGTGATCTCCA
>JAPZDY010000008.1:6217014-6235646 GCA_029783645.1 Ctenochaetus hawaiiensis | reverse complement strand
AACAATAAGACCCTGGTATTTTCTGCAAGATAGGAAGCTGGTGAATTAAATACTATACAGATGTGTAACTCTGTGTGTTCTGTCTGTGATGGATTGGCAATCAATCTAGTGTTTTCCTGGTTTCCACCCACAGCATGCTGGAAAAAGATCCATCCCCAACTAATGACTCTCAATAGGAGATAAAACATGGATCTATAATTCTCATTTGTGACTTTTTTTTTGCAACTTCCATTGCACAACCTCCACTGGTGTGTGTTGCAAGCATGTTAGGAATCTGGGAACATGATGTGCCGGCTTCTCAGACATCCTTCACACTGCAGGCTCTGCCTTAAAAAACAAATTACAACATCTGATTTCTTCCCACATGGCACTTCACATGCATTATACCAGAGGATTACTTCTTTTAGAATACACGGCAACTTTGTTTTCATCAGGGACAGAAAATTCACAGAGGATTCTCTGCTTTGTTTGCCTTGCTTACATAACACCATGCACAATTGATTGGGAGATTTGAGATTATTGTACATCTTGAGACAAATTGCTGAATCCAGTCAATACTGCACCTAGATGATATTGTGGCTGTCTATGCCTTTCAGGATTCGCTGGCAGCATCATTTTCAATAACACTGGTTTACTTAAAAAACTTGTAAAAATCAGTATAATGATTAGAATCATCTTGACCAGTTGTGACACCTCTCTCTCTCTTTTTCTCTCTCTTGTTTTCCAACTCTCTTGCACATGCTGCATAGCAGAGAGAGACAACAGAGAAAAAGGTGCAAAGAGCATTTCATGCAGGCATCTTAATCTTTTTAGCACAACTGGCCTTTGGCAAAGCAAAGAAGTGTAGACACCTAAGAATGCCAAACATAAACTCAGCAAGTCTGTAAGGTTCTTGGGTGGAAAAAAAAAACAAAAAAAGACAAAGCAAACACAAACATTCAAGTCTGCCTCTAGAGACGAAGGAAAGCAAAGCCCTGCCTGGCAACAGCACTCATTTTGACTGGCTTTCATCTGGGCTTGGCCTTTTGACAATAGATGCGATTGAAGCAATCTTCACAGCCTGCATTTCTATTTGTCTCAAAGGTCATCCATTCAGAATTTGAAGGTGGAGGGGAAGGGATGAAGGGGTAGAGTGCTCATCATGGCATAAGCAGGCTGTGATGGATGATGTGTGCATGTGTGTGTGCATGAACATACGGTTGATGTATTCATTAGTATGCGTTTGCTTATGTGTGCGATGGATTACACTTGTTTGACTGCATTGTATCTTTACACAATGTTGCCTCTGTGTACATTGTGTGTGTGTGTGTGTGCATATATGTGTGTGCGAATTCTTTTGGGCTCTCACTCTCAGCTGCAGCATATGCCTCAGATACTGTCTGTGATTCTGAGATTTGATCTCGGTGATCTCCTCATGAACTCAAAACTCTTATCCACGTCTGCCGCTCCATCCACTCTCCATGATGACCCCCATCAATTTTCATAATCATCCTTTTGCTCTCCTTTATTATCAGCCTCCCATCTTTCCGTCTAACCAAAGCTGCATTCTCATCTGCCTCTTATCTCCCACTCGTCTCTCCAGAAGATAGCCTCGATCCAAAGCTGTGCTAAGCCGGCTCAAACTTCAGTCCAATTCTTCAACATGAATATTTCATTTACATTTTTTAAATCATGATCCAATGGGTGACAGACAGGGTAGCTGTAAACACTGTTGATGGAAAATAGGGATGGGGATTTGAGTCATTTTGTGAAGTTTTCAGACCAGCAGAGAGTTGTTTTCAGAACTAATGTTTTTAAGTGAATATAAATGACAACTTGTTTTACACTGTAAACAGAAAACCTACAGTCTCTGTAACTTAGATACTCTTATAAATAGTTTCTGCCAGAGT
This sequence comes from Ctenochaetus hawaiiensis, assembly GCA_029783645.1. NCBI lineage: Eukaryota > Metazoa > Chordata > Actinopteri > Acanthuriformes > Acanthuridae > Ctenochaetus > Ctenochaetus hawaiiensis. The sequence continues at coordinate 6,233,757 of JAPZDY010000008.1, read as the reverse complement.
GTGCTGCATCTGTTAAAATGATCCAATAAAAAAAATGAGTAATGAGTAGATGCAATACATAACACTATAAATAATATAAACTGTAAAATGATACTTTAGAGGTAATTAAATTACAGTGCTGTTTGTTGAGAAACAACTCAGTGTAAGATGAAACTTTGCGCATTAGGTCAGATTCACAGCAGTACTATATGCAACATGTTTAAGGAGATGAGAAAAGGTTTTTTTTTTCCAGTATGACTTTAGAACAAAACTGTCTCTATGATATGGTATAACACAGAAGTGGACCGTTGAACTATTGTTTTTCCGCCCTTTGGGAGTGAATCACATCTCAGATAAATCAATAAAACTTCCTGCATCTTTCTCATGGTTATATAAAACAGTGCAAGCACAAAATGAATGTATACGATCAATCAAAAACTTGTTCAAAAAAGGCGTCTCACTCCAATACAGGCTGTCTGGGCTTTAGGGGAAGTTGTGAAAGTACATCCTAGGTTTAAGAGAATGATGAATGCTGTGTTCCTGTCTTTGCTGGGGGACATAATAATGATGAGACACATCAATCTTTATTACCTCTCCAACACCCGGTCCAGAACATCCAAGGGCAACAGAAATATTGCACTCACAAAAAGCATTCATCTTCACACACCTGCCTATAGCTTTTACCTGCAAGGAATCAGTTTCTTTCAAGATTTTGGGCTGTGTGCACATAATCTTCCCTTTGTTATTCTCTATTAAAATGACTAATGCAACTCTGTGCACCGAACCTTCGGCCGAGTAATAAGGATTTTATTTATAGTGAGCACCAGAATGACTCAATTTTATATATAACAGGGGATAATCCTCATTTCAATCAGTCGCAGCCATAATTTAAAGTGTTTCCATTAGTGGATTTATTTGTCCATCTAACCAACATTGCTGTCTGATTGGCCAAAAGACATTAAACCCCGCCCTTTCGTACTTGTCGATATGTGAGAGGCTAGAGCGCTCCCTTACGCCCCGCCCACCGCATCACTCCCGCCCCTTTCCACCGGCGTTCAATCGTGAAGCGAATTGACTCCTGGAGGCTCTGTATGTGGCGCATGAGTATGCGTTTCGGGATGTAGCGGCTGCCTCTCAGAGTAACGGGAGTGAATTTTTGACATATATATTTAAATATATATACCCGGGGCACTCACGAGAGAGAATACCTGAGGAGTGCGGTGACAAACTAGAGGAGCTGACGACAGTACGGAGTGGAGGGAGATACGGGAGCGTGGCAGGAGGGACGCTCGAGCAAACCCAACCGACACCGCACGCAGAAATGGCGGAGCACCACGCAGCCAGCGACGGCAAGCACAAAGCGTCCACCAATGCCGGTGGCTCGGTGCACGGGAATAGCCGACCCAGCGCCGCGGGTGGAGGAGGGGGCAAAGGAGGCCTGTCTGGCGGACTGACACAGCCAGCAGGGTGGCAGTCTTTACTCTCGTTTAGCATTCTTTTTCTGGCCTGCCTGGCGGGATTCAGCTCCAGACTTTTCGCGGTGATCCGGTTCGAGAGCATCATCCACGAGTTTGATCCATGGTAAGCTAGCTAACGTCAACGGTCGTCAGGTCAGGTTGATTCCCCTTTAACATTACAAGGCTGAGATTTTGTCAGAGATTTCTCAGAGGTATAATTTCTAGCAAATTGAAAACAACATGTAATAATTTGCTTGCATTCCTTTGACATTACTCCTCAGAAGTGAGCACCATAACAGCGACTGTTTTAAACACATCTTTAACTAGTTAACTGTGGTTAACGGTCACTTCTAGCTCCTCGCGCTCTAGATATTATGTTAGTTGTTTTTGGATAACGAGCAACAACGGGATTATTCTCTGTCACTGCTCCAAACGCTTTGAATATGAGGGTCAGTGGTGTGATGTGAGGGACCTTGACATTTGAATGTGATGGTCCGTGTGACATGTAGTTGGCTATCTAACGCAATCTAACGCAAGTCTAGCTTGACCACTCTGATGTAGATTTGGCTCTCACCCCAGAGTAACTCTATCTGCAGCAGGACGGATGAGGAGGCTGCACCTGCAGGTACAACTTTGTTTAGGTTGTCGACCGTGTGGATACCCGGGAGGAAGTCGTGCAACATTTCTCTGTACTCGGTGCGTGTTTTTGATTCATGGAAAACTCAGTTTATTGTCAGCGGATGGAGTTGAAATGGTTGGCGTTGCTTATATGGGGATTTACTGCTTCAGCGGTGGTCGATATGATTGATTTAGGGGGTGTTTCCGCTGCTGTAACAGATTTTTTTTCGCGAGAGTTAAATGTAATCTGCTTTTGTTTTTAAAAATGCATACTGGACTAGCAGGTTTACAGCCGGTGCTCATCATAAGAGCAGACTGCTCCAACCCGGAAGCCATCGGATCCGGTCTGGTGTGTCTGTCATTACAATGCAGGATTATTCAGCTCCGTAACAGTGTCACATGGGGCCCACAAGTGTCCGCCTGGTTGCAATGCACTGTCATTCCCTCGCTGCTGTCATACACTTTGTGGCATTCAATGAGACAGCACGACTTATGCATTTATGTATTAATGTTCAAGGACAGATGCTCCATCTTGTTCAGGCTGACACTCACCTCTTCAATTATTTTGATAACTTGATTGCATTTTATTGTCAAGGGCCAATGCTGAGGGCAATGAAAGGTTCAACACAGTTCAGGAGAGCATTATCCTGCTTTGAGACTGGAATTTCCACCACCCTAGCACTATTAATAATGAGTAGCACCAAGTGTCACAACCTGATTAGAAGCTGCATTCTTACCTTATAGCCTTCAAATATCCGATTAACATCCTGTGTGGTCACGCAGTTGATAGGTTAAGTATGGCATTTTGCTGCACTTCACAGTGAAAGCGGGGACTGTGTTGCATCTGTGTGATACTATAAAGCCTTATTTTCCACAGCTGAAAAGTTAAAACTGCAACAGTTCTTTGGCAACATGTCAAAGAAAAGAAGCAAAGGATCCCTTTAATATTCAGAAGTTTTAAAGCCCTCGCAGCCATGATTAGTACACATCTGTTGTTCTCAAAAATTTTCTCTTAGACCCCAAAAACAAAGCAATGCTTGGATGGAACCGTCTGTTGCAAAGTGATTAGTTCAGGCACAGAATAAAGCTTTTTACATTGTTAGGACGGTCACCCTAATGTTTAGAAGTATTAAAGACTGCCAAGGAAATCATTTTATATTCATCAAAACAGAGATTAACACCAGATATCTATTTGTAGTAGACTATTAATAAATCTTGAACACCACCCACCCCTCTCTCCCTCTGCAGCCATCTTTTGACCCCATGTGTAGGCCTGATCTGCTTGCTGGGAAAGGTTGCCCTACATTTATGCAATCATTAACACTCTTGGGAATTCTTGTATAGCAGCCATACCATGAGAGCTATTGTATGGATTAAAGCATAAGCCTGACCTCAGTGAATACTTCTTTTGGATAAGAATAGTAAATCGAACATTTTTCAAAAATTTACCCTAGTATTTTTTGTTGACCCTAAAGAATAAGAATGGAATTTTTAGCACTGTAAAAAAACATTGTTGGGTTATGCAATTTTCTCACTTTTCCCCCAACAAATAGAAAAGAAAACATACATTTTACAACTGCAGGATGGTGATTCCAAGTGGCAGTCCCTCCCAGACACACATGATTAGTGCTGTTGTCGCCTGAATTCTTGGATGCTGTTATTGATTTTTTTTCCCTCTGCCAAGAGCTTCAAATTATCTGCAGCTAACCATTACGTTAAATGAGCTGGCAATTTGAAGAATCAAGATTGGATTTACAAGCCCAAAATGTCAGCCTGTATTATTCTGCAATATGCAAGCACCACATCCCCATGCTGTACTGATTTTGTATTCTGATTTGACTTTCCTGTTACCCTGCTGTGCTCATTTTACCTTCCTAATATTTGTTGATTATCTTTAGACACGGGGAGTGGCGCTTGTTGCCATTCAAGTGAGGGCTTTTTTTTGGTCCCTGGTCATGAAAATAATTAATTTCTTAAGTTGTGTCCCCACTTAAAAAAATCCATTTGCTTTCTTTTACTGACTCCAAATTAGGTGCAATCTTCATAGTTGGCAATGAGTGAGTGGATGTTTTGTGCCATCAATATTGTTATGACTGCCTACTATACCATGTGAATGTATAACTCCTGAACTCCCCTGGGGCAAATAAGTATGTCCCTTTTCTAAGAATCACTTTTAGCAAAGCTGCTTCTGGTGCTCTCTAGAGGGGAAGGATATGTTTCTGCTCCTTGACTTGACTTTTATACAGCAGTTTTGAGTCCAGTTTATTGAGTCAGTCAGAAGTAAAATATAACTAGACTGAAAGTGGTATGGTGAGGTACATACATGTATGTATAAGATAGTAAGGCTTTTCTTATAAGCTTTTTTTCCCCACCTTATGTCAGGAAATAGAGTCAGTTCTGACAGAAAAGTGAGAGAGAAGAAGAAGTATCTCTGACAGGCAAATAATGAGCTGGATACTCTGGTGGAGCAGAACAGACAAAACATGCACACACGCATACATACACATACATAGTCTTACTCGCTCTTCGACCAGTTGGCTCAAAACTGCTGCTGCTTCGACTGGAGCTTTGTTTAATGTCTAGATGGATGTTCAGTGTGTCATACATCCCATATGACATGAGGTATGTCCATTTCAATGTTATGTATTGATCTTATGGTGCCAAAATGATTAGGTGGTGAGTTAATTAATGTTTTTGAAATGCCCAAAAGAAATGAACTAAGTTACCTCAATTTAGGGCTTCTGCCAGTCCCAAGTACATATTTATACCTGAGCTGCTTTTTCACACATTTAATTTGGTACTTGTTACCATATAAAACTAATTGGAATCCTTTTTATGTTAAGTAAGATGAGACCAGGGATTTTCTGTGGCACCAACTACTGGGTTATTAAATCATCATAGCAAATTGATATAAATTTTAATTACTTCTTATTATGAGAGAGACTGTATTAAATACAGATTGGTCATATCAGAGCTAATATCCACATTGCTTTATTAAGCTTATATTGGTTCTGACATGTACATCTTTTACTAAAAAGCATTATGTTGGGGTTTGTTAACTTACATTTTCATTGTTTTCTTTATACAAATGAGACTAATAGTCAGTAGGGAAACTGTAAATCGTTTGGTAGCTGCAGTCATGGTTATTGCTGCTGGTTAATGTTGGCTAAAACTGGCTGGATTGCTTAAGAGGTTAAAATGCAAATTTGGTCATGCATATCTCTGCCAAATAAGGAATCTTATTTGCATATTTAGAAATAGCTACAGTTCTTAAATTTATATAGATAAGTCGTAAAGGTTATGTAAAGGTTAAGGTAAGAGACAGTTGGGATTGTTGTATTTTGTGCCATCTGCTGCTGTAGTGTTTTTGTGTGCCATCTGCTCGCACACTCACTACAGCAGCATTACCGGGTTAAGAGAAGATTTTCAGCCCAAGAGCCCATTGGAAAACTGCCGAACATGCTCTAAAACTATCCAAACATATTGCCTTATTTCTGCTCCTTCTCTCAGCTGATCCTGCTTTCCTGCAAGTGCTCTTTCACCCTCCTCTCCTCTTGTACGGTGGGTGTAGCGGATTCAAATTTTTCTCAGGAAACACAAATCTAAAAATTTTAACAACCGCTTTCATCCGTGCTGTCAGTATTCTAATTATCTGGGTGGGAAACCCGCAGTACCGGCAGCTTTAACACCACTACAGATAGAAAAGGGATACAGTCCCAGACCTTTTTGGAGGCAGTGACATTGCTTCTTACATTATACAAAAAAAACCATCCATTGACATTCATCTGCTTTTGATTGCAAGTTCAACGTCTGAATTGACAACTAAAATTTTTGTAGGTTTAAAGATGCCTTGTTCAATCCTTCACTGACTCAAACAGCACTTTGAAATCAGCTAACAGCTCAGAAAATGTTTTTGACCCCTTTATATAATACAGTCTTTGCTGCTGAAAGTTGTTAAGTGCTGTGAAAAGGAAATCTCCCCACAAGTGATGTTACCACCTCAGCTTTTTTGAAAAGCCAGCAACATTAATGGGGGTGGCAGCTGTTGTGTGTATGTGTGTGTGTGTGCTCTCTTTTCCTCCCACTACCCTTTTCTCTCCTTCTGCCTTTCTCACACACAAAAAACATGACGTCTAGCTCAAAGTAGATTAGGCCATCCCAGGAGCGGCTGCTGGCACAGCAGCACGTTAGCTAGTGCAGTAGTGTGGGAAAATGGAGTATAAGTCGTGATTGATCTTCCTACCAGACTCTTGGCTGGAGCTGTGATCCCTGCCTAAACCCCCGACTGACTGTCCAACAGCTTATGAAATATTCAGCGTTGAGACGGTGTCCAGTTACCTGCAGTAAAAAAAGTTTCAGTGAGTGCCCATCCTCAGTCATTATAGGTTTGGTTCCTAGGCTTATATTATTCTTTAAGATACTGGACTTATGAAAGCAACTTATTAGCCATTTCACCGCACACGTAAGCTGCGGCTTTTCCCTGTTCCTGCTGCAGGCTAAGCATCCTTACATCACAACACTAAGAGGACATAAGAAAGCTAATGTACTCAATTTTTTTATTCCAACTTGCAAAACTTTTTTAAGTGCTACTCTTTCCTCAGTCGGGGGACTTAAGCCCCTTTACACTTTCTGTTGAAGCTAGGAATATTGCACCCTTATTTGGCCACACTTTTCTGTACAAAAGTTACTAAAGCGGAATAGGGTCATTTTTGTTCCACCGTTGAGCTGATGAGGGAGGAAGTAACAGTGCCGAATAGTCATCTGTGTAAAGCGCCAAGCAGGTGCTCCAGTACAGGGGTGTTACATTTTTACAACATGTTAAGTGTGCTACCGAAGAGCGGGAGATTTTAAGCGATTAGTAGCAGTTATTAGCTGTCGATGTGTATGTTATATGTAAAAAGACACCTGTGCTGTTATGTTACATGCCATGCCCACCTATGCCTTTTTATGTTCTGCAGCGGTGACATGACTATCTGAAATCACACACTGGGGTGACATTTTACCGATGTTGTGCGGTACAGCGCCAAACCTTGCACTAGTATTGCGTGATATCTTTGTAAAAAGGGCTTTAATGTTAAGCCTCTGACGATAAAGTGCTATTTCTCAGGCGAGGGCTCCCAGCAGACTAGTGTCAGGCATAGCAAGGGGAGACTGTGAATCCAAGGTGTGCTGCATGTGTGTGTAAGATGGAGTGCGACAGATTTGTTTCAGGGCACTTGTGGCAAGTGTAGATATGCTGAGATTGGAAGCAGCATCAGGCACAGGGACACCACTAGTAGCACAGTAAAAGGCACACGAATAAGCAAATATTATACCAGAACTAGCAGTCTTTTGGTTTGTTGAAGAGTGGGCTACGTTAGGTATTTTTCTAATAGTGCTTGAGCTTGCTACAACAAGACCATTTCTGTGCCACTTGACTGCTTAGTTGAATTACCTCCTTCAGTCTTTCTGCCCTCTATTCTGAGGTTATTCTCTTGGCTGCAGATGATGTGCAAAAATTTGTATCTTCAGCTTTTTGCAGGCTATTCCTGGATGCTGTTCAGGACAATAACAATGGTCAATATACCAAAAGGCACTGGTCAATTCATTTACACCGACCTGAGGTAGCCTACAATTTGCCTGTCATCAATTTAGTCTGGCCATTCTCAATGTGTGCAAAATTGCCACCTAACAAGAGGTGCTTGTCAGCAGCCCAAAGGCCACAAGAGTCACAGATGCCTTAATGGAGGATAATAATTGCACTGAGAGGTAGCCCAATTTGTTAGTGTGATTAATTACCATTGTTGCACATTTAGAGCAGTATTGTGTTTGTGTGCTCATCTGCACATTCAGAGCTTCAGGGGTGTGTGGAGCCAGCTGAAGTGTTTGTTTAATTTACCTTGTAATAGCATTACAAATCAATGCTATTGGCCACCTTTTGGCCAGCCATATTTTTCTTTAGGTTAAATATATTATATAGATGACTTAATTTTGTCTTTTTCTCTTGTGTTTCTGTGCCTTGTGGCTGTTTGTTTTGTACAGAGAAAATTTATATAAAATTAAAATTACATGAGGGAAGTTCTGCTTAATCTGCTCATAGCATAAGCTACAGTGTGGTGTGGCAATAACCGTCATTCGTTGCAGATGACCTTGAGCTGGTCCTCTTCCCCACCTGTCTAAACTGCTGTCTTCTTGCTAGCTTCGACAGTTGTTCACTAATGAGATATTTAGACCATTATCCCTTATGGCTTGGAGCACAGTATTCCAACTATTCTCTCCTAATTGAAGGTAGCACCAGCAACTGATTACACCAACAGGTGCTTAGCTCTCCACATTAGGATGTTGATGGCCATGTTTCCTGTAATACTATACTTTCAACTCTGTGTCATGCCAGTTCAGTACAGTGAAAAAAACTTAAAATTTGCTCTATTTCCATAGAAAATACTTAAAAGTTACCTTTTATGCTAGAAAAATATATAAGGAACTTCACAATCAACAAGCGAACAAAATTCTGCATTTGATTCTCTGTGTAGTAGTAATTGCGGTAGTATTTATTTTTCTCAAATGACTGTATCTTTGCTGTTTGAAAGATCTGTTAACAGATGACCTTTAATAGAGAAGAGCATTTTCATGAGAGCATGTGAAGTGGCATTACACAGCACTGAAATAAAGTAGTACTTTGAATGTATTGCAACATTTCAGATAAAGAAGTGATCAGATAATGCTGGTTTCTTTGGAAGTTCTTTGCATCTGCTTGTGGTGACAGCCTTGGGGTTTTTTTGAGGGACAGTTTGCACAGATTGTTAAAACACTTGTCTTGCTTGTGGTCTCCTCACATGTGAAACATGCTGATTTGGAACGTGCAGAACTGTTCTGCTTGAATAGGAATGAACCACATCACTGAAACTGTATTTTTATTCATTCAGCAAGTGTAAATGTTTGGCTTTGAAAATGTTTCTCAAAAGGCTGGAATGATGAAAGGTGTTATTTTGAAGTAGAATAAGACTGACTCTAATACAAAGATTATGTAAGTAATTTATGTAGATGTAGTTGTTATAACATTGAATTTAAGTGTGCCTCAACAAGTATAATTTAGAAAAAGTGCCCACAGATATTGTTGCACTGTTCCTCTTGTATTGTGAGGACCTAATATGTCTTGATAGATATGTCTTAATAGCACAGTGTTTAACACCGTACTGTATTATCTGCTGAAACTAATCTTGCAGCTGGCCCAGAAAAAAACCTGGGAACAGAACTGAATCTATCTCTCCGTCTTTTCATCTACAAAAATGCTACAGCAAACACTGGACACTGGCAAACACACATACACACACACAGTAGCTTATCAGTGTGTGTCACGCAGAGTGAAGATGCGTGGTTGATGCAGCTTTTGTCAAGCTGTTTGTGTTGTCATGTGCGTTTTGATGTGATTGTTCTTCCATGACCACCCAGCCTGCAGAACCCATCCGTCCTGGGAAAAAACAGAAGGAGCGACGTGTCTGCTTAATAAATGCAAGGCTGTAATTGATGGCGTTCTCTTTTGAATGCCTGTGCATCTGCGCTCTCTTGTGTCTTTCCTTGAGCACACTTGGCATCAGGAGTAGAAGAGTGTGACTGGTCAGTCTTGGTGCTTTGAGTTTCCTCAGTATAACCCCCAAAACAGAAATTTCCTTCTCTCTCATCACAGTTAACTGTGTTATGTTGGACAAGTAATGTTAGGCTTATAGTGGTTTTAGTCTTAGATTATCGGAAAGGTGTTGCAAAGACAAACCTGCATGTTTTCCTAAAGGATGAGAACTACTGTAATAGACTAAGCAAGTAAAAACTATTAGGGGCCAATGTTGCAAGTTCAGACTCAACATTGAAGTAAGGCTTATCCTGAGGGAAAGTTATACTTGCACAAGAAACAGACAATATCTTCTTGTTTGCCAGTCATGTGGTTCTGCCTTCGGTTACTGTAGACTATTGTTGGTCAGACAATTCTTGAATATTGCCTTAGCCCTATTGTTTTTCCTCTCTCTTTGGCTTTGAAGTGGTCCTCAATGCTTTCTGGATGGCGTGGGGTGGAAGTGGGGCAGAGGGAACTGAGAGAGAGGATGTGTGCTTATCATACATCCCTGTCCTTTTACTGACAGAAGTCAGCATGCAGCTCTGTGGGCGAGCGCACCTGCATACAGAGAGGAGAAGAAAGGAGAAGTGAGAGAAGCAGTGGTAGGATGGTAGGAGGAAGAGAGAGAGAGAAGAAATTAATGCCTGCCAGGCATCCAATGTGAGGGAGGTTTTGGTTTTGAAGCCAAAGAGATTGCATTGTTTCAAACACAGCTTCATCAGTTTGTTTGTGCGTGCAGTGTCTTTGCTTTTTGTTTTTATGCAGCGTGAAAAAGGTTGATTTATGATTTTCTCTTTCTGGCCTCAGGTTAAATTGAAAGTTTTCTGTAGCTGATACACATATACTTACAACAGAGCTCATTTAATATGATCAGCTGCTTAAAGCATCTCTTAAGCATTACTGAATAGTTACAGTACCTCAATTTAGCTTTATCTTGAGTTATTCTCCCCCTTTCAGTACATTTCCTTTAACATTTTTCAAGAATCTCCCTAGGAATTCATGTTTTAGCATGAGCAGATAAATAGCTTACAGCTGACTTAATCAGACTAATCCCAAAGTAGAGATTATTAAAGAAGGTCGGGTTAATGTAGCCACACTGTGGTGCTTAGTGTAATAATTTAGTGATTTGGGTTCTCAGTTTGCTGGTTACTGTTATGTGAAGTTACCACTGCATGTTTAACAGTGAGATCAGCCTGCTTAATTATGCCTGTGTTGACTATGCCCATTGGCCGAATTCCTGGTTTGATGATTGGCTAGCTATCAGTTTGGCACCTCATAAATGCCTTGAATTCTGTTGTCATTAAGATTTTGCTATGTCTTCATTACAAGTCTTTCATAATTTCTCCTTATTTCAAGATAGGATTTCTGTAAGCCTCTTGCATGTTTTTTTTATTTCTATGCGTATGAATCAGTTGTTTTGTTTTTAACTTGTTGAAATTCTTGCAGTTTAAATAACTGTTTTGCCTTTTTGCACTGTGCAAAATGAACTGAACTTATAATAAAGCTAATCTCAGATGTGATGTAGTTGCATTTCCTAGAAAAAGTTATGTGGCTTCTCCATCCTTCCCCACCACGACTCATATCTTTAGATATCACAGTGAATCATCCACACTATTCTCATAGAATATTGATATACTCAGGTAAAGCTGTTACCCTCTCTGTTTCATTTGTACTTGCTGTCTGATGGGTTGAAGTATTTTTGACTCCTTTCCAGTGTAGTGTCACATTTGACTTTACAAACACACTAAAAAATAGGGAACACTAGAAAGCAGCATGGAGGGCAGTGACAGTGTTACCTATGACTACTGCTAAATCATTTGACTGGGAAATGAATGCTGATTATACTCATTTCCATTACAGAAAAGAGACAGTTGTTAGTGGATGTTGCTGAGTTTTTGTCTTGTGTGGAAGCTGTATTTGACTATATGAGTTACTTTTTTTACTAAGAGTGTGTATGTTTGGGGCTGTAATATATCAGTATTTTAATAACTTAACTATTGTTAGGTCCAAAAAAAAGTCTGAAAATATTCAAAAATGCCCTTCACAATTTCTCACAAACCAGGTGTGGGTATTTATGGTTTCTTATTTGTCCAACCAGCTGTCCAAAAGATAAAGTTATTTGTGTAGTAAATGTGCAGTAAATATTCATATTTGGCTGGAAGTGGTGAATTTAAAAATTCATATTAAAATTTCAGATTTTCAAAAATGTAAAGGTAATATGCAACAAGAGGGAAGTGCACAGTTTATAATAAACTTGGTCCTCTTTTGAAAGAGACAGATATCTCCTGCCATAGATGGTAAAGAAAAAAATACATGAAAAACTTAAAAGAGATAAGGATTACACTTACATTAATATTTTTTTGCCCAATTTTTATAGTGTTTTTTGTGATTGTCATTTATCTTGAGTATTTTGAACAAATCCTGAATCTTTTGTTGATTTGGTGTGTATTTATGTTTATGGTTTTATATAAATATATATATATATAATTATTTGTAAGTATAATGTTACTCTGTCCTTTGTAACTCTGCCAAGGGGCCTCTCTACATTTTGGCAGCACAGGCCTCTTGTTGTTCTGGTGCAGATGTGTCCATTGTTCAGCTGCTGTGTTTGTTTTCATTCTCAACGGCCCATTGAGATGGAATGACTTTATTGTCACAGCCTCGCCACTGGCAAGCCCACCTAGTGTGACATTACTGAGCATTATGGTCTAAGGCCACGGCTTTGTTTCAGGTTGCCAGAAGAGCTGGCTGCAAGGCAAGGATACAACTACCCAGGTTTGCTGTCTATTGTTGTAGGGTGCAGACGAATGGAGAAGCAGTTGAGGGGAGGAGAGGATAGAAAAGGGCTTGGGGCAGAGGATGAGAAATGACAGATGGACGAATGGAGCGGTGTCAAGCAGGACAGAATGACAGCTGGAATAGGTTGTCAATCCGTGACTGGCCGAGAAAGACGAGCCTGTCAGGCGGCTGTCATATCATCCTGGTTATCAAGTAGAGCAGCTGGCAGGTAGTCTGAGCAAGTTACACCAGCTCTGAAACAAGATGAAATAAAGTCTGAGTTTCATCCAATGAGGAACAGAAATGGCTGAAATGTTTTGACCACAATGGACCACTTTAAATGACATATATTTTACATTTTAACTTGTTGCATACCCTTATTATTCTTATTAACATTTAATTGCCGGAGTGTTAGGTTTGGCAAAACTCTTCCTTCCACGTTTACAGTTGTTAACTTTATTCATTCTCACTTTTGTGCGCTCCCTTTTTGCTAACCTCTAAAACTGATGACAGTCCTGAATCTCTGCATGGCAAAGGTGAAATTTCTGCTGAACAGGAAAAAAATTAATCATCTGCAGCAAATTAATCAAGAGAGTTAAATGCCCCTAAAATTCCATTATAGATGTTTAATATCCTATGCAAAAGATTTCGACCCTGGCAAGGAAAGACTTTGGATGGGTTTGCTTAAGGTGTTTTCTGCAAGTTCAGCCAGAACTTGCAGAGTAAAAAGTTTTTGGACATAGTTTGGTGTAAACTTTATTGCCTTAGCCATAATACATGGCTGCTGATTATATTTCAGCCAAAATCTTTTAGGTTGGAATCATTTTTAAAAAAATCTGCCTTCCACTACCATCTCCATGCCACCAGTCACTGTGACAGAAGGCACAATGTAATGTGAGAGCTTGCTAAGAACAGGTTTCCCTTGTGGAAACTGTGGACAGTGTTGGCATGCAGCTAACCTGCTGCTATAAAAAGTCTAAGAAGTGCTTTGAGAATAACATGACTCATCGTGGCTCCAGGCAACCCACAGCAGGCATCAGTGCACTTGCAGGCCATTAAATAGAAGTTTGTTTCGGCCTGAAGACATCTCAGATTTAAAAAAGCGACTCCTAAATCATATAGAAAGATTTTTCACCTCTTAACAGATTGTGTGTTAACCCCATTTGCCAGATAAATGGTGTTTATAAACAACATTGTGAAGGTGTGTGAAAGTTGGTGTGCAAAAAAAAAAAGAAAAAAAAAGAAAAAGTCTTATTATCGACTTGTAACAATGGCCACACCTGAACTCCCTTAAAAGTCCTTAAAAGTTTTCTGGTGTGTTTATTCAACCAAGAAGATTTTTAGATTTGTCTGTCAGCTTCAGAGGGATGCTGGGAGTTTCAGAAGCTGTCCAAAAGCACTTTGAGTAAAGTAACTAACACCTTCAACCTTTTACTTTTTGATCCTTCTCAAGGAGTTATCACAATGAAAAAAACAATGTATAACTTACCTTTCCCAACATGGTGCACAGTGAATTGTCCTGCATGATCTCCTTCTCTTTAAATATGTAGTGGCTGTAATAAACATCAAATTCATCTTTCAATATAAGCATTCCATCATGTGTTATGGACTGCTTTTCATGGTTTAACTATAACATTTCAAGCTGGGTTATGCATAATTATTGCTTTAATTTTTCCAGATGCAACAAGATGAGGTCAATATGTTTCCTCATTCCACTTGTAGTCTCGTCTTGCAGCATTTCAGTCTGCAGAGACACAACTCTGCCTACTCACTTTGCCTTTTATGATGCTTCCTCCTGATCTAGCCAAGTCTTCAGAACAGATTTGCCGAAATTAATAAATAAATGATTTTTGTTCCCCCAAGCCAACTCTTACATTTAATGTGTCCTTGAGACAAGCAGCACCTCAGGAGTAGAAGAGCTTTCCCTTCCAAATGCAAATCACTGTCCCGAGTGCTATACTCCCTCTTGTCTGCCGAGGTCCTTCTGCATTTTGCACAGCACAGGATGGACTAACCCATTTCATTTTGAGGCTTAGTCTTTGCCTCTCACCGATACCACTTAAACTTTCTGCTTTCCACTGATTCTGGAAACCTGCTGCCTTCCACTGATATCCTGTAAACTTGCTGCTTTCCACTGATATCCTAAAACTAGCTGTCATCCTCAGAAGCTCACTGTTTCATTGTTCACAGTTTTGTCAAGCTGATTTGCTTGGTTGGGGAGATGTGAGGCAGCCATTCTCAGAGTCTTGAATCACAGCAGCAGTTTGGCAGTCAAATTCAATAATTTTCTCTGAGTCAGCCTCCATATGTTTATCATGGTGATGCCAACATTTCACTCACATTTTTTACATCTTGTTTTCATCTTGTTTAGGAGGAAACACTGTGAAGATGCAGTGTCTTTTTGTTTTGTGTAAATACTTCAAAATGGACATGTACAGCCAGATATTGAAAATCTTTTGTTTGTGCTATATTTGGTGTCTCTGTGCATGGATTGCATTTATCATCATTCACTATTATAAATTTTGTGGGGTGGTTTGCACAGACAGAATAAGGTCTGTGGCTTTGCTTCTGTAAAAACCAAAAGCTGTTAATTTTGCCACAGGACTCCATATATACTATATGGAATAGGAATATTGTATGATGGATGTTTTTCTGAGAATACTCTTCTACAGTGCATTTCATCTGAAGTAAAATTAAGATGCAATGGAAGTTTGCCATTGGCGTAGGCAATGACCTGGACTGATCATGACCCTTGACTGAAATTCTCTAATTATGCCACCAGCGTAAGTATAACAAATCCTCAACTATTTATAACTATTTCTGTTACAGGTCTTCAATAGGTATATTACTCAGAGCCTCAGATTTTCTTTTACCCTTTTATTGCTGTTCTTTTCTTGACAAATATCGCCTTCCTGCATTTCTCCTCCCCAGTCCTTTGCATTTGACACTAAAATCAAAGACTGTGAAGTAAATGTAGGCCTGTGATGGTTTTATCTTCTTCTCCAGAGTTTTTCATCTCAACCTGTGACCGTCAAAGCATGTTTTCCTTTCAAGCAGATGCACCCTAATTGGTGAGATCAAGAAGGATATTTCGAACACTTAAGGAATGAATCCAGCTCTGATGATGGCACCTCTCCATTAAAAATGCTCCTAAAGCTTCATTGGAATATATGAAGGAGATCATTAGGCACCGATGATTTCACTCAGGAGAGATAAGTGACCTCAGACTTCCACTTTTCCCTTGCAATATAGCTCTAGCAATTTGGCAATTACCACAGTCATTAGAATTCCATTTGCCATGACTGCTTATCTTGACCTTGAAACATACTTTTTAATCCAAGTGGCAAACTGACAGAGGTACTCCTCACTCTGTCACTCTCAGTTTCTTATTTTTCGGATTCTTTAGTTTCTCTTATGTCTCTGTTCTCTTCCCATGAGCATGTCTTTGGAACTTAGCAAGTGAGCCTTGTACTCAAACTGTGATCTGTCTCCCATGGTCCTCTAAGCTACCCAGAGTTTCATTTCAAAGCATGATGAACTTGTAGAGGCCCTTGATTGCTCCATCACCTGTCATCCCAGTTGCTTCAAAAGTCACATAAACCTGGACCTCTGTATCAGTGATAAATGACACCGTATTAAACCTCTGTGTATTGTAACAAGAAAAGTTATCTTTAGGTTTTAGTGTGTTTCTTTCTGACTTTGATTGCACGACAACCCCCTGCAGCCAGTCGGTGTGTCAGTGAGGTTTTTAAAGAAGTGTGTAGAATTTAGAGGGAATCATTAGTAGAAATCGAATAAAATATTAATTGGTATATTTTCATTAATGTGTAAACACCTGAAACTAAAAATCATTGTGTCTTCTTTACCTTGCGAAGATACCCTCATATCAACAGAGGGAGCAAGTTGTTTTTCTCAGAGCCCGTCATGTTTTACTGCCATGTTTTTTCAATAGTTTGAAGCGTACAAACAAACACTGGATCTAAAGAGATCTTTTCCTTTTTTGTGTTACCTGAAGGCCTTTGTAGGTTCTCCTACACACTTGGAAAGGGAGGGGTAACCAGGGAGGTGAAGGGTATTCTGTTGGTTGCAATCTGCCTAAACTCACGATGCCACTTAGTCCTACACACTGGTCCTCTTAGTAGTACTATTTCTTATTATAGTTACTCTTGTCATCTGACACACCATTTGACATAAATTCCCACTAACTACAGGTTTCACTCTGTTAAGCTTTCAAAAGGGTAATTATGACCATTGCATTTTGAAATATTTTGGATTCTGATTTTTAGGCTGTGAATGAATGATATGTTTTGTTTTGGGCTATTC
>JAPZDY010000008.1:6198506-6216914 GCA_029783645.1 Ctenochaetus hawaiiensis | reverse complement strand
GGGCTATTCTACTGAATGCTTGTAAACACTTTTTTAACCTTTATCTTGAGCTACTGCATGATTAGTCAAGTAACTGCTTAGTAGACTGGCAGCAGATTTAGAGGTCAGTTATTGATTATGGATCAAGTTATTGAATTAAAAAAATGCTCTCAGTTGTGAACATGTCATGCTTTTTTATCTAATGTGACAGAGAAAGAATGGATTACAGTAAAAGTGTGGGTTTTTGACTGCTTGATGGCGATATGGAATCACAACCTTGAGCCCAAATTGAATTGAATTGCGACAGGCAATTTTTTTTTACAATTTTCCTCATATTTTACCACCTAAAATATGGTCTGATTTATCATAAAAAATACTGCCTATTATTTCACTACAAAAATAATTGTTAGGTTAGGTTACAGACCCACAGGTTGCCGTTCTACTAAAGGCAGACCATTTCATAGCCAACAGCATTTCCTAATTGGAGCCCATGTAAATATGTGTGTCTTTATATTTATACGGGTTTAACCGAATCTCGTTTGTCAAAGTCTTGATTTTAATAATGTAATATAAATAGCTAACTTTGGCAATAGTGCACAAGTGTGCCTCATGATGTGACCATAGTTTGGGCCAGCAGGTGTTCATTTGGCAGATGTTCGTCCACTGAGTAGATTCCTTAGAGGAAATGTTAAGGGATGGCTTGTTCAGCCCAATTAACATTTATTCAAGCTGAAACAACTTAGGCTCCCTGGTACAGCTAAAGTGTTAATAAGTTCATTTAATACAGAATAAGAGTAAATGAGCCTTATCACCATCGCTGTAACTGCACATTGCAAGGGTGCAGTTATACTGTAACTGTGATTTCACTTCTTTACCTTGTCATTTCTACAAATCTGAGCAACAATCAGTGGGATGTATCAGGCCTTTCACAATGATTTGGCTATAGAAATTGCCTGTTTTGCTTTTGCACATTTATTTACCCAAGACTGTCACCAACATCTTAGCTGACATGATGGCAAAATAAACAGCAGGGTTTTTCCCTACCACAAGACTTAGGCACTGTGCCAAAATGTTTTCTCACAGTACTAAGCTGAATGAACATATTCAGGGAGCTTGTTCCACAGGTGGGGAGCACAGAAACTAAAAGCTGTTTGACTTTGCTTGGTTTTGATTCTGTAAACACTGAGTAAACCTGTCCCAGATGTCCTGAGGGGTCTGGATGCTTTGCAATGTGGAGGTAAATCAGAGATGCTTTTAGGCCAAGACGTTTATTGCTTCATAAGCAAGTTAAAGCATTTTAAAATGTATCTTTTGACACAGAAAGCAACTGCAGTGATTTAAGCTGTGGTGTAATTTGCTTCACTTTCTTAGTGTTTCCGAGGACTCGGGTAGCAGCATTTTGAATGAGCTGCAGCTGTCTGATTTATTTTTTTTTACTAAGACCTCTGAAGACACTATTATTAAAGTCTAGCTTGCTGATGTTTGATGCATGAATGTGATTTTCTCTATATCGCATGGACAAACCCTTTAATTTTTCACTATATTTTTAAGATAAGAGAAGGCTTGTATGTCATTGTCTCAATATGGCTTTTAAAATTGCAGTCAATGCCTACTACTGCCCAAAGATTTCTGCCATGATTAGTAGAATTCACTGTCATTGATTCAAAATAACTGACTTTCAAGCTGTCTTTTTTTGGACTGTAAAAAATATCTTTTTTGTGTGTGCTCAGTTGTAGATAGTTCTGGCACATCCATTTGTGGATATGTTCAATCTACTTAGCAAATCTGTGATAACACTGTTATGTAGAGTTGTGTGTCATCTGCATAAGTATGGTAGGTTATAATAATCCATCATTTGAGCAAGGGGTAACAGGTAGATGAAAGCCTAAGGGAGAGCCCATTCACATAATGAGTGAGTATGTCTACTTTGTTTAAAAACAGAGGCAACAAAAATGCAACATTACAACTAACCCATAAGCTCATCGCAAACATAACCATAATGGATATGTTAATATTATTTTTCCATTCCATTGTCTAAATATTTTTAAGAGTTACAATTTGATTGCTTTTGGAAATGGTGTTCTTGAATTATTTTGCTATTATCATAAGATCAGGTGCATCAAACGGAAATAAAGTGACAATATCCCTTATTATGATTATTTCTGAGATAATATATCATCTAGTAAAAGTAGCTGTCATGCTAGGCCTAAATAGTGCTCTAATTCTTTAAACAAAGGTGATTCTCCTTGACTTAATAGAGGACACTCTGAAACCGGCACAAAGCATTTCTTCTGTAAAGGTGCTTGCTTTATAGCTTGTGACATCAGTCTCGCTGTCTGCATTTGCTTCTTTCTCTTGCATAGGGAAATCAGAGGGACGATTCTCCTTCTGCATTTCTGGGCTGCAGTTCAATCAGACATCAGGCTCGGAGAGTCATCTGTTTCTTTCTTCTTCTCTATCACCCTCTCTTTTCATCTAACACACATTGATGCACACACACAGAGACATACAGTCTTTCCACCTGCAGTCACTGTGTAATGTCATTATGACACTCCCAGCAAAAGCTGGGCCATATTTGATGGGGCCCGCCAGACAAAAGCTGTATTTGGCTGCGAACGAACTGCAGTCCCATCTCTCAGGCTCCCTGTAATAAGGTGCTGGGTCTGTTTCGCCCTCTGGCTGGGATTTGGAGATTTGCTACCCAGACAAGAGTGCGAGAGGAAGCCCTTGCTCTTGCTCACGACTGCAAATCTATCGAGTGTGGAGTTTTCATCCAAGATGAGCTCATTGTTGCCTTTTATGTATTCCCTTTGCCCAGAGCCTTGTTTTCTACTAAGATGCTATCACTGCACATTTAACACAGATACATTATCTGCTAGAGCTTGTGCTTCTTGATTTTTATCTTTACTGAAGTCTCAGAATGGATTAGGGCAACTGTGTGCTTTCAATGTGGGATGAGTGATTAAATTTCTCTTCATATAGAGTTTAGTCACCATGTTGAAATAATAGTACAGCTGACCACTTGCTGAACGAGCTTTAATAGACAGTTGTCATGTTGATAATAATTTTTATGCTGTTTTTTTTTGTTTGGAATGTCTATAGGCTATAGGGCAATTGTAGTAGCTTGATAGAAACAAATAAGGACTGTCATGGTCCTATTAGGGGACAGAGTTTAAAAAATAAACAAATATCCACAGAACAGCTGCTAGGAATTGCTTGATTTAGTTTGTTTTTTATGTAGAAAGAGGTGAAACAGCTCTCTCTGAGTCACACAGTTACTCTCGTGTCATGATAATAACTAGGTCATACAGCTGTTTAAGTGGGCACCACATGAAGAGAATTGCATGAAATTGCGTCAACATAGAATACAGTTTTGACCTTAAAATCTCTTGCTGCACTGTCTCAGACACTGAGCAGAATTCATCCTCTTGCTGAGATGCATTCGGGATGCATCTGAGCCAAAGTGAGGAGCAGCAGCATTGCATGCAGCTACTTACTCTACATTTAGCCTGGAGCAATCATTCATCCTTGGCACTGAAGCCCTAAAGTGTAGAAGCTTTACCATGTCTGGGGTGACATTTAATTGGAGGAATAACAAAAGGCTCATTGTCTTCCCTCTACTGGAAATTACCACAGCAATTTTGCCTCCCACCACACAAATCAATGTCCTCTTCCTCCAGTGCAATTATGCATGCAGAGTCACAGTTATGACGGAGTAGCTTTTTCTGCGTTTTACAAAGTCATGAAGTACCCTGTGGTGATATCTGTATTCGGCGAAGTTGCTCATTAGATTGCGTGCATCATTAAGAGCTGCTACATCAAACAAGCATTCTTTGGGCTTCGTGCATGGAGCTCATGTTGCCTATGTTCTTTGTGCCCCTCTACAGCTTCTACAAAGGAGACTAGATTTGACAATGGATCTTTGAAGCTGCATTCCCTATTTCTTCTTGTCTCTACTATAAAGTTAATGAGCAATTAACAGTATTAATGAAATTATAAGATGAGATTTGCCTTTAATGCTTAAATAACAGTGCGTACAACTGTTTATTAGTCCTTCGAAGTGACTAAAAAAAGGCCTTTATTTGCTGAAAAGCCTTAAATTACTGAAAATGGTTTTTCCACTGAGGCACGTCCTAAATTACTGAAAATATAGCTTCATCTTTTGTAAGCATGATCTGTATACCCTGTCACACTAGTTCCTTCAGATCATATAAAAAAATTTAATTGAGGTTAATATGGCTCCCAAAATAAGCAAATATGCTGAGTATGCAAGGAGCCATAATGCAGTCTGTCGAGAGATTGGTTCAGTCTTAACACCACTTCTCTTTCTTCAACACAAGTTAATACAAACATACATACATGGTGTAGGTGTTTGCTAGTAAGGAAAATGGCCTGTACACTAAGAAATCATTTGAAATAAGTGCCTTGCATTTGCAGGTAAGTTTAGAAGTACAACAAATGACTACTCTTTAGGCAACCTATCTTGCCTAAAAATGTCTTTTTTCTCTTTGGAGTTTGTTGTGCAATCTTGTTCATTTAGCCAAGGTGCAACACAAATGTACCCATGCTTATAGGGGCAAAAAGAGACTAAGATTTTGCAGTTACAAAACTGCACATTTAGTCTATGGCTCCTTTTGTTTTTAGCAGGCAGCTGTGAGGCTGTCAGTCAATGTCACTGTCATACTGAAGATAGAGGAATTGCCATTACTGCTTTATGCAAAAGCGGTTTAAAATAAAATGTTTTGATTGGCTGTATGCACAGAGGTTCTTCGTTGACACAGACAGATAACAATGGCATGCTGACTGGTGTGTGCACAGACAAGACGCTATTTCTACCCTTTTGTTGCAGATTTTTTTTTCCACTTCAAGAGCACTCAGAAATATACGGAGTAGATCTTGTTTTGGTTTTTGGGGCATGGGAGTAAATAAGAAAACACCAGGAAAAAACCCTGCATTTTATGAAATCAACTAAAATTAGGAATATCATGAACACTAAGAAGACTATGAATACATATTCACCTTAAATCAGTTAAAAATCAATTAGATAAAAACAACAAATATCAAACTTTACTGAGGACCAATTAAGATTATTTAAGTGAACAAACATAAATAAATAAAATATATGAATAAAAACATTTCTCTTAATTCATACAATACTAATGACAACACTTGTGTCACTGATTACAACAAGCATAATATGTAGAGCCCTGTCTTACTGTTTTGGACTCTTGCTAAGCTCTGCTGCTGCTGCTGTATAGAGCAGACTCTTGTAGAATCCATCATCTTACTATATGTTGATTAAAGGAAAAAGCATAAAGAACTCACTTGTTGATGTAACACTGAACCCTGCTTATCTGTAAGGTGCGTAGAAGTCTCAGAGGGCTGCTGACATCTTATCATCATTCAAAGAGCAGAGTGTCATTCCCTTGAAAGTTAATTCTGAATTAACAAGCAACTACACAATCTCTTCATTGTCATACAAGTGCAAAAAGCTTATACCTCAGGCTATCTGGTAAGTTGGATAGCTACAGTAAGAAACACAGACATCATCCTTCTGTGCTTTTTGTGTGACAGAGAGGCTATACGATTCGGGAATTCATACCCGCTCAAAGAGTCCCCTGTGGAAGACTGAAACATTGCTTTGTCACCACTGTAGGAAAAACAGGAAAAAGAGAAGAGCAGGTGAGAGAAACACTTTCTTCTGTTAGCTTTCATTATCTCACAGAATATGATCTCATAGAATATGAGACAGCAGAAGCAACCATGTGTTTGGAAATAATGATGAAGGGACCACAGTGGCACAGAAGCCAGTGTTTAATTACTCAACCCTGGCAGTAAATTTTGACCTCTCAGGATTTCAGAACCTCAGTGGTAAGCCCATTTGTGCAGATATGGCAGCTTTGTTGCAGCAATAACTCGTGTTATGATGTAGGTGCGCTGTATTAATGATTGTTCAGTTTGCAGAGAGAGGTTGCGTAAAGTGCTCAGTGTCCTCTTGACTGGAGTGTTATTGAGTAAGTTCTACTGATGTTTAAGCCAATGAGGTGTAAATGTCTTACTAGTCTTTCTGTATTGTCTCTCGGTGACTCCACAGCTCCTATCAAAGCAATTTTGCTAAGACTGCGCAATAACAAATTTTCATCCACAGGAAACAATTGTGTGTAGACTGCGTAATTGTCCACAGCTGTGTTTTTAACATCCAATTTTATGGTTTCATTTCTGGCCATTGTGCTGTCTTAATAGAGTTTTTGCCTCCCAGTCTCCCACTCTACCGCAGCAGGTGGATGTTTGGATGAAGAGAAACTGATTTTTAAGCTGTAGATGACTGTGGCCAGCTGCCCTCAGTTTACCCTCACTGCAGGTTTTTTTTCAGCCTGGAGCCTCAGTGGAAGATTTCGTATACACTTGTATGTTGCTCCAAAAATATACTGTTAGACTAAGCATTACAGCCTTTGAGTTGAATTCCCTTACAATGATATTTTAAGGGCTAGTGCAGTGTGAGTCACACTAATTTTAATCAGTCTCTCCATCATTACACCCTGTCAATTGTCAGACTAGAAACTTTAGAGTCAACCTGTGCTGTTCTTTGTTTTAACATCATGATAAAGCATTCAGACGTGAGTTCTTTTGAGAATTCCTTCAATAGAGATCTCAGTCTGTGCTGATTAGGCCTGTAATTATTGCTGCTGTTTTTCCTCAGTGTTTGTGTTTGTGATATCCAATTGATTAGCCGCCCGTTATGACAGCAAATCTCTTTGTGTGCCAGTAATTACTCTCTATCTCAGGGATGCACCGCTGCCTGCTGTTTCTGCCTGGCACTCCCAGTGCCTCCCCTATTTTTGGTCGATGGTAACAGTGGGTTTTGATAAAAGCAAAGCCTCTGCCCCAGTGGACTCCTTTGCTAAATGTGGAATTGGCATGCCTTTCATCCATTTCCTTTGATTCACAGGCCGCAGTCAGAAATTCAGTGGCCTAGTGCTTTTGGGAATGTCACATTTCTTATCCCCCCCTTACCTTTTTAAATGGACTTAAATTAAACTCTTTAGTTGCTTTTGAACCACTATTTTTTTTAAAGACATTTGACTTAACATAAACTAAATCTATCATGTGGAATTCCTAGACTAACTGGTGCTCCAGCACTTAACAAAGAGTTTAAGACACAGAGTTGTTACCTGACGGACTTGCTTGGAAAATGTAGTTATATTGGATTAGTAGTGTTGTAACACTATCAAATTCAAAGGGAGTCAGGCTACTGTAAGTATTTATTAACAGAGTATTTAAGATTGATAGTTTCTCTTCAGTATGTTGAAACAGTCCTACATTTTTTTCACATTTAACACCTGTTCTGTTTGGGTTCAGAGGTCACGCATCGGTTGTTGACTTAGTAAAGTGACTGTTTTGGACTAAAAATATAGTTCCTCAGTGGCTTTACTATCAGTCCTTTTTACACAGGATGATTATGGATTTGATAGCATTGACAATGCACACCTCAGTCTTAGATGTATTGCCTTTACTTCAGCTTTATATGTGGAAAATCTATAACACATCTATCTTATTATATTGCAACCACTTACGTTATCCATGTAGCAGTGAGTGACTCTCATCTTTGTAATTGCTCTTTAGCTTCTTTGCTAAGAACCACACTCTAATTTTCCATCTGGTGTCTATGTAATGGTCAGAGACTGTTATAAAAACATCTGTTACAACTGAAGGCTACCCATTAGTTGTCAACTCTACATATTCATCAGAGAGGACTTTTTCAGAGCTTGAATAGATGGCTTCGTGTCTTGCAATTGCAGTGTTTTGGCTCCAGATAATGGGTTTACCTCAGATATCTTCGCCCTTGTGAAATGTAAATAGATTGCAAGTTTTTGCCAATGAAAAGTACCAGTTCATCAGTTTTATCAGTTTTCAAACAGCCATCATGTTCAGGGTTTTTATTTTGGAATTCAACAAAAGAATTTGAATGTATGCTTGTTTACATGCTAAATTCTCAGCCCTGTTTCTGCATGTAGATATGTGTTTTAAAATTGGTCATAATGTTAGTACAATCAACAGCATCCTTCAGCTAAGTCTTGCCTCTAACTGAGAGCAACCCAAATACTTTTAGGGAGAATAGGGAGAATTCATTGCTCCAGGTAAGCTCAATGTGTCATATCTGACCTTCCATTGGGGGGGTTCAATTAAAAAGGATTTGTTTCTGTACCCACTACTTTGTCTAAGTTTTATGTCCAGTCTGTGTTCAGTCAAGTCCATTCTTGGAAGATGTTAAGCCAAGCTTTATGGGGATTTCATAGTATCAGAGACCACACTAAGAGTAGCTTACTCTTTTAAAGAAGATCAGGTTGCTTTGAACTCTGACAGCTGCATTTCTACAACCGTGCAGTGGAATATCAAGTCCATGACAGAAGCAGCTTGAAGACTGATCAAGGTAATACCAGTCAAAACTTTCCCCTTTAGCTAGGTTGTGTTTTGCACACTGTCCACTTGATGAGAATACATGGGTGTAGAAGAGGCTGACTCTTTCTGTCATAGAAACTCACTTTGACTGCAACCAAGATATGTGTGCATGCTCTGGTCCTTTACCTTATGTCTCAATTCTTAAATGGCTTAAAATCTTAAATCGTTTGCACCCTGCCCCACTTTGTGACTCTTTGTACTCCCACGTATTAAATTGTATTAGATCCATGTAATATCCTCTAAATGAGACTGTGGCATAGCATTTTGCTGCAATGCATTTGGGCAATCAGTTTTTTCTGTAACAGCCGCAAATCAATGGAACACCCAGCCTGATGATATGAAGAACTGAGGCTCTATCTACACTTTCAAAGCATACTTGCAAAGACTGTTAAAAGCAGCTCTGCACTCACTGACTGATTGTGTGTCTTATGGTCTTCATGACCTCCTTTTTTTGACTAGCATACTAGCATTTGTGATGTGCTTTAGTGTTCAGTTTTGTACTGTGTGCTTTGTGTGTTCCTTTTTGGACAACTTTGTGATCTGTTTTTACCATGTGCTATGTTACTGTCTTATTTCTTTGACCTCACATTGCTGTGGTGAGGGCCAGTGTCCATGAAACTGAGTTTTACATTCTGAATGACTAAAAAAATTCTTACTCTGTCATGAATGAGATGGACCTTTGTGAAAGTTCAGTGCCTTATGTTTTGTCTACCTTCATTTACATAAGGCAGGATAAGAGAAAATATAGACATCAAGGTAAAAGATGCAAGGGTGTACATAAATCAGTTAAAATGTGGCTATTGTTCACATTTTCCTTTGGTGTAGGAATGTTCTGGCTGTAGAATTGTCTCAGTTGGCCTCATTGGACTCAGTTGACCAGGCACATTCATCTTCTTGATCCTATCATGGGAAGCAGTTAGATCATACTGAGCAACTGCTCTGTTGAGATAACTAATCTGTTTGTAGTTGCTTGGTCCAAAATGCAGGAAACAGTGGCGTCTGATATGATTCTGTGTACCAAAACCCTCTTTTGAAAATTTCTAAAAAGACCTCCACAGCCCTATGTTGTCCTGCTCTAGCAGCAGTAAAAGCAGGTCCTCTCTGAATGTCAGAGTTTAAAGCTTCCATTTTTCCTTATTCTTTTCTTTAAGTTTAGTTATTTGCTGCCGAACAACCACGGTTCCACCTCCAAATATGCCGATTTTATTTATTAATTTATTTATTTTTATTGAAACCTGTATAACTGTGTTCTTTCCTCATACAAAAGCTTAATTACAATCATACAGCATGGATAACCTAAACTATCCAAAGTCATATTGAAGTTTTATTAGTCCATTACTGTCATAAAAATGATGCTCTCAAACTGTGATAATTGTACGCATTGTACTTTTTAAACTATATTTCATGTGCTTCAGATCACTAGCTCCTAGCCTATCACAACAAATCAGTTTTTGGTTGAACAGCAGCCTTTGGGCATTCAAGTGTTAAATTCATCTTAACATAAAACGAAGAAAAACAAGCACATTTGTGAATACCTAACAAATGTTTCCAGCCATGCGTGTTTGACCACCTCAGTAAATTAGACTGACAGACAACACGCCTGGCCTCGTTTGGATAGGCTATTACTCAGTGCTTCTCCTTGTCTGCTTATACCTTCTGTAAGCTTCCTGTCTTGTTTGACTAAGAAAACAGTCTAATTCAAAAGTGATTGTTCTATAAGATGCACAGTGCAGTATAAGTCAGTGTCATGGTGATAGGTGTTTTCACACAGCTGTTAATAAGAGCCTGTGGGTCTGTGAAAAGATAATTAGGCTGTCAACAGCAATGACTTTGCTGTCCTATAAATCTGTTGTCAAGAAAATGTAAAGCTCATTGACTAATTGCTGTTAGATAACTCAGACTTCATACTTAATACAAAAAGAGGAATGTTGCGGGACTGAACAAATCTCAGGAAGACACAATTTTCCTTCTACATAATGTGAGAGACACTGCATTGACACATTAACAAAATGGCACCTAGACATGGGGAAGTCTTTATCCAAACTGTGCATTGTTTTAGAATTTAATAGCTCCAACAGTTTTTTTGTTTTTTAACAGCCCAAACTGTTTTATGTGAGAATTTTTATCTTGACTGTCAAAATGTGGAGGCACTGAAGCAAATAAACAATGCTAGTTTATAGCTATTCCGTGTCTAATGGGTAGTCTCAGTTAGAGCTGGAGCACAGTACTGTACTGTGTATTGAAGTCATTTCCCCAGGCAAGTCAATATTTATGCCATTGTGTCTCCTCACCTCAAGATGCAATGTCATTTGTCAATTTTTATTTATTAGTTAAAACAGGCAGTATTGTGGCTTTTTGTACGGGATATTGATGAAAAGATCTTACAAACAAACAAGAAATAAAAACAAAAGTTTTAGATTAGAGAGCCACAGTAACTTACCTGATAGAGCCCATGCCATGCATCAAAGCTCAGTTCTTAGAGCACTGAACCAGGTTTGCGCCAGCACTCTTGAATGAATAAAAAGGAGGTGGTTTTTCTTTCTTTTCTTTCAGTTGTATCAATCACAAGTGCCACAGAGTTAATATCATTGACTTGCTACTTGAGGCTAGCTTCAAAAGTCTTCGGATAATAAACACCTGTGTTACAATTCACCTTGAATTTTTATAATATCTTATCAGAAACATACGGATATCATGCCAATGTTTTACACAGTCATTGGTATCAACCCAGTGTCAGAAGCTGAAACAAATACATAATTCATTCAATTCCAATGTTAAAAGATGTTTAGAGATGTAAAATTGGCTACATGCCACTCCCATCGAATACGGTGGTGTCTTTTGACATGCATTTATTTTTGTATAAACAATAACCAAATCAAACAGTAAGAACCCGGATTGGTCATATACATGTTAACGGATGGTCAATCTTGTTCTCTTTAAGTGTGACTAAATTTTAGGATATTACGACCCAATTGATGAATATACACTGGACTAGGAAGAACTTTGTGCCATTTACTTTGTTACCAAAAATATTCATGATGAAAACAGCCACTTTAATTTGAGAATGATGTACTGGGAACTGTTTCCATCTTTGTTTCAGGCATAAGGGATAGTCTTTTCCTGGGTTGGGGTTAAATTTTAATATGCCTAATTTACAATTACGCTGAAAATGGCTCCTGCTGGACCTCTTTATCTGAAAAGATGAGCTCTGAACTCAAGATTCAATTAGAAGAATGCTCCCTGTAGTGTCAGCATGTGTTCACGCAATAAATGAGCATAATTATATATTTTTTTTGCCTGTTTGGGTTGTTTGGATATGGTTGATCTGGCAAAATTATTTGCTGAGTATTTCATACTTATCTTTGCTGTGCCAGTTTCTAAAAGCAATCCTACATCAACTGAGACAGTGCCTTTTTATAACTACAGCATATTTTGTCAGGCTAGTAATTACTGGGGATTTCCTTGTAATTACTTGCCCTATTTTCTGGGGCTCGACTCTAATATTGGACTAAAATAATAATTGTTTGTTTGTTGGATAGTTGTTTTTCAATTTTAAGATCTGATTTCTTTGTTTTTTATTTTGGTTATTAGTTAAGGCATGCTGCAAAATACATCTACTAAGAACATTCCTGTACTACATTTAAACTTTTTGGACTTCATGGAGGCCTTAAAGTCACAAAAATGGCACAGGCATGGCCTTGACCAAACCTAACCTGCTTTCATTGCAGCTAGTGACCTTAACCATGGATTACTCTACTATTCAAGTGAAGTGCTGCCCCCTATTTGTATTAAGTGACCTTTTAGTGACCTGGTTGATGTCACCTGTTAATAAATGATGATAAGTTTGAGTGACAGTATTTCAGGTACTAGGAAGGCTATAACACATTACCCTTGGAGTTAAAGTGTTATAGCCACCAGATGATATGCCAGAGTACTTCACCTTGTCAGGCATTCTAGATGCTCAGCACTATAAAAGCTTTGGTAGCTGTCCAATGTGCCCATGAGTTAACTGACCCTTTTCATCAACATGGAGGTGTTGGTTTTTAGTCAGGATGGAGAAATGTGCAGTGTGACAAAAAAAAAAAAAAAACTAACTATCATGCAATTCTCAGGTAATCCAACCAGAAAATCCTATTGGAAGACTATTAAAAGGCAAATTCTGTAGGCTGCAGATAGTTGTAATCCTATTCAAGTGCTTGTAAAACACTAACCAAGGGGTTTTTCAAGAAGCCTAATCAGAATAACAAATTAACAGTTGGAGTCGCAGGTATTACTGATGATTAAAGCTGGGTCTTACACTGTCTGTATAAGGATCTGTCCTGCCAAAGTGTCCATATATGCAAGACCCCGAACCTATTAGCTGCAGGCCCTCCATTTTACTACCTTGTAAAAAGTGACAATAGGATATGGTAGCAACATTAAAACAATTGACAAATTAAGCTCAATTAAAATTTGATTTCTCTCCCTTTGTTCCCTGCTGTATTTATCTTCCTTTTTCATTTCTTTCAACATCAACTTTCCCATCCCTCTAGAAATTCCATTTTGTTTTCTTTTATACATTTTTTTACATACACAGTTATGAATAAATGTCAAACATATAAAAAACACCCTTTGACCAAGTTTCCCTTGAATCGGTCTTACCTTATTAATACCTTATATACTGTGTCTTGTACACATATTGTGTTTTTTAATGCAATACTAATGACTTGTGAATGCTTGTTATGGTGCAGGGCACCAATATTTCCTCCTGGAGCTATCAAAGTCAACTTCTTTCATGTCATACCCTTTGACAGGGTTTCATCTGTCCTGCTCCTTTAATCAAATTATCAAGTCGGCTGCTTTTGAAGCACCCAATAATATGACACATTTTTGATGCTCTGATGTGGGTCTTCTGTGAAGCTGATGTTGTGAGTGCTGACTTATCTTCTTAGTCCTCAAGCAGACCTCCAAATATCAGGTTAATCACTAATAGTTTGACATGAGTGGATAACTATCCAGGGTGGTGATTACACCCCTGGAATCAGAAGATTTTAGACATTTAATATATTATTAACCAACGGAGAAAAGGGAATGTTGCATTTGATTATATAGTTGATACTGACTGAGGCATTACTGACTTGTAAACAGCACAGCTCAGTAAGTCATGCTGCTGATGACTCTGTCTCAACAGGAAACTGATAATCAGTGGATCAGTTCTTTGATTAAAATAAATTATGAAGCCTGCAGGGTGCTCTGAGTGATCTAAATAGCACAATATGTCATCCTAATTTCACCACTGCTTTGAAATTTGATAAGGAGCCTGATTTTTCTTTCATCTCCCTCCCTGTCAATCAAGGTGTGTTGTTTTTTTATGGTGTTGCTCAGCTTTAGGCTCACATGGTTTGAGGTTTCTGTAGTGGCATCACCCGTAGTCATATGCTCTGTGGCCTGAGACCATGCTTATTGGCAGCTATGCATTAAACTGCTAATGTGCTTGGCAGAGCAACATTATCTGCTCCATCAAAGTGACAAGGGCAGGGATAAAGCACTGTGCTTGGCTGTCCATGAGATTTTTGGAAAATGGGTTTTCTGGATGTGCCTTGGCAGCGTGCATAGTTGTCTTTTAGAACACTTTCTTTGAATTCACTTTGTTTCTGCCTCGCTGATTTGACAGTTGCAGAACAATGAGGCAGAAGTAGCTGTCCAGTTCCACCTGCATTCAAAGTCCCACTATGGCGGAGCTCTCTCACACCTGGCTGCCTCCTTAGCTTTGCACTTTGTAACATTGTGGCTCTTTGCACACCTCAGTATGTAAAGAAATAGACTCTTTGAATGGAAAAACACAAGTACTGTCTTGTCCATCACTGAGTTTGGAAAGGGCAGTTTGGTTGGCAACTGCAAACTGTATGCAGGGAAATGAGCTGGAGGATAAAAATATGTGTTGTGATGAAGTTGTGGACCACACTAAATCATTTTGCCAGACTTAAGGTCACTGAATATAACTAGAGTGATATAATTGCCCAAGGAGCCCCAAAGATGAGAGTTATGCAAGAGTATGATGGAAATTACTTGGTTCTCCCTACAACCTGTGAATGTATTAAACTAAGGTCTGCCTAATATCTTTATATAAAATGCCTAACAGTGTATTTCAGTTGTGGCAAACATAATTTGGTCTCTGAAATTGGGCCAAGTACAAACAAATAGCCAAACAAAAAAGTGAAAATTAAAAAAAAAAGAAAGAAAAACTTTTAAGATTGGAGTCAATTATTGGGAAAGTGGCTCTTTGAGAAATGACACATGGTGCTCAAGAGGAACTCGAGACCAGTTCTCACCATTGGGTTTAAAATGACTAATGCCTGGCCATCGTGTGCCAAGATGGGAGGCCCTGCATGACTAAGGAGAGCTCCAGCTTCAGGTGTGATACGGAGGTGGTAGAAAACCAGCCACCTTGTGATGATTAATGAGCTGCACCACATGCCAACAATTTTAAACACACTGATCTTGATCATGAGTGTAAGCGGCACACATTCTGGCAGCTTTGTGCCACTTCTGCTGCTGCTTCTCCTTCTGTCCCACCTGGAAACACACACGCACACACACTAACTTAAACTGAATAAGTGCTGCTGAGTCTCAAGCTGTGGAATAGATGAAAGTGAGGACATGCTGTTGATTTTGTTTGGAGCTTGCTCACAGTCACTGACCAAGTATAACCTATTTTTTGTCCAGTTAGTTTCTTTGTTTATCTCTCTATGTAGGAAGTAGGGTGTATCATAGACCTGTAAAGATATTTCAGTGAAGTTTAGATGACTCTTGAGTTGTGCGCCAAGAGGCAATTGATACAATTTACAATACAAAGATTTGTGTTCACCTGCATGGATCATTTATCAGTCACTTATTCTACTGACTTAAAATGTTCTACTATTGCAAAAGCATAGCTAAAAAAACATGCAATTGTGTGTATGTGTGGTTGTTTCAGTAATTCGATGTATAATTTAGATGAACATAAAAATATGTAAAATTTAAGGTCCTCACTGTTACCTTACCTTGTTTGTTGGCTGTCAATATTGTTATCCGTGATATAATCCGAACCAAACAACCTTGCTAGTGTGTTAAAGACCTGATTAGTCACACAGATGATGTTATCTCCTGTTCTCTCTGGTGTGCATCTCTATTAGAAAGAGAGACAAAACAGATAATTTTCCTTTTCCAAATTGTTCTGCCCAGCAATAGGTTCTCTATGCATCAAGTGTTTTACACAATATATATAGGCCTCTGAATATACCATAAAGCAGCCCACATTATTGAGGTCTGTGACTAAGAAAGCATCTGAAAATTTAGTGAACACTTGCTGCATTCTTTTGGCAGCAGTCTTCTCAACAGTGTCAGCTCTTTCGTTCTGCTGCTTGAAAGTGTTCCAACCCTGTTGGCTTATCACAGCTACAGTGTGAATCAAGGCCTGTTTGCAGTGATATTCCTTATATTTATTCAGGAGGTTGTTTTTTTTCCTTCTTGCTTTGTTTTTGTTTTTTTGTTTTGGTAGCAATGTCTCTGTTGTCACCCAGCACATGCCAGTGGTTGCAGTTGGAATTATCTGTACAATAAGTAGGCTTTGTTCTGAAAATACCACAGTATGTGTGTGAGCCCTTCATCTTTCCAATTTTTAACAGGGACCTGACCTGAGAATTGTTGGCATCAGCACAAAGGCATTCACATAGCGAATAGAGGCTTTATCTTCCAACTCTATTAAAGCAAAATCTCTGCAACCAACCCTTTCAGAAAATCTGGAAATAAAATAACCTATTCTTTCCTTGAGTTAAGTGATTTTTGGTCTGTCATCAGCTGTAACATTTTGGCAAAATGTGATCTATAAACAGAAAAAGATGTTCTTCTGTGTGTGTGGTTATTTTTGCCTCATTCTCAGCCCGCCCTCCTCTCTTTTTCTTCTGTTGCTTCAGGTTCAACTACCGATCAACACACCACCTCACTACAAATGGCTTCTACGAGTTCCTTAACTGGTTTGATGAAAGGGCCTGGTACCCCTTGGGCAGGATTGTTGGTGGCACAGTAAGTTTCTCCTTGTACTGATGCAAATTTCTTTTTTTTCACAGGCTTTTGTCATATTATAGTGAAGTAAAGAGAAATGATGATTTAAATGATTTACCCTTGCCATTAAACTTACACTTGACTAGACTGAAAATGGCACACATAAAATTGTGCATTTAAGTGCTTTGGCCCTCTTTTTAGTGTGCTGTTGCAAGTCTGAAGGGGTAACTATGTGGGGACTATATAGCTCTGCTGGGG
This sequence comes from Ctenochaetus hawaiiensis, assembly GCA_029783645.1. Classification (NCBI taxonomy): domain Eukaryota; kingdom Metazoa; phylum Chordata; class Actinopteri; order Acanthuriformes; family Acanthuridae; genus Ctenochaetus; species Ctenochaetus hawaiiensis. The sequence goes on along the minus strand of JAPZDY010000008.1, from coordinate 6,200,195 downwards.
AAGACTTAAACATGTAATGACAGTGCTTGTGGAATAAAGGGACAGTAAATGGTGGTTCGCACTTCTGAAAAACAGGTATAATTCAACTCTGTGGTTGTCACACAGCTCCTCCAGGAGGGCTTACGCAAGTGTGCTGGATAGATGCTTCAGCCAGCTGATGAACCTCCTCAGATTGAGGTGGAGCTGCACAGCTCCTATCCTTGTCTTGAAACCTCTTCGATCTTGGAAGAATACCAGAGAGGTCATGTTGTCATCCCATCGATTTGTGTTTTTTGCACTTTGAAATGGATTATGATTATTGCTGGAAATTCATGGCCACTGATAATATACTCTGTAGCCAGAATGAGAGCCAGAATGTATGTATCCAATGCAATAAGTCAAATAATTATTAGGAGACACTGGGCTCCGCATAGGGTTTGCCCTCATTATTTTCATGGTAGAAACTAAAGATACAGCTGAGACACAGAGAGTTTTATATATATATATTCATATACATTGCTAATGAGTTAGTGGTGATGACTTAATCAGATTATGACCCCTGGTGTGAATCAGCATGCTTTGCACCAGAATATAAAAAAGTGGAAAATGGAGAGTCAGCATCTCTAAGTCTGTGGTCATGTCATTCTGCTAGATTGTCTCCATCAGACTTGTAGAAAGTTGTTTGCCAAGGTTAAGAGGTACAAGTCACTTAGAATACAGCCTTAGAGCAGTGAGCTCATTGGTACAGCATTGTCAGTCATGTGGGTTTTGTTTTAGGGAGGACGCTAAGCCTGTGGTCATGAGCTCAGGTAAGACATCGAAAAATTGAGATAGCTGATTGAAGCTGTTTCAATAAGTTTTACTACAAGGGGTTTCCTTGCTTGCACTCAGGAATAGGTTTAAGAGCTCAGATACACAGGAACATCTAGATATCAAAAAGAGCCAGTTAAAGCTGTTTGAGATTCTGATGAGGATGCTTTCTATACACCTCTCTAAGGAAATAGTCCAGACTTGTCCACCTGGGAAAAGATCCCAGGCAGACCTTGAGCTTGCTGGAGGGATTACACATTTTACCTGGCCTGGGATTACTTTTGGATCCCCCAAGGGCTTCTGGCAGGGGACAAGCAAGTCTGAGATGCTTTGCATAACCCTATGCCATTGTGACCCTGACCTAGTTTAGTTGCAACAAAAGGTGGATGGAGTTTTATATTAGTCACAGCAGGAATTTGTAGGAAGAACCTAGTCTTCCTCACCTTTTTATAATAGAATGATCAGAACAACCTCAGCACTAACTGGCTGCAGTCAGCCAGTCCATCAGTGAGTAGAGACAGGCATCAAATTATAATATAAACCAGTGGTTTCTTAAACAGTGTGCATTGTGGTAAGTCTAGGTGGGCAGTGCAATTTTGACAGTGTGAAAACCATGCATTACTTTTTCAACAATCTACTCATAGTATGAAGAAGGAGTAATCTGGTGAATGTGGGTTTTTCCCAGTCGCTTTCTCCAGGAGTAGCCTGTCTCACCAAAGCTTTGTGTGGTTGTGTGTTTAAATCAGGAGCAGAATTTTGAGTTGTCTTTCTTTCTTGGGGTATGCTGTGGTGGGTATGGTAGTGCAGGTAGTGTTTTTTTTTTTCAATAAGGTTATCTGGGGTTAGGCAGTGCAGGGATACCATAGAGCCCTTCAAGTCTCTGCCGGGTAGCATGGCTTT
>JAPZDY010000008.1:6173726-6190325 GCA_029783645.1 Ctenochaetus hawaiiensis | reverse complement strand
ATTGAGACCAATGGGGATACAACATTTTATGCAAATTTGTATTTGGAGGCCATACAATGTTGCTCATCAACTTTCAGGATAAATATTCCGTCCTAGCTAATAGTTTGACTTAACTATCATTTAAATTCTCAATGTTAAGGCTTTACAGAGGCGCAAATTTGCTGAATAGCAGCAGCACCCCACGTTAAGCAGGGTGTAGTCTTAACTGTCCTCATCCAAGGGTGTTTCAATAAGTGAACAGAAAAGAGCTTTCATTATACATGCCGCAGGCAAGTGATAATAGGAGCTGGTAGGATATTTGTCCAATTTTTATTTTACCTTCAAGGCGTTGATCTCCCTTTATGCTGCAGTGTAAAGACACGCTTGGCAGTGAGGGCTTTCATCTAGGTAAAAGTAGTGATGCAGGTATTTCGTCACGCCATGCCTCACTGCTGTTTGTCACAGCATAACAAGCTTGGCAGTACAGTTGCCTCTGGGTTGGCAGGGACCTTTTTATCTGTCCAAGGATTCAGCCGTCCCAGTTTATGTCACTTTGTCAAATCGTGCATGGGTGCACCTCTACATGCGGTTTCAAGGTAGTATGAGTCACTAGGCTTGACTGTGCTTGTGAATACCTCTATGGCCCTTTTTTAAACTCGCTCACTGTCACTGATCTGGCTTTGACCCGCAGTTTAGTGTCTAGGTGGCTCGCTGAGCACGCCTGTTGTGTCTCCAAAGTCTCTGTAACACGACTGGCTCTGTATCTGTGTACTGGCTCAGCAGAGTAAAAACCAAACAGCTGCTGGTGTCATTCTCTGGGAGAGTTAACATCCTTAAACATTCAGTGTATATTTGAAAGCCAAACATTCATAAGAAATATATGTCACATCTGTATCCAGGATTTTATACAAACATGTATGTACAGAAAAATACCACCCCATACGTATTTTGAAACCTTTAAAGAGACACAATATGTCACCTTAATTGCTGAGAATCAGAAACATGCACAGATTTTTTGTCTCTTAAGTCAGAAAGGAGCACATATTTAATGTTTGAGCCTGAACAAAGGGCAAAACAACCACACATGACAATAATAAAACAAAAGGAGACATCCATCAAGACAGTTTGCCCTGCTAAGTTTTTGGCCCAGACAGAGCAAAGAAACAAAGGAAAGTGACAAGACCACGTTTAGATGAGGAAAATTGAAATAGTTGGGCAATAAGCACAGCAAAATCAGCCCAGAGCTGCAGATAAGTGAATTGTGTAGAAGGTGAACTTCAGTTGAACTGTGTCTGCACAGATTGAAATCTGGACGAATTGCAGTGAAATAGTACCCCCTTCTCTCTAAATGATACTCTAGAAATTGTTTTCTTGCTGTTTCTAGTGAGATTTAAAAGTGATACCCCCCCTTATATGTGATGTTAATTCTACCAATTCCAATTTTTATGAGTGTTTGACTTAATAAAAAGAAGAATACCGAGTAAACCATTGCAGATCAGTGCTTAATCAGTCATTACACCCCAGTCACCCCAGACAGCCTCGTTATGCAGATAGCTTTTCTTTTTTTATAGAAGGTATTACATTACACAAACTTTATTTTTAGATGTTTGAAAATTTTCATTAACTAGATGACTTTTAATGTTTTCTTTCAATCTGGTCCCATCTAGTGCATTTTTCACCTTACACAACAGTGATGCTTTCCTTTAAAGTTTTTTCCCACATATTTTTTTAAATCTGCAGAACTTTCTTCATGCCATTATTTAGCTTTCCAGGACTGATGCTCAAACTGTCGCTATAACCATTTGTCTCACACCAGGAAATGTGCATTAGAGACATCTTTGTCTCTGCGCCATTATAATGGCCCCTTGTCATCCCGCACATATGATCAATACATCTTCAGGTGAGGCAGGTGTTCCTCGAAGCAGCCATTACTGCCTCTTAAGGTGATGTGTCATCAGCGAAGCAGTGCCATCAAAAATAATCCCCTCCACTCACCTACCACCTCTCATGTCCTCTGTTCTATTTGGCAAGGGCCCTGAAAAACAATCATCCTGGCTATGCACCACTGCTTCCCATTATCAGTCTCATTTGCGCACATTTGTCTTTGTATTTTCCTCTCCTTCTCTGCGTCTTTCTTCCATCTTGTCTCCCTTTAATTGTCTTTGTCTTCCTTTGTCTCTGTCATTGTTTTGCTCTCGCCTTCTTTCTTTTTTCTGTTACTTCTCTCTTTTTGCTTCCGCCTTGCTTTCTCTCTTCCTATATCTCATTATTGCTCATTCCTGTCTTCTGCTCTCTTCCCTGTCTCTTTACTCACTTCCTCTCCTCCACATGGTAAAATGCACAAAGCTGTTCTCTCAAGTCTCAACCCAATCTTCATTATCCGACTCCTTCATTTTATCCTCTAATAACCTATTCAACTCCTCTTGCTTAATCTCAGTGTTTACCCCCCCCCCCCACACACACACCCACTCTCCTTTTTCCAACACACATACACAAACTCACACACCCTCCTATAATCTATAATTGAATCCTCTCTCACCCAGGAGAGCTGCTCTTTTTAACACCATGGCTCCGTGTAACATGAATACACACAAGCAGAGTTGCACTGCCTCCCTCCCTTGCTCTAACCCAGTGCACCATGCCTACATTGTTGTAACAGTAATTCCACTCTTTCTCTCTGCTCTCATTTAATTAGCTGGACTGGTATCACACTGTGTGTCTTCTGTGCCTTGCAAAGAAAGTTGTTTCTGGGATTGCAGTGGGAAGAGGGGTTTGGGCACCAGTTGATCATGCCCCGGACACACATCTGAATAGACAACGACTGCAAGTTTACAAAAACTATCCATGGAATTTAATAACCTTTTAAAACTGATCATTACAGTCTTTGTGAAGGCAACGTAAACAGAGAGAGGGAGGTTATTGTTTTTTCTTCTTCCAAACTGATAACAGCCAGTATTAAAAACAAAATTTTAGCCACACTTTAACAAAGTAAAGTGTCGTTCAATATACTGGATTACAAATTAGTGGACCAGAGAGTTTGTTTTAAATAATAGGTAATTCGGGTTGTAATTGTTGTTGGGTTTGGAAAAACACATCTCACAGTTAGACTCTGGACAGAAAAATCAGCCAGCAGTGTCCCCATGTACCCTTTAGAAATGATATTCATTTGTCTAAGGCTCTCCTGCTGTGTCAACCCAAAGAGCACAACCAGGCCCTTAATATTGTCATTTCCTTCTTTCACAAACAAAAGTTCCACCTTGTAATAGGAGAGAAAGAAAATCAGGTCACCACAAACCTACTTACTGTGGCTCGCCTCAACACATAGAGAAAGCACTGCTCCAGGATGGTTTCTTTCTGTGTTCAGGTATTGCTGCATACACCTGCAGTTTGAAGCAGTGTATGTGTGTGAGTGTCTGATGGTGCTGTTGATTGATCGGTGACTGTTCCAGGGGTCCGTCTGTGATGCTCTGCTGGGTATTTGGGGGGAGAGACTATCTTGGTGTAGAGACCACTGATAGCCACTCATCAGCAAATCTTGGGGACTATTGGATGCAGTCAAGCTTCTTGACAACTGACTATGTTGTACTGGGCAAGTGCACTGCTGTAAACCTGCCTGGATTACTGCCTGGCGAGAAAGTTTTTTTTTTTTTTTACAAGATGTTTTTGTTGATCTCGTCTGAACCTTTCCTCATTCTCTCTGTTATCCCCAGCTAGATATTTGATATCTGCTATAATCATTAAGCTGTGACTATAAAATGACTTTAAAAGATGCATAGCATTTGCACTGTTTTTTTCTCCTTTTTAATCTTAAGTCTGTACCTGCAAGTTACTGAATGCCTGTTTTAACTCAGTCTTAAAAACATTTTTAATAAGACTCCAGTGTTGCAGAAATGGTGATCATTAAAACAAATTGTGAGCTTTTAGTAGAGAGGACAGCATGCATTCATGCCAGATTTGAGATATTTTCACAGTAATTGAAGGAGAACACCTTTTCATTATCACAGGAAATGTGCAGCTTTTTCTGGTGCCCCTTAAACACAAACCCTTGGTTTCATGTCTTACTTTGATGTTGAAGCAAATGTAGTTAACACACTGCTATGTTTTATGTTCTTCTTATAGTAGTAATTGATTTCTCTTTCTCTCTTGTAGGTGAAATCTGTAAAGACGGGCTCTGTATTCTGGACCATTGGCTGTTGCCTCTCTTATTTCTACATGGTAAGAAGGTTCACAAGCAAACACTGACACAGAACTTTGCTAATCATTTACTGCATTAGACTCATTTGACTTGTTATTTCCTCTTTTAGCTGGGAATGGACAACACGAATACATATTACATAAGACTTTTTATTCCTCTCTGCCATCCCCTTTAATAAACTGAGTAAATCTTACATGAGTGCATATATCCATTTAGGATCTGATTTCTAAATATTTTGTCGCTTTGTTTTTTTAAAATTATAATTTAATTTGTTTATAGTTTGTTTCAATTTCTGTGCTCAGCTTTTACAGACATCTATGTTTTATTAGATGTAAATATATGATGTTTTTATGTGCTTTGTGGTTTGATTGCTTGCTTGTGCTTGTGTTTCACTGCTGTGCAACCAACTGTTCTTTGAAGCCAAAACAGTGATTAGGAATAAGATCAGTAATTAGTGTTTGGTAAATTTTCAGTTTTTATCAACTGTGTTTCCAGCCCTGAATATTCAAAAGACTCTGCCTCTTATCAACCCTTTTAAACTTCTTGTCCTAGTATTTAAGAAAATGAAGATACTACCACATATTCAAGGCAAAAATAGCAGCCAAAAAATCTTATTTACAGTGTCATACACAATGATCATAAGCTACAAAAGTTAAAATTTAAAACCATTTTAAAAAACTATTCCCATTTTTGCATGAATTAATTATATTAGCAGTTTCACGTGTCTTCCATCCAACTGAAGATGCTGACACTGAAAGATATTACAGCACTTTGATTACAAGAGTGGATATCAAAGACACTTGGTTTTCATTCACTAATGCACAAAATGCTGTGTCATGGTTCTGGTCTATCCTTTTTTTTTTGAAAAAAAAAACACTAAATCACTAAATCTAAATGCTGCATGTGTGTTGACACAAGCTGATGGAGTCTGAGGGTAGTTAATCCACAAATCCAGATCTATATTTCGGAGCTAAGAGTAAAATCAGAACTGGATGGTGATAATAAACCCTGCTCATGAGATGATGGCATTGGGGCAATGTGTCCAGCATAGACATGGCAATGCACACAGAAAGTGGAGAAGCAGTTCAGCCAGTGTTTTCTGCATTATTTATGATTTCAGGCACCAGCCCATCAGGGGCTTGATGAGAGAGATGAGATAAAAAGGCGATCCAAGCAATGCCTCAGCGACAGATTGTTTGCGCGCGCGTGTGTGTGTGTGTGTGTGAGGGAGCGTGATCGCCTTTAAAAATCTCCAGCTTCTTGCTCATTTCAGGCTTAATCTCTGTGGTCGGCAGTGAGACAGATATCAAATGAAACAGATTACTGAAATCCGGCTTCATCGATCACACAGGGCCACACTGGGGGGGTGGTAGAGAGGATTGGAGAGAGGGGAGACAGGAGTGATAGGAAGATGAATAGAAGAGGGGACAGAGCAGAGAATGGAGATGGGCAGAGACAAAAGAAGAAGGAGAGGTGAGAAAAGATAAGGGGAGAGGGGACAGGAAAATGGAGGGAAATACAGAATGTTAAGACAGAAGAGAGAATATATTGTGATGTGTAACTTCCGCACTGTCCTAGTCAGCAGCAATGGGAACATTGAGTCTTCTTCCTCCTCATTGCTGCTGCTCTCTCTCGTTCACGCTCATTCCCCCCTCTCCTCAGTGATGTGATGTTCCTCTGTACTGTATCTGCAGCCCACCCACTTGCAGACGAGACCTCAAGTCATAAGCAACAAACAAGGCTTGTATGTCTCCATCAGCACAACCAACCTCCCAACCACCCCCACCTTCTCCTCTTGGTCTTGCACATAAATTACAAGGTACACTTGTTGACCCATCCAAGCCACTTTTTTTACAACCCCATCACCTAATGCTGTCAGTTTAATCAGGATATAGCCATGCTGCATTTCCTTGTGGTGCTAAATCAAATGTGACACACATAAAGCAAACATGGAGACAGAGAAGGAGAGATCACCTTGGAAATTTTTAAAACAAGAGAGGAGAGGGCAGAGAATGACGAGCTTGAGAGAAGGATCGTAGCAGCAAGTTCTTCTGACGGACAGGAGCCACGGGGTCCATTCTGCTTCTCAGTGCAACATCATCCTTTCATCCCTCCAGGGGTGAGGGTACAGTGGGTGAGGGTGGATCGAGGGGGAAAACAGAGAACAGCAGATGTATGGGTTAACTGCATTGCGCTACTAAATCCCAAAGCTTTGGCCTAGTTTTCCACTCTAAACCTTCCACAGTCCTGTCTAATAGAGCCACCTGAAACACTGAGGCAGCCAAAAGCTCCTTTGCTAAATCAAGCATTGTTAAAAAGCTCTGAACAAAAGTCCCTTGATTTGACTTTTTAGCCATGATAGTGGCTTGGCTTTCAGGGTGTGAATGGTTGGTCAGTCCCACACAACTCCCCTCCCCTCTAAAAATTGTAAAAAATTTGGTGATCTCCTTATATTTTTCTACTTTCTTTTGTTTAATACTTTGTGATTAGATTAATAAAATAGCATGCCAGCACGCTAAAATAAGATTGTGAGCATAGTAAACATTACACCTGCTAAATTTAATTATTTTAGCATTGTGCTGCCTTTTGGAGTTTCCCAATTTTATTGGAGTTTCCCAATTTATTGGAGTTTCCCAATTTGGGATCAATAAAGTACATCTATCTAGTACATCTATCTAACATTAGATTTTACTGTAGATTCACAGTTCAGTCTGTGTTAGAGCTGCAACCTTCTTTTATTTGACTCTTGATCAGTAATTGTCTTTGAATGAACCACAAGGTCACTGGCACAAGAGAGGGCAAGTGAACAAGTACACTGAAACATTAATATTTTAGAATAATTTTCTCAAATATATGGGATGTTGCCAAACAAGAGCACATAGGCAGGCTGAAAAACTTGTGTACACCAATCCAAATGTGCGCATACACAGAGTAAACCCCTTTTCCCTGTTGTATGCTCTGTTCTATATATCCTCTTCAGAGTGGCCCCCGAGGTCATCAGATAAGCCTGGTATGAAATGCAAAAAGCGATAACGGCTAAAAGACTTTGCTCCAAACATTTTCTGAATCCTGCCCTCAGCTGTTAGCCTGTGGCTTGGGCAAAGGGCTGGGTGTTAGAACTATAATTTCAAACAGAGCTTGTTTTTGTGCACAATCACAGACACATAGACAGCTATTGTTGGTGTCATAGACGCTCATCTTTGCATGGTCCTCTAATGTGACCAGATGTCCGGTTCTCCCATTCTTTTTTCCTTGATTTAGTGCTCCGCTGGTATGACCATTTGTTCTAAAAACTTGAAAGGTAGATCTTCAGTCAAGTTTTATAGTAAAGTTTGCTGTAACAGATGCAGATACCACCCTTCAAGCCATAATGAAGTTACAGCATTTACAGATCTCTGACTAGCTCAATATTTTAAAATAGTCATTCTGACTAGGTATCCCATTTTTAGCTTTCAAGACAACATTGCTCTCAGAATGGTGATTACGGTGGTTGTTCAACCTCTTCAGTTGTTATTGCAACAGTGGGAATAAAGATTCCTAGCATTGTGACCTGGCAGACAAAGTTTTCACCTCTCCCATTCAGAATACCAACATCTAATATATACGGACTGGAACAAAAATTTGTTCAAACATGCACAACCCCCAGAAGATGAATTCTACTAACTTTGATAACTGTTACTTTTCTATCATTGTCACAATGTGCTCGACATGTTTGATTTTAGTGTTTTTGTGCAATGTCTGCATCCATCTTCCCGTCAGCCCTAGTTGTATTATTCTAATTAGCAAATATTAAACTGCTAACTCACTAAGCAAAGGTGGACATGATACACATTAAACCAATTAAACAGCAATATTTTAGGACCATCACTGTGAACATATCAGCATACAGATATTAAAAGGTAGCTTAAAATACCACTGTCTGCCTTAGATTCACTAGTATGACTATAGACTGCACAACATGGTGCTAAATAAGACTAACAAATACAAAACATGCATGCCATATGTTGACCTTGAAGCTCATTAGTGACTAAGTGTTACTTAGCCCTGCTTTACCAAGTGAACTGTCATATAGCAAACTGCAAAATTAAATTACTGCTACAGAGTGGTCAGAAACTATTCATTTTAAGTATAAATTGCACTGCTTATGGGAGTGACTTATAACCTCAATTTAAAGTTGACCTGAACACTTGCAAATAGTTTTTTCAATCACTATTTTCCTTTTTTTCTGATGTGGCACTGAGCCTCCTACGCTTTTACCCAGTTCCCCAGGGAAAATCAAGCCTTAAAAATAATGTTGACTTTGACTCTCTGAGTCAATAATGCACCTCATGGGTTCCAGGGAGTTTAACTCAGAAGAATCAATATTTTAAAGAGGCTTTTTTATTAGGTTTACCCGGAGAAACACTGGTGCAGTTGGGATTTCTCTGAATAAACACAAGCCATGATTTCATAAACATGCCCATCAATTCAAAGACCTTCACAGTAAAGTGACTGTGTAACTTTTACATCTATCTGTAGACTTCTTTTCAAACTTACAATATATTTTGGGCTGTGTTTTAAATCACTCTGTTCAGTTAAGAAGCTGGTTTGATTTCCTCTTTATTGCAGATAGTGCATATTTGCTGCCTTTAGTAGTTTCCAGACAGTGTCTGCCAAATACAGAGGCAAGATTTGAATCAACTCATCTCACTGTACTCTCTCTGTTACTCTGACTATACCGTACATGCTCACTAAATATTTTAAAGTGTACTTAGCAGCATGTCTCATTAAGTTTTACAACCACAGATCTAGAAGCCCTGTACACTGTGTTTTGCATGTTATGTTTTCAATTAGTTTCCAGCCAGACAGCAACAGAGTCTTGATCACATGTCCCTGCGTCAGCACTGAAAATGAGTCTTAATTGAAGTCATCTTTGGTATTTATTCAAGTAACTGTTTGCATGCTACTAATTGGCTGTCACCATCTGAGAGAACAGATGCAAAACAACTGTCAAAACATAATTGCACCTTACTGTTTAGCAATGAACTTATTTGGGAGTTTTCCTCTTGCTCCTTTAATGTTGCATATTAATCCTTTTATCAATTAGACATGATGTGCTCATTTTTCCTGTGATTGCGTAAGTGTAATGAATGCTCTTTTTATCGTACTTAGCAGGTGCAGTGGGGCTTTTTCTGACAAGCTGCTGCTATTTGTGTACTTGCAAACCTTTGTTTAATTCACTCTCACTCCCCTGTTTCTCTGTTTCACTTTAGAGCAGCTTACACTCCTTACCCTTTTCCTCTGTCATGCTTTCTTTCTCACACTCTTCCTTTTTCTTTTTTCTCTTACACTTTGCTCTCCTCTCTGTCTAGTGCTCTCAGTGTTTCCATTTGCCCTTTGCTGTAGTCAAGTATAAGCAATTGAAAACTTGTCAGTGATGTTTTTGTAGAGCCTTTTTATTCTCTCCTCATCCAGTACTGTGGTACTTTGTGGATCTCAGAAATGGTGGAGGTATAATTTAAGTGGCGCTTATAAAGTTATTGGTGCATCTCACATTTTACGTTTAACGTGTATAGTATGATTGCCTAGCTTTTATAGATTCTATATAAGTCAGTTTTTTTTATAGCTGTGTGCTTGTGTCTAATGGAGAAGAGGTAGTAAGATGTTTTTACAGCTGCTTCAGAAAAAATCTGTTCATGTTGAACAAATTGAACTCAATGCAGGTGCTCGGCCATTTATGAAGGCCTCATTAAAAAATTGAAAGATATTTTGTTAACTATGGGTGGGGTTTTTTGTGTGTGTTTTTAATTTTACTTAAACACTCTCTCTGTTTTGGAGTTGAAACCATTAGTCAGTTGGCCAGTTGTCAAAAAAATAACTACTAACTATCAAGAAAAGAATGGAGAATGATCTCAACATTAGTTGATATAAAGTGAATAAATAAAAAAAAATAATAAACATGTATTTTGTGTGACAGCAAAACCTATTGTGTCTTGACTAAAGTTAGATTTCAGTCACTGAGGTAAACCTGTCATGGTTCCTGCAAAGTTATTTTGCATTTTAAGAGGAAAGCTTCTACTCATCAGGGTTTCACTATGTACAAGCAGGAAAACAAACTAAAAAATGATCAACCATAATGGCAGGTAGTTTTTTAAACCGAGATTGTTGTAGAGAAAATATGGTGTCCTAGTAGGCGGACTGACATGTTTGATATGTATCTGTGTGTTCTAGGTGTCAGCATGGGGAGGTTATGTGTTTATTATCAACCTGATTCCTCTGCATGTGTTTGTGCTGCTGCTGATGCAACGCTACAGCAGAAGAGTCTACATCGGTAAGGTACACGCACACATCCACCCACAAGCATTTACACTAGACAATAACTTTTAGTGTGTGACCTGATGTGCGAAACTCCCCCACATACAGTATCCTCTCCCATTAGTGTAGTAATGCATGTAACAAACAGGAAAACCACCACTTCTTCCTTAACATCTCCCAACATCATTATCAGAGTATTTAACCCTGAAACAAGCTTGAATGCCCAGTCATGTCTTTGAACAACTGCACAGTCTTCCATCACCAGCAGTGCAGACATCCACACACCCACACTCTACTTAACGGTAAATGCAGCCACCTGCTTCCTGATCCTCTTTTTTTTTTTTTTTTTCTCGCAAATACCACAGGCAGAGTGCTGGGAAAGAGGATAGGCTTGTTATTTCACAGGACATCACAATTTCACTGAGCACGTGCCAGCTCCGTCACATCCTCCATCAGCTCAGGAAGCCCCAGTTCAGTCTGTTAGAACCGCCACACAGCAGTTGTGTGCTAAGCTGTGAGCGCGCGTCAGTCTCTCCTGTTGAGGTTGATAAAAATGATACCATGTCAAGTTTCATTTACACATGATTATATATTGTACTCATTGTAAGTGCGAAGCGCCGTCTTTGAGAGCTTTGAAAATAAATGATGGCCTTCCAGAGAGAGAGGGATTTGACCTACGTCTGCTCGCCTCCAAAGGGTTCTTCAAAGATGAAATTCTACTTTATGATGCTGTTAGATGATGTGGAAAATTTCATTCTGCATTCATTGTTCCTTAAGGATATGCACAGTCAGAGCATAATCCTGCAACCTCATGCACCTTTTTGGTCGTAAATGAGAGATAGAAGAATATGTACTTGTAGACACGTTATTCTGACAGAAAAGACCTTAGATCCTTCTATATTCCTCACCTTCCCTTCTCTTTATGTCTTGCAGCTCCTCTTTTCAGAGCCAGGTGTCATGCAAAAAGGAAAAAAGTGAATTCCGGTTAAATAAAATGCCTCGCAGTCTATGTTCCCTCACAATTCATCTCTTTCTGTCTTGAGTCAATAACAGATGTGTGAGAAAAAGATTGCTGAGGGCAGTCACAACTACTTCAAAAATGAGGCGCACTCTTCAGGAAGAGTATGAAATCTTAATTAAGCTGGTGCGTCTGCGAATTGGTTCCCCCCCCAGCTACAAAGGTGGGAGTTGCACATTTCTCAACACCGCCGTCTCACTTCAGGCCTCCCTGCCACACTGCACTGAGCCAACTCCCATTTTCTCAGTAAATGACATTAGATTAGGTGTTTTGTATTTACTCCCTCTGAGGTGCAACAGTGAAAACCAATAGACTTTAAATATCCCTACTGAGGTCAATTTCCTGTAGTGGGGCCCAAACTGGAGTGATAAAACATAAAAAAAATGGTTTTTTAGAAGTGCAGTGGTTTTTTATTCAGATTTCTTGACTTCTCTACAGGTCATCCTTCTCCTCCTGTTTCTCATTTTATTATCTCTCTTTTCTCTTTACAGCTTACAGCACTTTCTACATTGTGGGTCTCATACTGTCAATGCAGATCCCTTTTGTGGGCTTCCAGCCAATCAGGACCAGCGAGCACATGGCTGCTGCCGGTAAGTCCCATCCTCTCTACCTCTAAAGTGGCTGATCTATGTCCTTCTTGGAAATTACAGCACCAGTATCATTCAAAGTGAGGTAATGAAGTTAGCATTTCTTAGGAAGTGTTGCGGCCTGAATACAGCACAGCTCTCAACTTTACTATTGTTTCAGTCTCACCACCCACATCAGCCTTATACGCTATGTGCTGCGACCAAGTAAATATGTAATAACGTATTTAGCAGCTAAAAGCCTTAAATTTTCTGAGGAGCTGGATCATATAACAAGACACAAGACTCTAATTGAATGCTAATTAGGCTTTGTGGCAGTCAAAATTAGGCATTCATAATATCATTTTAATTAGGTAATTATATTTCAAGGTTTGCAGCTTCCCCAGACTGGACAAAAAACCCATTGGTGCAGCGTTAATGCTACATTTGTCATTGCTAAAACACAGACTTGTGTTATCATTCACACCTTGAGCTACAGGGACACTGTTTGCATTTTAATGTATATGAGATGTTGCTTTTTAAAGTTATGTAAAGTAACTGAGTAGACTGTCTGTCTGGGCTCTATACAAGGACGCATTTATTCAATGCACAGATTTTATTTCAGAGCTTTCATGTCAACTTGCAACCTGTCCTGACCCTGCCAACAAATTTTATGCCGCAAAACTCATGGGAAAGGTTCAGGCTGACTGCAGTGGTTCATGTATTAAAGGTGAGACTTTACATAAGCCACTTGCTTGTTATCCAAAGCACCTTACAGTACTGTGGATGCACACACTTGAAGATTGGTTTGCTGCAGCAGGAATTAAATCTCCTCTGACACTGACAGGGTTAGTCATGGTGTGTGTGTGTGTGTGTAGAAAAACACAAGACCTTTTCAGAATATATTTGCAAAATGAAAAAATAAATAAATAAGCTGCTCCTCATACCACCCATATGCGTTTAGCACTTTAAGTACTTTTCAATTTTGGCTTGTGGGTAGTTTATTAAAGCTTGTTCAGTTTCTCAGGAGTGGGTCCATCTGCTGCCCGACAGCACAGATGGGTGCGTATGTATATGCGTGATTCCTGTGTTCATTTACATCCAGATTGGAAGTGTTGCTGATAGCTTTGTGAGTGCTGAGCAGCACCTTTTTTTGAGAATTCGCTGCAGCAGGCGTACGCCGAAATGTCCCTGTTTTCCTGGGTGTCAACAACAAAAAACAGCATTATGAGAGGCTTTGAAGAATGCACCACCAAAAAAATCCTCTCTGCCTCTCTCTGTTTTTAGCTCCCCCCTCTCTATCTGTCTCTCAAAGAGCAAGTGTGTTTTCATGTCATCAGGGTAGCAGCTGCTCAGAACATCTGGTGGTAGCATTCAGGGAGCACAGTGGGAGACAGGAAGAGAGTGACGGAGCCACGGTCGGTACCCTTGAGATGTCAGCCCCTGAGGCAGGCAGGCAGGGTGGCATAGAGTGACAAGCGTGTTAGCACCATGGCGGCTCTCCGGGAGACAGGCAGGGGCTTAACCTTGGAAATGGGTGCGACCTGCCGTGGGCGGCGGTGGGCTTGCGGTAGAGTAGAGCGATATCACACAAGATTTGTCAAAAGAACGGAAGGTGACGAAAGGGAGGGAAACCAGGCCTCTATTCAATATTTCATATCGAATACACCGTGCAAACATAGAGACACACCGGAGAAAACAGAACTGAGAAAGTGACAGAGCAAAGGAACAGAGGAAAAAAGTGTGACCGAAGGGGGCTGTGAAAAGAAAGTCAAGGAAAGGGAAAGAGAAGGGCTTATTCACACAAATCTGCCTCATGCATTTGAAATATGTTGTCCCGCAGTATTTGTCTTTCACATCTGCATGGATAGCCAAGGGGGGCTATCACGAACTGCTTTGTCGAGAATTCTGCCGAAATGACAACGGTACTTCTTACCCACGTGAAACCTCCTTGTACCCTGCAGGAGGCAGCATGAATAAGGGCCTCCTCAAATATTTAGTACGTGTTTCCTTTGGTATGTTTGCTCATTCTTCTTCTTCTGTCTGTGGCTTTTCTCAGGTGTGTTTGCACTTCTCCAAGCCTATGCCTTCCTGCAGTACCTGAAGGACAGGCTGACCAGACAGGAGTTCCAAACACTTTTCTTCCTCGGGGTGTCTCTTGCTGCAGGCGTGGTCTTCCTCACTGTGATCTATCTCACGTACACAGGTATATGCTTACATGATTTCACAGGAGCGTTCAGTTAAGATATGAAAGCAAAGCCATCTAAAATGTAAACTGCAAGTTATTTAGATTCAGTAATGGAAGGTCAGCATTGGCTCTTGGTATCACACAGGACTCATACCACAGTCTACTGTATAAAGTCTGATATCTGATCCATTTAAGCACCACATCCTCCTTCGAACATATACTTTGTCAGACTTTATAGTATGTCATCTAGTGACTGGTTAAAAAACTAAATAGCTGCTGTGTGAATATTTTCACTTCCATGCAGATAAACACAAAATAAGGGAGTGAAAATAGCAGAAAGTTTTATGTTTCAAATTTACAATATGAAGTATTTTGTGGCACAGTCAATTGAATATAATTTTGTTTTAGTCTGGAAAAACAAGCTAATTACAAACATCATCTGGGGCTCAAGAGATATGTCAGCCATTTTTTTTTTACAGTTTTCTGACATTTTATAATAATAATAGTAATTAACACATTAATTTATTTTTAAAAAATCATCCGTTGTTGCCCTTTTTTCTAGCCAATTGCCATCAGTTGCAACCAATATAATATCTTGGTAAATGTGCAGACTTCCCATTCATCAATATATATATATTACTCAGCATAAACAAAAAATCAGCATATAAATAGAAAATAAATTACAATCCTGTCTTAATGAATGTTCTCCTACTGACTTCCTTGCAGTGAATATGTAGACATTGATAAGGTTGTTTGAAATCTCATTATAGTTTTCCCGTATGCATAATTTTCTCATTCAAATACACCACTGCATACATAATAAACAATAAACAGAACTCTGTGAATATTTCCATTTAAGTCAAGACTACCAATACATTTCCACATAGCTGTATTTAATTTGGCAAGTTTATCAAAAAAAAAATTAAAAATGTCTGCCTGAACCGAGAAGTATAACTTTTCTGTCTCCAAAATGCAGCCAGAATATTTGATGAGTGTCAGCACATTAAATTGAAACCTTTTTGTTTTGTGTATTTCCACACAGAAATCAGGCAAAACAAAGATGTCAAATAAATGAGGAGCCGTTCTATATTAAAGTGGGGGAAGCTGAGCAATCCAGAGGCAGTCAGATCTGTGTCCAAAAATGTTTGGATGTCTGAGCCAAATTTAAGTGTATTTTTTCCTACTTCAGTCTGATGCATCAATGTCAAAATCACTTGTATACTTTTCAGTTGTGGTTTCATACTAAAATACCAAAAGAAAAAACGGTGAATGTTCCCAGCTTCATCTGTTTGTCTTTTTATATTAGCACAATATGTTAAAAATTACCCAGAATTTGGCTGAGTTTTATTGGACAAATAGTGTTTTGTGCAGAGATCAGTTGACTAGATTTTGATGGCGATCCAGAACTGAGACAAGAGCCATTTTAGATTTTTTTTGTAGCCAAAAGTTACAGGATGTTCACACATATCCCCTTAATGCTGACCCCTGTGCCCCAGGGTTTTATTTAGACCTGGAAGGCAGATGATAAACAAATTTAAAGTGATATTGATGCTGCAGCTCAACTGTTAAGTGCTGGGGGAGGATCGTGCTCTATTGAGTCTCATTTTGTGAATCTGAATGTGTGTGTTGTTTTGGAGTGGCCTGTTTGAACTCTGATGCACGCAGCCAGCTGGTTGAACTTTGTTCTTGTTAATGTTTTTCTCAATTATTTTCAGCTCTGCCTGGGTTTATGGCCTCAGTGGTGGCCTTAAGGTTTCAGACCTTTCACATAATGCCTCCCTGGTATTTATTGATTTTATTTGTCTCCTGCTGAAATGTTTAGATTTAGGATAATTAATTCAGAATCTTGACTGGCTCATGAAAAGTAGTTTACCATCTTATTTTAAAAACACCAAGGGATGCAGACTTTGGTGCACGTAAGCATCAGGACTGTCACATACAACAGTTCTGGGCTCTGGAGTTTCAGTTGTCAATCAACAGCAAACACTTAAATGTCTGCTTGCTGAATGACTCAGCATCAACTCATCCAGCCTTTTCTCCGTTCTCGGCTGAAATAGATGACATATCATGTGTCTTCTGGTTTAGTTAAAGGTAGCAATTTTAAAGTTGCTGTTATTTTACAGTGTCGTGGTTTGTGTTGTAACAAAAAAATTTCCAAAAGGTTGCGTCTTGTATGCATGTTTGAAATCCTGAGAGGTTTTGTTGAACAACATTGTGTCCATGAGTTTTCTGTGACATATTAATAGCTTGAAACAATTTTTTTTTATCGTGGCTAAATTACAGACTAACAGGCCAGTGCTGCTGCAGTGCTGCTAATAATGATAGGTTTCTGAAAGGATATATATAGTACAAGAATGTGCTG
>JAPZDY010000008.1:6145926-6173626 GCA_029783645.1 Ctenochaetus hawaiiensis | reverse complement strand
AAAGGATATATATAGTACAAGAATGTGCTGACAAATCTAGTTTGCTGTTCACTGTTGTCAATAAGAAAAAAAACTGTCCTAAACCCCCAAATTTTAAAAAATGAATACCTACCCAACAAATACAAATCTAAATAGCTGAATATTCGGGTCCACCCTTAAAAGTGCACATTCCACCACAGAAACACTTTGTTACAGCATCACATCCACTTCTTTTTTCAGTGGTTCATTGCCTCAGACTTTTCCCAAGAAAGCTCATGTTGTTCACTATGTTAGAAGGGAGCTCACTTAGGCCTGAAGGCTGTGTATACACACACTTTCTGCAGTGAGCAGTAAGTCTTAATAAAGTATGTGACTGGTTTTCACCTGACATCATACATTAGTTTTCTCACCTTGATTAAGGTAGCAGATTTTTTAACCAGTAGTCTAACATTCTTTCACTGTAGATTATGTAAACACTGCAGCTAGGCCTTTTGCCCAGTTTAAAGAGATGATGGCAAATTACATCTAAAGTAATGCTGTCTGCCTCAGTTGGTTGCCTGCCTGCTTTAAAGCTGATTGGCCAGTCATGAGGATGCAAAATTCAGGTCTTGTGTGAATTCGGATGTCTGGTAAACGTTGTGATCTGCGAGCCATTTGAATTGAGCAGAGGGAGTTGGTGACTGTTTGGTGATGTGCCAGTTTTGCAGAGAAGCTGTGCATGTCTTTCTCCGGTTTATCAGACCTTTTTCATCTCATAAGAATCTCTGCAACGGAGAAGCTTGGTGGGTTTTTTCAGTATCTTGAACACACAGCCAAGTATTGACTGGTTTAAATCAGTGTCATCCTTTAAAACACCTCTTAAAATATCCTCCTTATTTCAATTTTACTGCTTTTTTCACAGCTTTTTTTTCTTCTTTGATTCAGTGATTTGTAACATCTTTCTTAAAATGTTCTGTATTTTTAGTGATGGTGTCATAACTATTGTACACAACAGGCCAAATCTTATTCAAAGGGAAATTAAAAAAGAATAGGACATGGTTCGGCTAAAATATAATATATGGGACTAATGCTTTTGTTGGTGTTGTCTGTGCATATGTGAGTGTGTGAGTGGCTGTGAGAGCTCCCAGGCAACAGTTCAGAGCTGAAATGAATTCCACATCAAAGCTTCACTAACATTAGACATTTGCATGCGTACATAAAATGCCCTGTGTGGTCTAATTTGCAGCTTAAATGGTTTCAGTTACATTTGTAAACAAGTCAATTTCAGTAATTAAGAACCATCAATAGAATACATTTTCTGCATTGACACTCCTCTTCTAAGGGTTTTTCATGGTTTTGAACCACAGTTGGCAGAACATTAATACAGTTCAGTCACTGGACTTCATATAAATGTTATCAAAGGCCCTAGAGACCTATTTTTTCCTGTTAACTTTTTCTTCTAAAGGATGAGACTGAGAAAGAGTATTTGGAGAACATTTGGAGTATTTTACATAAGAGATGTCTGTATTTTTATTGTTTTGTTTTTCTTTGTATTATTATATGTGCTCTTCTCAGTGGAATGTAGAAGGAGGAGCATAGTTGGAAAGAAGTGATGTAACACGTTCCTGTGTACCAGTCGAGTTTAGCAAAGTTAAAATTGTTGGTCATATCAGGTCAACCCCACCCTCCACAGTCCTGAGCGAGCAGATTTCCTGAGGTTGTGAATGTCAAACTCTAAAACAAAACTGCTTCTTTCTGAACTCATCCTCTGAAAATTGCTAATTTAGTAATAAATATATGTAATTATAAGAAACTACAGAAATCAAAATTTTAAAGGCTTTTATTGGGCAGATGCTCATCACCATATTATACGAGAACTTTTTTTTTTCCATTGCACTGTCCTTAGGCAGTCTTTGTTGCACATTTCTTCAGGCCTGTGGGTCTGATAGTGTTCATTGTGTACATTTATCCAAATTTGTTAGTATAGTTGAGTCTCCAATATAAATAATTGCATTATGTTGTAATAAAAAAGGAAAATTATGATGGTATGATGCGGTTTCATTTTTTTAAACAATTAAATAGACTTACAGTCTTTGAATTCTGATGCTCAAATATTAGCATTAGAACATGAGCGTTACATATTTGTCTATTGATTGTGTCTTCTTCCTCCAGGGTACATTGCTCCGTGGAGTGGTCGTTTCTACTCTCTCTGGGACACTGGGTAAGCTCTGCTGACCTTCACACTCCCACCGTCGATGCAACACTTGTTCAATCGAGTGCATTTGTGTGTTTTCTAAGACAGCTGTAAACCCCCCTGCACCATCCCAGAGGGGAAACAGCACAGCGCAAGCTCTGTGTTGAACCATTGTTTTGCTTCCAAATAGCAGCAGGCTCCCTGTTTTCTCCAAATGCACTGCAACGTGTTTGATATTTCAGCACACCCAATCAATTTTTAACCCCCCCCATTTGCTGACTAAAGCATTATGGGAGAGTTTTTTTTTCTATCGTCTGGAGGCTGATACTAATTCCTTAATGTGCCGTGTGTTCTCTCTTTCCCAGCTGTAATCACAAAACACTTTAGAGAGAAATATTTAAAATTGTATCGAAACTGCTGTGTAAAAGCCCGTAATGAACAAAGAGGGAATGCAAAGATAAGAAAAGCTAACAGCAAAAAAATGAACATTTCTCATCTCCAGAGCTAAATCTGTTCATGTTTTACCATTAGCATGCTGGGGAGTTAAATTAGCTTTTCCCCCCTCATAATTCTGGAGTTAATCAGGAGGATCTATTGTATAATTTGTCTGAACATTCCCATTGCGCTCAACCCAGCATGAATTACATCCTGTCTGTCTCTTCCTCCCCCTCTCTCTGTCCTGCCCCCTCCTTCCCGCCCTCCCCTATATCCGCAGCTATGCTAAGATCCACATCCCCATCATAGCGTCTGTGTCGGAGCACCAGCCGACGACGTGGGTCTCTTTTTTCTTCGACCTCCACATCCTTGTCTGCACGTTCCCAGCAGGCCTCTGGTTCTGTATCAAGAACATCAATGATGAACGAGTGTTTGGTAGGAAGATTTTATGTTCACAGCTCTGCGGTTTTTTAAAAATATGCTTTAAGACCTTAATTTCCGCTGCGGCATGGAGATGATGGTTATGAAAGTGTTTTTCCCCACTTTTAATTCCCATATCAGTTTTTTCATTAAATGATGCCCTTAATGTTCATAAAACATTTAAACTCATGACCCTCGGAGGTGTACGTACCAATCCTGTAGATGCTTGTTTTGCCCGCTAGTGTGGGCATTTAGACTGTCATGAAATTTTTGTAAACCAGATGCATCTTACCGACTTTTTGCTTGGTGCCTCAATGAGATTAAAGTGAGCAGTTTGAGTATCTCAACAGCTATTAAATGGTTTGCCATTACAATAGGTTCATACATTCATGTCACACGAATGTATTTGTTGTTACTTTGTTGCTCTCTAGCTCAATTATCAGGTCTAAAAGTTTGTCAGTTTTGTTTTATTTTAGAACCAAATGCCAGAAAAACCAATGACTTTCCCATCAGCCTCAATGTAGCGTCACTACATTGTTCAAAATGCCTATTAGCAAATGTAAAAATGGTAAATATTAAACCTGCTTATCTTAAGCATATTGATGCTGTCATTGTCAACATGTTAGCATGCTGATGTGGAGCTGACTGACTGTTTATTGAATGATCAGGTGTTTTTCTGATAGACTTGCGCCAACTGGCCTTTGGATCATATATCAAACATTCAGGGGATGATAGATAGCTGTTTTCTGTGGGGTAATATTAAACTGATTTAAGATGTCTCTGTCGGAGCGACATGTCTGCTCACGGATTCTCATTAATCAGCACAAGTGAATTTTATATCTTAATTGCCAACCAGTTTAGTGTCTCTTTTCTGCATCTCATTTCGTATATGCTTTCTCGTTAAAATTTTTTCCTTGGTGCTTCATAAAAGTAGCTAATGATATTAAAAATGATTAAGATGTGGTATTAAACACAGGATAATAAAATTAAATTGAACGTGATACTGCAATATTGTTGCACAGACACACAGACCTTTTATGCAGCCTGCAGATAGACTTTGGTTTATCCTTATTGGCATCTGGATTCAATCAACAATCTCCCACACTACAAGAAGGTTTTTTTGACAGTAAATTATCAGACAAATTTTTATTAGCATTTTTCATGCAAAAGATATGCAGGGTTGTATATATCTATTTAGATGTCCAATCTGGCTCCAAGCAGGCTTGCAGCTCAGTTACACCTCACCAATTGATTGTAGATAAAATCTCACTGCAACCTGAAGCTTTTATTTGTGCTTCATATTTATTTTATCAATAATAGTCAAGTAAACACATAATGATGCCTGATTAAAAAAAATGCCTTAAATAAATATATTTTCTCGCATTTGTCAACCTGTTTAGAGAGCAGAGTGCTGGTCCTTGCACAGGAACACAGAGCATGGAAACACCTCTGTAGCACAGAGTTTCCTGAAAGTTATGTAATGCAGGTTAAAAGTGACTGCCAACATTTCCTGTAATTCCTGTTCCTTTTTGAATTGGCATTAAGTTTATTAAAAAGGCATTTAGATTCTTGGGTTTGCTGCTCTTGTTCCAGTATGCAAATGTCACTTTTTCGTAGTGTTTCTAGTAGGTAATATGTCAGAACATGGGGGTTCACCGGTGTTGGTAGTTGTCACTTTTGTGCTAGGTTATATTAGCGAGTTGCTGTGCACTTCTGTAGTCCATGCTGTCGAATTCCTGGTTTAAGACCCAGGAGAATTGGTCATCTGTTGATGATCTAAAATAACAAACGTTCAACCCTATTTTCTAACCCGTTTAATCATTTCTGTGCTAATGACTCATCCTGGAGAGTTTCATGTCCATCTAAGCTTTGGAAGTGCTCCAGCTGTCAGTCTCTGAGTCTATGGAGAAAATGAATGGGACATCCACTTCACATCTCCATTATGTCAGTGCTGTTCAGTCAGATTAAATGGTGTAGTCCTTTAATCAGTCATTGTTCTTTTACAGTCATTTATCAGCTTTAGAAAGGGTGAGTTATGATTAACATGCATAATTCATAAGTAGGATTTAATAAGTCGAAACAAACAAAACAGCATCTTCTCTGTCAGAAGTGTTATGATGCACTGTCAGCTTTCTGGCTGCTTGAGAGAAACACACTGAGGGTGACTTTTACAAAAAAATACCCTCAAAACTTTAATGTTTACAGAGTAAGACAGCCACGATCAAGGGCAGAGAACCTTTGAACGCTACAAACAGTCCTTCAGCAGTCTGTTTCTCCCTCACACTTAATCAGCCTATTACAGCTATTGATTAGTGATGCACCTGTTGAGCCGGGTCGCACTTCTCAAGGACGGAAGGCAGCCAACGCTCCCTCCATTTAGGATTGAGGTGCGCAGAGCCAACATAGACTGATTATGCTGTGTCACCCTAACAACTCAATTTCTCTTCTTCATGTCTTTATCTCCCTCTCACACTCTCTGCCACATTTTCCTGTCTCTCCTTTACATTATCGTCTTTCTCCTTGTCTGGCCTTTGTCTGAACTGTGTTTACCCATCTCTCCCTTACATCCCGGTCGCTCACCCACCACTTTCTTTTTCTTTTTTTTCGTTCCAGTGGCCCTGTATGCCATTAGCGCGGTCTATTTTGCCGGTGTGATGGTGCGTTTGATGCTGACGCTGACTCCAGTGGTTTGTATGCTGTCTGCGGTGGCTTTCTCCAGCGTTTTTGAGCATTACATGGGAGATGACACAAAGAGGGAGAAGCCCCCTGCTGAAGACAGCAGCGATGAGGACGACAAAAGGAATTCTGGGAATCTTTATGACAAGGTGAAGACAGGATAGATCAGCATCTACAGAAAGTGTCAGGATTGCAGTGTTTTGTGTGCCAATAATAGAGAAAAAGTCTGAGAAACAATGCAGTTTTAAGATCAGAAATATATTCAACATTCATCGAGGAGTTTTGGGAATAATACTGAATGTTAACAACCCAGTGTAACATTATTATTCACAATATTATTAATGAAAACTCTTTAGTATCTTTGAGATAGACACTCAACTTACTCTTACATGCATTGCTTTTATCCAGCAATTTATGTAGCATTATCTCGTTCAGCATTAAAAGCTTTGTTCAGAAACAGATTAGTTCCTCTAAATTAGTTATACTTAGTTAACTTTTATTTATTCAGGAAGTCTCATTAAGATCAAGATCTCGTTTGCAACAAGAGAGCTGTTCAACAAATCAGTCTTCACACTCACTAATTAAACCTTTACAGTCCCTTTTTTTGGAATTTGTGTCTGTAATTTTTGTTTAGTATCTCACTTTTTGGCAAAATACAAATCAAGTCCTCTTATCTACATCTGTCTCTGCTTATTATTAGCCACAGTTTAAGTGTCATAGTGAGTAATTGGAGGTGCTGTTAAAGAAAAATGTTCATACTGTGCAGACCTTCTCCTCACCAGAGTTTTCACAGCTTTAACAATTCTCTGCTGCTAGTGTAAACTAATATTAACTCATCACACAGCATGGAGAACTTGAGGATGCTCTAAGATACTTTGCTCAATTAGTTCATTCAATAATTTATTGCACTCAATAATTCATCTGCCCTGGAACGCTACAGACCTCGCAGTCCATCGTTATAGTGTTTGTCTCCCCCTGCAGGCTGGCAAGGTGCGCAAGCATGTGTCAGAGCAGGAGAAAGCTGAGGAAGGTCTGGGTCCAAACATCAAGTCCATCGTCACCATGCTCATGTTGATGCTGCTGATGATGTTCGCTGTTCACTGCACATGGGTCACCAGCAACGCCTACTCCAGCCCCAGCGTGGTGCTCGCCTCATACAACCACGACGGGTACGAGCTGCACACACACACACACACACTTCAGCTGTGATGAATTAATGGATGTTTAATGACCAGGAGGGCCGAGCAAAGTCTGCACTCGTAGTTCGTAATGCAGAGGGACGGATTGCTCCACCTTGCATGCCAATGAGCATGTAAGCGTGAGTATGCACACACAGAGCAGCACAAGAGAGAGGGACCATGTTTATTTCATAAGAGGTTCAGAGATATTGACATGTACAGCTATAAGGGTTAATATGATTGCTTAACTCAGTGTTTTCTAGGTCACAGGAAACATCTGTGAGCGAATTCTGAATTCACAAAAAGCTGATATTCACTCATTTTTTTTTAAAAAAGGCATAATTATTCTCTTTAAACATCAGGGAGGAAATATCGAAGGCCAAGACTAAATGGTAGACGAAAGTTCTCATACATATATTAATGATGCCACGGTACTTCTCAGACAATGGTGCAGCCGTGCTACAGGGAGCGGCATCGTTGTCACTCTGCTTTCTCCTCTGTCCCACACATATACACCCACACACTGACACAAACTACACACAGAGGCATAATATATCTACCTACAGTTAATTGGTTGTCTGGCTTTATGTTCACTCCTGTTCCTTGAGGTAAATTTAGGACATAAACTTTTTTTTTTTTAATCCAAGGAATTTTTTAACCCTCAGTTCATTAAATGCATGGGTGCTCCAGTTTGAGCTGTTGTTGCCCTTCAGTTTCAAAGTCCTAACTGAAATATTAATGGGCTCGGCAGCCATATGCCTGTCAACGCTGTTACCTGTCAACCGTATTTTCCTCGTTAGGACGCGGAACATCCTGGATGACTTCAGGGAGGCCTACTACTGGCTGAGACAGAACACAGACGAGCATGCACGAGTCATGTCGTGGTGGGACTACGGCTACCAAATAGCCGGCATGGCCAACAGGACCACGCTGGTGGATAATAACACGTGGAACAACAGTCATATTGCACTGGTGAGGCCCTCTAACTGTTTGTCTCCTCTGTGTCCTTTTCTTTTTATTTCTCTGCTGTTTTAAGATTCCTGCTCATTCAGAGAAGGACATAATTTCTTTTAGCAGCCCCTGGATGATTAGCAGGCTCTACACTGAGTTTTTTTCTGCATTTGCTGCTTTGAACAAAAC
The DNA here is from genome assembly GCA_029783645.1 of Ctenochaetus hawaiiensis. Classification (NCBI taxonomy): domain Eukaryota; kingdom Metazoa; phylum Chordata; class Actinopteri; order Acanthuriformes; family Acanthuridae; genus Ctenochaetus; species Ctenochaetus hawaiiensis. The sequence continues at coordinate 6,165,625 of JAPZDY010000008.1, read as the reverse complement.
CTCTTTTTCCAACCAGTCACATAAGCTTGTTTGCTTAAACTTTTCCCATTGAATTTACTCTGTGGGGGGATTTCAGTTAATTGCTGTCAGGTTCTGTTGGTTTGATTTATTTTTCTTCCTCTCTGCTGCCAAATGTGGCGGAATGGTTCTTTGTATTTTAGTTAAGTCTGTTAAACCCTACAGCTTTCCTCTTTCTTGTTGAGTATTCGTTGACTTTTGTCTCTTCAGCATCTGTCCACAGGAAATTAAATGACAAAAAATGCGAGATGGATTTCTGTTCAATAATTCCTGTTTTTTGCCTTCATTTTATCATGTCTTCTGAAAAACAGGACACCCCAATTAAACTACCACGTGTCATTCTTCTTCTCTAAGGTGGGGAAAGCCATGTCTTCAAATGAGAGCGCAGCCTACCAAATCATGAGGTCGTTGGATGTGGATTATGTGCTGATCATCTTCGGAGGTGTAATTGGCTACTCAGGAGATGATATAAACAAGTTTCTGTGGATGGTGAGGATAGCGGAGGGGGAGCACCCCAAAGACATCAGGGTGAGTGTGAGACAGGAGCAGCTGCAACCAGATCATGACACTTTGACTTAACAATGAAATCAGTGTTTCCACTTCATTCTTGAATGTTCACTCTCTCAAATGATGCTCAGGGACACACTCTGTTGAGCTCATCATGATGCATTCATGACATGTTACCTGTAACTTTAAAGGTACAACCTGAACAGCTACTTTGAAGGGAACATTTCAAATTCAGATTTTCAAGGTTCCTGAGGTCTCTTTGTATTTATTTCTTTATTTATTTTTTGTTTGACTTGTCAAAATACAGCACCTGATGTGTGCTGCAAGTGACTCATTTCCAGCACATGAATGCATCACACACATCTGCTACAATAATAGTAACAAGCACAAAAGCACATTCAGTGGGTTCACATGTACTCAGGAAATGAGAATATTCAAGACGCCAAGATCTGCAGTTAGTCACATGTTGCACTTAGGCTTATTACCGTAAAAACCTGCATATACATGCACCATTCCACCACTCTGCTGCTGTCACATTGCTACTTAAGCTCTTTGAAGTCTTTGCCATGCACGTGTGTACAAGTAAAAAGGCGCTTAGGAATACCAGCGCATGCATGGCCAAGAAATCTGTGTTCTCCAGTAGGGATTCAGCTGAGGAAACCATGTTTTTCTAGTCCTCTGTGCTGATTACAGAACCATGTTTTTTGATCATGTGACATTTAAGAAATCAGCTTACTGGAGCAAGCCGACTGTAACCCAGTTACTTAACACAGTATTCCAGCGTTCTGGGAAATATTCTCCTTTCTGGATCTTTGCATAGAGTTACATGAGATGATGGATGGCAGCCTAAAAACATGTCTGTACAGAAAATATGACACCAAACTTGGCTTTGCAGAAAGACAGGAAAGACTGGCTCCATCACTCATTCATTTAATCTATGGAAAGACTGAAAGAACGCTGATGAATGCCTTCTTCAAAAAATTGAACTTTTCGGTGCACACATCCTGTTTTTTAATGCTATGTGTATTGAGATAAATGATTTAATTCCTTTTTTTGTATCCAACATGAATGAGCTGAGCTTCTTCAATCAGTGTGAAATTGTCCCCAAATCAAATCTAAATCAGTCCATGTGATCAGGCCCTGTCATACTCAGGACCTGTTGCTGAACAGGCAGTTCTGTTTTTTGTTAGCTTTATCATCATATACATGTCCTGCTACTGAATCACTTCACCATCTGCTAATTTTCTGGACATCATCTTACTTTGTCTCCTGTCTTCTTCAGGAGAGCGACTACTTCACCCCTCAGGGAGAGTTCAGAGTGGACAAGGCCGGTTCACCAACTCTGCTCAACTGCCTCATGTACAAGATGTCCTATTATCGATTTGGTGAAATGCAGGTAAGAAGAACAGCTCTAATGTAAGACTTAAAATTTACTTACTGGCCAAGCTAACATCTTTGAAAACTGCAAACTCTGCACGTCTTTGATATTTTTTTTCATGTTAAGGTGGGAGGGCGAGAAAAAACTCTCACTGAATTAAGACAGTTGTTGTAGAGGTGATGATCTTTTTCATAATGAGGTCCGGCTCTTTGCCAAGATCAGAAGTAACCAGCAGCTGCTTTAACAAGAGAAGTACAAAGTATGGCTTCTTTATGTGACGCAGCATGTAGTATTACTGAAGAATAACAAGCAGCTGCCACCACCAAAGGTGTAAACTTCTAGCTCCTCTATCTCAGAAGCAGAGCTGGCTGACAGACAGGCAGAAGAGGATGTAAGGAGCTGCCTTGGGGAGCTCCTGAGGTTTGGTGACTGAGGGGAGGGGGGATTTGCAGCGGTGGAGGAATGTGAAGGATTGGCGGAAGCTTTGAAATGTGCCACGGCCACTTCTGGCAGGTAGCAGAGGAGAGATGAGAGGAATCCTCCTTGCCAGGTGCTTACATCCATGCTGTAGACGCAGCTCAGCCAACAGCCGTCTGTAAACACACAGCCAGGGCTCCGTGTAGCTCACAGGGTTGTATCAGAGGAGGGGAGACGGAGAGACTGAGGGCCAGAGGGAGATGGAGGTACAAGAGGGACTGAGCCCGGCGAGGTTAGAAAGGAAGAGTGTGAGTGAGGGAGGCAGTAGATTAGGTTTACTGAAACAGGATGTGACAAGGTGAAACGGAGGCTTAGAGGACATCAGGAGAAAGACAATGAGGAGAGTGAGGTGAACCAAACAGGACAGTGGAGGATGGTGTTTGTCGACGAGGGTGGGGATTAAAGGATAATAAGGACAATGCATAATGCATGCAGAATGCAAAGTAATGCAATAACAGCACCAAACCATGCACCTCATAACTTCCCAAAAAACCTAATCATTTATTTCTCTTCCTTCACTGTTAGACAAGTTGAACAGGGCTATTAAATACAAACTGAGAGACTAAACTATTGTGACTGAAGCTGAAGCTGCCTGAAGGCATAAACGAGATGCCAAAGTACTGTAGAGGAGGAACGTTGTTACCCGAAGGCAGAGCGAGAGTGGAGACTGAGGAGAAAAAAGCAGAACAGGGGGAAAATACAAGAGAGGCGAGGTAGAGAGAAACCATAGCTTTGAGAATGCAGGTGACAAGGGCAAATGGAGTGTGAGAAGGACACAGTGTGAGCGGCAGTCGAAGGCTTTTAGAGCAGAATAACAGGAAGAAGAGGCTGTAAGTGGCTCATACTGAGTGTGGTGTAATAGTTGCCAAAGGGCAGACGCTGCTCTGTAATCAGAGTGCTATCAAACTTTTTGTTTTGCTTCTGTAATCATTCGGTTTCCTTCTTGATCTGGTTATCATTAATGTTTTAACTTGTAAAACTGAAGCTACTGGGGTTACATTAAAACTGTCATTTTAATTGTCTTTGTGAGACGATTGTCACATTTTCTGGAAGTTTCCCCTTTTTGTTTGCTTTCTTTAAAGGGATATTTTGACATTTAAGAAAAAAACTTGTTTGCCCTCTTGCTTAGAGTTAGATAAGAAGACTGACATCACTCTCAACTAGTATTGATTTTCTTATCCAAGTCCATTCATTTTGAGCTTTTCTTTTTAAACTAAGTAGGTTTTTGCATGCGACATTCAAACCCAGACACACAACCGGCCCTGAGCTAATTATTTTAACGCCAATCTCATCTCCCAGCTGGACTTCAGGACGCCTCCCGGCTTCGACCGAACGCGCAACGCCGAGATCGGAAACAAGGATATCAAGTTCAAGCATCTGGAGGAGGCGTTCACCTCTGAGCACTGGCTGGTCAGGATCTACAAGGTCAAACACCTGGACAACAGAGAGCCGCTGGACCACAAGCTCCGCAGTGTCGTGCCTAAGCAGAAGTACACGTCCAAAAAGGTAGAAAAACACAACATACTTTGTTTTTTAGTTGTGGATTCATTTTACTTTTGCTTTACTAAGATTCACATACTCAATTTACTTTACTGGTGAAAACTATCAGCAGCCTGACACCTTATTTTAGTCTGAATGCAAACTTTACACTGGCTGACGCAGAACCAGTACAAGTCTCCACCTTCACTGAAGGTCCAGATGAAGATTAAGAGCTATTTCATCTGCTAACTAACACAAAGGCAGATCAGGATGAATAAACGAGGGAGGATACATTCGCCCAAAACACTGTTTACACTCATTTACACTGAAAACTGAGAACTTTGTTTGAAGGAGTTGTAGTTGCATGCTCTTAATCTTTCCATGTCTTAACATAAACACATTTTTTTGAGAGAAAATTTTGTTTTGATCTCGAGGAGAGAACCACTTTTTTTTCTCAGGAGAAAAAACAAAAACACTGTGTCAGAATAAATACTTAGGGCTGAGACAAAGGACTTCTTTTTTGTTAAGTTATTATAAACAACTCTCCATATCAAAAATATGCAGAGAGAGAAGTATGGAGAAAATTCTCCAGTTTAAGGTTTGAAGACCAGTGTTGTACACAATCTGTCTTTGTTAACATCTGCATATTACTGAAGCTTTCAGAAACCGTTTCTGTGAAGCTAAATTCATCACATTCAGTCACCACAGTTATTAGACCACTGTTTGATGAGCCAGAAGAGATTGATTAAAGTCATTTAAATCAATGTTACATTGGTAAATTTAGTCAGCTGTTTTTTTATTAATTTGATTTTCTTCTTTTTGACCAGACGGCCAAGAGGAAGCGAGGACACATCAAGAACAAGCTCGTCCTAAGGAAAGGAAAGAAACTCCAAAAGAAATAACGACGAAGATGATGATGATGAACTCCTCTAAGAATACAAACAAATGCGGAGAAACCTCGAACAACCAATGAAGAAGAACACAGGGGCCACTTATCTGGCACTTAAATCTCAAGCGCCTCTCATTAGAGCGCCCCCGTGTGTTGAGGAAGTTGAAGTGTCATATCTGGCTAGCTCCAGAACTGTTGTCTGTTTTATCCTGAGGATCTTTGTCTTGCTTAAGTTCTCCTTTCTGTTTTTTTTTTTTTTGTTTGTTTAATTTTTTTACTTTGTACTTGAATGTGTGGCAAGGCATAGGGCTGCTCTACTCGGTTCATCGTCAATTTATTTTATTTTAATTTTTTTGTGGTACGTCAATTAACTGCTTATCTGTACAGGGATCGGGTTGAGAGGAGATAGAGGGAGAAGAGAGAGAGAAAAGACTAGGAACATTTGCACCAAAGACCCATCGACCTTGCTCCACGGCACATGTGAACTCATTATCTGAGAGTGAGGGAGCGCAGGAGTGAAAGCTGAGGACTTGTTCCTGACACGTGTACAGAGGACAGTATGCGGTATGGAGGAACGTCACCGTCTAGGCACAGCCCATCTGTAATATTAATCTTTTTATCACCACCATCATCTCCTGTATGTCTGCCTGGCTCCCTGAAACCTTCTTTTACAACAAATTCTATAGGAAAAAAAAATTGGCCTAATATGTAAATATGTTATGTAAAGCAAATGTCTAAAAGGATGATAATATATTGGACTATTGTGGTGATTTTTAAATATGCAGTTTCTGTTTTTTTTTCTCTTAATTTCTTTATGTGAGTGTTCTTGGGTTTGTTTTTTTTTGTTATTTTTGTATGACAGCAAATAGAACAGTGAATGCAATAATTCTTGTACAAAGGGGCTTGAGATTTTGTTGGAAGAATGAATGTGAATTTTTACAAGGTTACCCCCCTCCCCCTCCGGGCCCCCTTCTTTTTTCATAAATTGCATAGATTGTACATTTCTGCTGCTAGGGTTTTAAAGATGGAAGCAAGCAACTGTGTGTAAGAAGTAGTGATAATAAATTAGGCCTCCTGTCCTGCAGAGGGAGCCCTCTAGTTCAGTGTGCAAAGCCTAGTGCCTCATTGCTGGTCATTTATCGCCTCATTAATTTGTGACCGTTTCTGTTTTGTTTTAGTTCATCATGTATCAGTGCAGTGAGTCAGGTGCTTCGACCAGACTGAGGCATTGGATGCTGGACTCTTTCATTATGTCTGGAAAATAGACTGGTGAACTGTGAAGGGGGTTAGTTTGTGCATTCAGGCATTTAAACTGAAACTAGAAAAGACACCTGAGGTCAGGAAAGAGAATTCCATATCTGTTTGTGACTTTCATGGAGCAAAAACCATCCTTAGTGAATTTAAGAGCTGCGTACTGACTCCATACTGCATAAAACGCCAGTTCATACAGTCTTTAAAAAGTCTTAAAAGAGGTGTAACGTTTGTGATTGACACTGTAGAATGAACTGCTGCTCTCAAATACGTCAGTAAGCAATAGAGATGCAACCAAGTGTTATTAATTAATGAGTTTTGTCTATAAAATGTCAGAAAATCACAGTTTTCCAGAACTCGGTTTGATGCTTCTTTAAATGTCTCTTTTTTTTGTTTGATGCAATGTTCCTTTGAAATGATATTAAAAAGAAAAAAGCAGCAAATCATCTGACTGGAGATGCTGCGAGCAAATGTTCCAAATATTAAAAATCAAAATGCTTTTGACTAATTGATGAACCAAGTAATTGATCCATCATTAATGTGAACATTGTAGAAATAACAGCTTTTACAGAAATCACATTATTGAGCATTAGCACTACAATTTAGGATTATTTTATAGAACAGTGCTGTAAATAATTTGTTTTATTATCAATTAAGCAATTGATATTTTCTTTCCATTAGGTATCACAAGATTTTAAAAAATATGTCGTTTTCCCAGCAAATATTCACATTTGCAAAGAAGCAACAAGTAATCTTTTGAAAATTATAGAGCAATTAATTAAAAATAAATGGTGATAAATTGTCTGTTTACCTGCTTCAGCTTCAGGATGTCGTATGGAGTTGGGATGCAGCTCTAAAGCGCTTTAACCTGTTGACCTGTTGTTGTATGGGCACTGCACTGTTCTTTGTGTCTGGGTTCCTCAGATGTCTAAACACTAAAGGAGTTTCTGTACGTGCACGCTTCAGTAACTTTTTTTTTTTTTTATCAAGTTAAGTGACACATCAAAAGACTAACACATCACACAGCTGTACTTGTTTTGCCACATCTCACAGAAAGTGACTTTAATTAGTTTCACCTGTTTGTTTTTCTTTTCTTTAGTCTTTTCTTAAAAAATGTGTCATAAAAACGCTTTTGTTCTTTTTTTTCCACTTTTATCTTCTGAAATCGAATGTCACCGTTTTCAGGCTTCAGACCTTCAACACGATGCCACGTTGTTGTTCAGTCACACGGCTCGTAAAACTGTGTCATGTCCTTTGATTTCTCATTAGTCAAGAGGAAGAGAGTTCAGATTAAGCCTTAATGTGATGTGCAGTGTGTCGCCCTCTTATGATTTCATTTTTTTTCCTCTCATGTTTGTGTCACTTAGGAGCGGTGGAACAGTCCCTCTACTAAGTTTGCTCATTTTCTTAGTAGCTCAGTGCCGTCTGACCCAAACACCGTTTATGTTTGATGAAATCCCTCCCTCACCTTCGAAGTTTACATTTTTACATTATTGTTCTGTTCAGCCATCTTTAAATATACACTTTAATGAAAAAAAAAACATGTGTAAGTTGTTGTTATTGATGTGTTTCCTCTCAAAACTTTTTATTATTAATGGCCTGCACATTCAGTGTATTCATGTTTTCAAGGTGAACAGAAAGACAACCACTTGATGGCAGCATTAGCCTTTGAATGAAGACTTCAACTTCTGAGTCTGCAACAGTATGTTTTTATAAATGACGACTCAAGTCTCACATCGGTCAGGACGGTTGGTGACGGGTTTGAGAGGCATGCTTGTATTATTGAAATGATCACAAGGTGGAAGTCATTGGTTTGTAGGTGAATACTGGCTGAGTTTTCTTGCAGAACAGCACTTTGTAGTGAAGGTTAAACTGTATATGAAGCAGCACTTTACCCTTGAGCTTAATGTGCTAAAGCAGGTAGTTTAATATCACAGTCTTTCAGTTATTTCAAGGTAAAATGTTAACCAGGTTGGTACCACAAGGGGTTGTATTGCTCATTTCATCCCTAAAGGCAAAGTTGTTGGATAAATGACAAATGCAGAGATTACTTGCATCCTTCGTAGGCAGTTATTATCATATTTGACCTGAGGATGGCACCAGAGGAAGCACCACACTGTCACTAAAGTCACGTGGCTTCTCCAGTTTATGTTTTTTCATCTTTCATCACAGTGCACCTCAGCTGTACTCACTCATCCTTACAATGTATAAAAGTTCAACTGTTCATTAAAATGTGGTAATTTTGGCATTTCAGTTCACCTACAGATGGCGTGTGAACATGGCTCGTCCTCGCAGCCTGAACTCAGGCTCCGTCATGCTTTTAAGCCACATAACAAAACCCTGCGCAGCAGTTGGTGAGCAGATATACTTATTTTTAACACATCACATGTAGCATGGAAAAAATTAGGAAAGCATGAAGAATTTTTCTCAGTCAGTAATGATGATTATCTGATTATCATGGCTAATAATAATTTGATAACAATGTAACTTTTTTTAAAAATTGTGGTCAATGCACACCTGAGAAAAGGCAAAAATGTAGCCAGCAACAGATGCAAAACAAATATTTTAATTCAATTAATTTAAGTGTTTATTGTCAATAGGCAAACCTTCTTTAAAGGTGCAAACTTCCACCTACCATATAAAGTGCAAATAAAAGCATGTTGGCTTGAATTTACAGCCTATAATATGAATTTTCCTTGATAAGCATTTAGTTTATTTTATGTCAAATTATGTGCATTCTTATAAAATATTGGCCTCACTTTCTGTCATGCTCCTATTTGTATACTAATATTATCATGGCTAAATGCTAATATTAGCACAAGTATAGTTAGAACTGATAAATTGCTCATTTTTAGCATTATTACTTGCAAAACCTAGCTTGTCCATATAATCATGTTTGGCACATCATGCAATCATTAGCATATTTGCTATGTTAGCATTAATTTTGAGTTCCTTTTTTCAGATCTGTCTTCTCAGAAAATGGTAACATTGCCTGTCCATTATTTCCAATATTACAGCTCATACTCCATTATAATAATGTGAATATCTGTGCTAAATTTGTAAACTGTGTCAGAATTCAATGTTAGAGCGAGGCACATTTATGAGAACCAAATCAACAGAACCTTTTATGCCAGTAAAAATGTCCTCTACCTGTCCAGTGAATATGAATAGTGATATACAGATTGAAAAATCACTTAAATGCAGGTCATAGTAACAAATGTACAATTAGGAGACATCACAAGGAGACATGTTTAATTTAAAAAAAGATAGAAGGTCTTTATAGTTTAACAATCCCGTCATATCCACAATCACAATCTACTTCAGTGAGTTTGAATCCTTTTGGGTATCAAACAAAACAAAACTGCTCGTTAGTCTTTCATGTAAGGCGAGTGTCTCAAACAGTAATGAACAGTGTTTTCTGTAGATGACTTCAGGTTTGTTCTCTGTACTGTCATGGTTAAAAGCTACAAATAGGCATCTGGTAATTTCACCTGGCTTGAAATGCTTTTCATAAGTCTGAGTGAAGAAACAACAGAGAAAAAAAAGCAGTGAGAAATTTTTTGGCTGTCCGTTCATGACAAAAAAACCACTACAAGGCTCTAAGAAATACAGATATTTTCAGTGAAGTACAGCATGAAGTGGATAAACTGTTATTTACTCATTAAAATTCTCTCATTTTGATCATAAAAGCCATTCAGTTTTGAAAAAATTGGCCACAGAAGTTTGTCAAATATAGTAAAAATGTGAATTCCACAGTAGTATAACCCAGTGCGTTTCCTCTTCCATCCAACAGGCTGGTTACTCCAGTTCCAAGTGATTTGTTGTTCTGGTAGATTATCCTCGTCACAAAGGCAACCTCGCAGCGACCCCCAGATATGAGAACATGGAAGTGTGTGTTTCTGCAGGCCTCCTCATTCATATTCATCACCATGGGCTACCTAAGGAGGAGCGTGAACCCCCCAGCTGCCTTGGGCGAGCAGCGGCTCCCTAATTGTAAGTGACATCTTAGGGCACCGATACAAAAAAAAGATAAGAAGACCCAGGAGTGTTTTGTTTTGCAGGACAAAGTGGCTAATGGCTGGAGAAGCTGAATAAAAGAGGTGGTAATGGAAGTGTAAAAGGATCTGTTCTGTGGAGGCGTCTCACTTAAAAATGGGTGAAACACTGCAAATGGAGCAACGTGGAAAAATAAAAAAAGGTAAAACAGAAAAAAGCAGGTGTTGTAGCAAACGAGATGGAGAAGTGGTATACCATTAAAATGTGCCCAAATACATTCATAGTGCAGACAAAACAATCAGGACCTTTACTTTCCAGTAGCACACTGTTATGTACTGTATAATAATATATACTGACACAAAATCTAATCTAATTTTTAAATCTGGTTAGTAGTTTGTATTTCCTTTTAAAGCTCTTAGAGACCACCCTGATTGGGGAAAGCCATAGATATAAAATATTAAATTTATTTCTATGGTAAAAGTGCTTTTATAAACAACTCATGTACAGCTACAGTATTATGTGTTTACAGGAAACTCGTATTGATTCATTCTAATGCTGCTTTAGAAACTAAAAGCTTGAAACCAGATATTGACAATGTCTGAGAAAACACTGATCATAGAACAAAACATAAAAGCATAAACACCAGTGGCAAACTTCATTACTGTGCGTGTGCAAAAAAGGCCTTGGCAAAGTGAAAAATAGAAATACTCTACTTTGAATAGTAATACTATTAACTGTATATAAAAATTTACTTTTGTCCCAAGAGCTCCAACCGCCATCTTGGTTCTAACAGGAGATCCCTTTGGCACCTTTGCTTGTTTCCTGTTCGAGTGTCATTCTGTGAGTCTATAGCTCAGGTCTGAAGGTCTCTGGAGGTCACTGCTCCCTTTGCTTCACTTCCTGACCTCGTTCCCTCGTGTGTGGAGAAGCAGGAGCTCAGTTTTTGTTCATGAGTGTTGTTCTGCTGTCAGGTCGACTTCCACAGCGGGTTGTTGTAGATCCAACCGTCTCCCTGCACATGTGAGGAAGGACAAAGGATAATTACAGACCATAGGAGAGAGTGAAAGGTAATTACAATCTCAAACTTTGATCATCTGTTAAACTAAAGGGTCTGTTCTCCAAAATACAGTCCAATACCAGTGTTGTGTAGGATCAGTACTTTGTGTTAGAACAGGAACTATGAGGGCAAAGTTTGCTTTGCTTGTGTGCAGGAAAGGGTTTGGTTGTGCTCTTTCAGAACTAATGTATACAACTTGTCAACCTATGTATGAAATCACAAGTGTTTACAGCAGCAGCACCAGAAGGTGGAATGAAAATCTGGCTGTCAGAGAGAAGGAGATGCGATATGATTTAAATATGGAGATATTTAATTTTCTCTCCAGGGAGACGGTCAAAGCATTGCACTTGGTTATTAACATGAAAAGTGACAGAAATAGTTGAGTCAACAATTAAAAAAGAAAAAAAAAGAAAAGAGTTGTATGAAAGTACAGTTGTGTGAGAGAACATGGAAAATGGCCCTTCTGTTGTGAGTTAAAACCTCGCCTCTTTCAACCAGTGGTGATGTGACGTGGCTCTGAATGTTAGATCGTACTTTCTGAAAGTTGCAGAAATTGTGTGACACAGCTTCCAACTAACCTCTGCAGCCTAAACTAAACAGTAATATTCAATATGTCATGTTTTTAGCTGTTTAATAAATATTCTTTAACATTCTAAGCTCACATGACGTAATGCAGTACATAATGGAAAAAATTCAAGCAATTAAACAATAATAATAACTAAAACTTCACAAAGAGAGAGAAAAATGTCTTGAGAGTTCCTATAGCTACTTTATTTTTTTTCTTTTTCTCAAATGTTTCTAGAAGCTTTTTAACCCTACCAACCATTTATTTTTATTTTTTAAGCTGTAAGTTCTTTTCCATATCCTTTGTGCATGGCACTGCAGGAGAGTATTCAACAGAAGCACACTAAAAAAGCTTACTTAAATCTGCTTTATTGCCACTTTAGGTGTGAACTTGTTGCATACTCACACAAAACCTGCTTAGAAATGGTATTTAGTATTGATTTGGAACAGAGTTATGGTTCTTCTCTTTGGTTTTACCTAACTTTGTTTTAAATGGAGCTTCTGTTTCTCTGAATAATCTCCACTTAGCTGCCATCAGTTTCCAGGAGAAAATCTTTCTCTTGGAGGAATGAAAACTACGAGAACTGTTCACACTGAAGGTCTGTGAATTGCTCATAATAACAGAGATATTGTTTCTAGAGAGAGATGCTGCTGTTAAATTGTTTTGGGTTTTTTTCAGTGCTGTGAGCAGCTAAAACAAAAATCCATTTACTGCAAAAATCTCTGACAGATAGAGAAAAACCAGGAAAACTAAACCAAAACTGTCAGATACAATCACAGGTAAGTGATTTATTTATTTATCTGTTGTTAGCTGCATCACTGCCTCGTTCACTGCTCCCTCGTGGACACTCTGCAGTGAGCAGATGTCTAAAAAATGTGGATCACTCTTCATCATTCTTGACGAATTTAGCATCACATGAGTGAAATCTATTCTTTCCAATATGGTGTTGTTGGCAGACAATACAGATTGTTGCTCTGGAAGCAGTTTTGTATTATTTTTTTCTCTCACTTCCAAAAAGTAAACTCAGAATTTGAACATAAATAAAATGGAGACAGTGAATACACTATTTACTCCACACCCATTTGCTGCACACTATATAGTAAACAGGAAGTTATTTTGGACGCAGCCTGCGAGGTATTCACTCAAAGATAATAAATGTAAATAAAAGTGAGGGGCAGTTTAAGGTTTGTGCTCCTGAACTCATCAGCCCTGTGTCACAGTGACAGCCTCTCTCTCCCTCCTCTCCTCCCTCTGTACCTCTTTAGTGAAGTATTTGGGTGTCCAGGGTTTGTTATCAGCTGCTCTCTGCCTCTCCTCCCCCCTCTGTCGCTCCTCCAGTCTGTGTTTGTGCTCCGTGGCCTCGTCGATGTTCCCCTCCTTCAGCGACTTGGTGACATGCTGCCATAGCCGCCTGCAAGCACAGGTAAAACACACAGGTAAAACACACATCTGGCACAATCTTACCTGTGTATAAAAGTGGTGGTCAGTGTTTCACCTGGATTCTGTCCTCCCCTGTCTCTCCACAGACCGCAGCTTCTTCCTGGTGACTGGGAGCTTCGCCGTGTCGATCACTTTGGTTTCCCCGCTGCTGTATGTGAACTCCAGCGTGCCGTTCCACTCGCCCTGCGCTTTGCACACGATGGTGTTGGTCGGGTTGTGTTTGACCTCGGCCGTCACTCTGAGTTGGCAAAACAGAGAGATTATTGTTGCAATGTTATCTACATTTACACCTGCACACTCTGGGTATTTTTATTTAAGGAGGGAAGGAAAGGTTTTGAAGGAAACTGTTGTCTAGATTATTATAAGTGGAAGCACTTTTAGGGAGATGATCTGTATGTGAGTTCACAAAGTGCAGAGGTTTGACACTGTAACCAGGATTCATATGTAGCTGAGGTTTAGAAAACAGATGCTCTTCACTTAAGATTTGAAAAAGATTGTAGTTTCAGTTTAAAACTCAGTGGAAACGATACATATAATACATTTAAGCTGCTTCTAGCAAATAAAAACATCAATGATCGTTGTGCAGATACGAGCTATATAAAATTGGCGAAGGATTTGTAGTTTAAACAGTTTCTACGTAATGTTAATTAAAAACAATTCAGGTGGCATTGTGCTGCTCACAGAAAATGCTGTTTCAAATAAATACTATTAAGTACAAACACAATTTCTAGGAGACAGGACTGTAATTAAAGCATCTCATGAGTTATTCTAATAGAATAAAATAGTGTCTGTAGTAAACTGAGTCTGTTTGATGCTGTGAGCCAAGTGGCTTTCGTAGCATGAGTATTTTTTCTCACAATAAACAGTCTTTTACTGACCTGCATCCTGCATTTATACTGTACAGAATTAACCCAGTTTTTCTTGTATTTCATTACACTCGTGTTTTTAATGTTGCAGAGGAAGGAAAAAGTAAGAGGTTGATGGATAGTTGTGTGTCTAACAGTATGCATGTTTTTGGTGTGAATAAATAAAATAATTTTAAGACATTTTTGTGTGAAAATCTCTGAAATGAAGTGAAAGAAAAATATCATTAAATGAAGAGAGAGAAGGGCAGCAAGATGAGGAAGTTACTTTTTAACAGCAGGAGACAAAACCCTCGTATGTGTTGTAACTGTAGGAAAAACTACTGAAAAATTAAAAAGCTGAATAAAGAATTTAGAGGCTGTTTTAATGCAGCTGCTGTTATAATAAATAAATCAATAAATAGCCAACATTTGCTGCATTTATTATCCTTAAAATAAATGGATGAATGTAAATGAAGAGAAACTATCCTGTAATGTTTGCTGTCAGATTGAGATGGATTGTTTGCAGGAAGGCAGAGAAGGAAACACAGAAACATTCACCTGTGGACCTTCCCTCCGTAGAAAGGTTTGGTGTGAAAGGTGACGGTGGCGGAGTAGCCGCTCTTCACACAGCTGATGGAGACTTTGCCCCCCAGCTCCACCCAGGGCACGGTGAGGATGGAGCGGGCGTAGGCACAGGGCAACGTGAAGACGTACTCCTCATCGTGCTCCAGGAGACAAAGGACTCCTGAAAGAGACAGAAAAGGGATGAAAAGATGCATGATGGGAAATGGACAAGATAACAGAAAAAAATCCTCATGTTTTTTTCTGAGCACTTCATGAGTGACTGAAACATTGAGAGGAAACTTGTTTGTTGGGAAACACTAATGGCTTAAATGTGATGCCATTCTCTTGCGTGTTAAAGTCAGCTGAGGCATGTCGAGCCAGCTGACCTCTCCGCACACTGCCTCTCTCTGTCTACATGCATAATCAAATGTTGCAGTCACACACAGTCCATGAGCCTGATGTAACGATTTTTTCTCCTGTTTTTATGAGCCTCTTACAAATATTTTCATTATACACTTGTAAAACACAGCAGGCAGCATTAGAAACTGAGCAAGAAGTACACAAATACTATCTCGTGTGCATGAAGCTAAATCTAATGACAAGTCTACTCTTTTTTATTGGTTGTATATATATTTATTACTATGCAGAAACTAAATTGTTTTCAACATTCTCTGATGCAGCTATTACAGCAGCAGCATCTTTAAATTTTAAATAACTTGATTACAGTGAGCGAGTGTTGTCATACCCACTGTGTATAGGCAATAAAAAAAAAGGTTACATTATTTAACCTGACTGGAGGCAGCAAATTGTTTTCTATTACATATAATGCATAAACACCCACTGAGAAGAACATTGTATAAAGCAGTTGATATCTCCTTTAGGCAGTTTGTGTTTGCATTCTCTCGAGTGCAGGAATATCCATAAGAGAGGCTATTATACTTTAAGCTCATGATCGACTCTCAGCGTTTGCAACTCATCATCATCTGCCTCATTCAGTCGGTGCATAAGCGGATTTATTTTGTTGTAAACAACAGCACCTCTGCCTCTCACATGTGCATGAATAGCTTTCTGTTCTTACGCCGTAGTCACATGTTGACACGAGATCACTTGTGCAGCTGTGTTTCACTGCAGAATGCCTGCAGGGGCTAAACTAAACATGGCACCGGTGTGGTCCAGCTCAGAATAAAATGTTGGGATTGTGATAAAAAATATGGGGGAAAAAAAGAGTACAGTAAACCTGTGAGAATCAAAACATTCATTCTTCCAGCTCCCGATAACGCCTAAGCAAACACTCCTCACAATGTCACACAGGTCAAATCAAAGTCCTGCTGGTTGTGTACGCAAAAAACTATCTGGCTGCATCAGCTGCAGAACCTGCTGTTCCTTTCCTGGTGCTGATTCACTGCCAATCAGTGACGCCTGAGCCCTCAAGAAAACAGCCTTTGCAAAAGGAAAACATATACACCCAGCTATTAATACTTCCTGGGGTCAGGATCACTATGTTCTCTGACAGCAGCATCAGCCGCCACAGACGTAATGAAGCGCTGCGTCATAACCTGACGTCAGGTCATCAAAGGTACAGGAAGTCTGAAAGAGCTGTAGCTGTCTGACCGAATCAGGTCATGTTTCCAGAGTCAGTCGATTAGGCTCAAGGACTTCACGTCTGTCTGCTTAGGGTGACTGAAACAGTCTACTGTACATGGTGTAATGGTGCTGACGGAGAGGACTGGATTATTGATCGCCATGGGAGAGGTCTCCTACTCTTTCACACAGGACGAGACACCGAGGCCCTCTTAAACAGTTTAAAAGTGAGATGTTTGCCAAAAGAGAAAATAAAAAAAGCTATTTTCAGAGAGTTATTTGACATTTTGTTCTTCCTGTTTTTTTAGCTGACACATTCACAGCCTTCTTAACAAGTGTAACTTATTTATGTAACAAAAGGTGAGCTATATTGGAAGGTCAGCGTTCTTGTTTAATTTAAACAACAACACTGCCAGCAAGGCGACTCAACACAAAGGTCATTTAAGGAGGTGAAGTTTTGTAGTACTCTCAGGGAAAATATCACACTAAGTGTTCTGTGTCCTTAAAGTACTGGGTCAAAGTGTTTTCTTTTACACAAAACTTTGTTTATCTTGAGTTTTAAGTGCTACATTGTGAACTTGCTCACCTTCTCCCACCATGGACACTCCTATAGACATTCCCATGAACTTGCTCTTGGTCCACACATGGGCATTGACGCACATCCTTCTCTCCCGACACTCGCAGTAAAACCCAGACACCGGCGGATGATGGGACACCTGCTCGGCCACAAAGCGGACTCTGTAGCAGCCTCCCGGTGAATCGTCACCATGCTGTGTGTTGTTGGGGCCCCTGCTCGACTCCCACGAAGAGCCCTGGTTGGATCTGACCAGTGGTTTGACTTTTTCCCGAGGCACTTCCCAGGAACAGTGGAAGGTCTCCCCCAGCACGGGGTTGTAGGGCTTTTTGGCCACGGCACCTTTGCGTCCCTCGTGGAAGGCTGTCAGGTAGTACTCGACAAAACGGACTATTCGGTCCTCGGCTGTGGCCCCAGCTGTGATTGACAGGAACATGTCAGGGTGGGCCATGAAGTTGGCGTACATTTCTAGAAGTGATCGCTTTTCCAAAATAAATGTAGGCAGCACCACCTGGGGACAAAAAAAAACAAGTTAAAAGAGTATATTCATTTAAAGAAAAATTACAATTATCACAAAGATTCCACATGAAAACATCTTCACAACAACATTTATGAAAAAAATTTGACCATCCTGAATCTGTAGTTAAAAGTCAGTGTTTCGGTGTCATACCCGTGTGAGGTCCATGCCCAGTTTGAGCTGAGAGAGCAGGTGAAGAATGATGCTCCGCTGGTCGTCCAGGACACCCAGGTCCTCCTCTTCGTTATCCTCCGTATCTGTCACCTCTTCATTGGGGCTGATATCTTCAAGCCCTGTGTGGTGCTATGAAAACAAAAGAGAGAATTTTTTTTTTGTATAAAGGATGTGCTTTGTATGGATTGGCATTACTCTATAGGACCAAAACTTGCTAATTTTGAGTTAATATGGATTATAAATAAATCTGAGGGTCTGTGAAATGTTAAAGGTTAAGGCTGTCATTATTTTATATTTGTCTTGCTGTCAATACATCCCAACTAAAAAACAAAATCAACCACAGTCAAAAAATCACATGTGAAACGAAGGGGTCAAGACACCCCCACTCCCCGATGGCTAATGCACAACATTTCCCCCCATTTCCACAACAATGTAATTCAAGTAATATTTACACTCTGCTTTGAAAGCATCTCAAGACTTTTCAGTCTGGTGATTTCACTATTTCACATATTTCCAGATATAATGATACACCTGTCACTTCAAGAGGCCAAGAGGAGAAGGATGACGTCATCTTCCTTCACCAACAATAAACTGTCAAACCAACGATGAGGTTACACAAGTCAACACAACCTAATGTCGTTCCCCTGCAGCTCATTCACACAGGGGTACTGCGTTTGTTTAAGCACCCTGAGTGCCTCCAGTTTGCTTCTTACAGCCTGAACTTCACGTTGCCTTCAAGGGTTTATGATACTTGACTTTAGTGAAAGCAGACAGAGGCTGCCTCCTTCATTTGTGTACCAGCATTCAACTGGAAACTGATCTCAGTGAGGTTAAAGAAGAGCTGATGCCTTTGATATCTCCTACAGTAACTTGGAGCAGGGAAGAAGAAAAAAAAACAGAAGAAAGAAAGAGGCTGATGTATAATGCAGAAAGAGCTCTCGAGCCTGTGGGCAACAACAACTCTCTGTACACCCCCCTCCACCCTACTGCTCTTTATCCTCCATTTTCATCTTGTGTCTCTATGCAACAACATTAAAATCATGTGTGTTCCTTTTTTCAAGATAGTAGATGTCTCATATTAGCATGAAGCTGCTGGAAATAAAGCAAGAATATTGGGGAAATCTGAACTGAAGCTCCTGGCAGCAAAATTGTGTGCTCTTGCAGGAAGAGGGAGAAACACTGAAGGAACGGGGAGATTTCCAGGACCAGAGTGCCTGCCTGTCACCTGAATATTTCATCGCATGCATGTATGCCCAAAGCTCCACACATCCACTCACACTTTAACTCCACACTAAGCACGCTCTTTGCACCTTAAAAAAAAAAAGAAAGAAAGAAAGAACATTTTGCACAAAAGAAATGAAAACACACGCAAGGCAGCATGCTTGAACACACAAGTACAGGAGTCCCTGGAGCTGGTAGGCTCTCTGAGCAGAATGATATATATAGACGTGAAAAGGAAAAGAGAGGAGGTACTGTAGGGGGAGGAGGTCTGTTATGATTCCAGCAGTTCTAACTAATTAAAGAGGCTCTTGACAGCAACAGGAAATTACTGCTCAAGAGGGCAGAGCATCTCTGTGGAAGCCCAAGAGTGGGGGACTTAGCTGTTGTCATTAGCTAAGACTTTTTAATGCAGTTTAACTTGTCCATAAGTGAGCAATAATGTGTCTCGAATCATAAATAAGTACAAGGCGTGTTGGGATTTATAACTTAACAGCATGAGTGAAAGAGATGCTGGTCATTAGAAAAATTAATCTTTTTTTATTGCACTAATGGTAAAATGGCTCAACACATCCTCATTATCACTCTGCATGTAATTGCTGTATGTTATATTACATATTTTACCTTTTCACCACCCACTGCTCTGCCTGCAGCCTGGCTAACGCAGGATGCTTGTGCTTTGTTCAGCCTTTCAAGACTGCTAGTACCATTAAAGGTTGCACATATAAATATGTAATATATGTAGACAAAGTTATCGTTTCCAGGGTCATTTTCAAAAATAATCTTGGCATAAATATAGTACAATGCAGAGCAGACTGCAACTTTAAAAAATATGGGTGCTATAAGGTTAGCTAACAACAAAATTAGCTATATTGCTACATTTGGTGGCTACAATGGGCCCTATGTTTGGTGGGGCCGCTTTTTAATGAGTCACATTATTAAGACTTCAAATAATAGCTTTATTAACTGTTAATAAATCACTTTTAAGCTTTATAGTTCAGTTAGAACTTGTGCATAAATGGTGAAAAACAATGAAGTGTTTGAGTGTTTTGATCTCACAGTTGAATCAGAATCAATTTATTAACCAATTATTGATATTTCTATGTGCAGACTTGATGGTTTGGTAGAAAAAATGAGTAACCCATTAGCACTTGAGCAACCAATATTTA
>JAPZDY010000008.1:6111087-6133943 GCA_029783645.1 Ctenochaetus hawaiiensis | reverse complement strand
CCTTTACTTCAAAAGATAAAAACAAACCTTTAGAAACAGAGTGCTTCCTTTGCTGGGCAACAAGGACAAACATGACAGAATGAAAGGAAAGTGAAAAGGGAAATGCCTTAACATCATCACAAGCCCAGATTTGTCTCAGCCCGGTGGCACACACAGGAAGTTTGAGAATAAGTAATGAATTAATGGTTTATTTTACTCATTCTTTTCATATCTTGCAAGTAGCTTTTTTACTTCTAATTTACTTCATTCCCAGGCAGTCTGGCAGACTAGTTCTTATGACACACTCCTTAATAAATGTAGCATTAAATTCCAGCTGATGACCTTTCCTGCATGTCATACCCCTCTCTCTCTCTCTCTCACCCTGTGTTTCCTGTCTGTAACTATATTTTCATCAATTACAGGCAATTATGCAAAAAAAATCCCGTCCATGTCGCAGTTCTTGTCCTACACATTTTCTGCATGCACCTGCAGATGGAACTCAGATGTGCCAAACAATGTGAGTAAATGTAGTCAATTTAGTAAAATGTGCCACCACCTGAGGAGGAGAAGGAAGTGAGCCAGGATAAGAGCTATTAGCCCAGTTTGGACTGATAGGCTGCTCCTGGCTAACGTCCGCTCGCAGGAAGAAATGAAACCCTTGCTGGCAAAGTAACAGAAAATCAGAGGCTGTTGTGCCCAAATTTTTGCAGAGACCTGTCTCCACCATCACATCAATAAAGTTGTTAAAACACAGGAAGAGAGGTGTGTGTTCTATATGAGTGATTCACGATGCTCTAATGTAGTCAAAGATGAGGGACAGTGTTTCCAAGATGCCAACCATATTATAATCACACTCATGTTGCTTCTATTTACATTTTTCTGGATGTAAATTCAAAAAAATGCACAAAATAATTTCCTGGGTCTAGACACATATATCTATATATTTGTATAAATAACCATGTATATTTTATCTTTTATTCCGTCTATATGCATAGCATGAAAGACCACAACTTTATTTCATTGTGCAACCCTGTGTTGTACAACTACCGATAAATTACCTTGATCCCTTGGTTAATCTAATATGATATTCTTTTCAGACAAACCCTGTGGGGAAAACTCACCCAGTTTGAAATTACAGAGGACAATAATTCAGTTTCAATATCTCCTAGATTAATTGCGCAGTGGTCTTGAGTCTTGGTCCCACATCTGAGATCTCTAACGGACCAAGACAAAAGGAGAAGGACGCAGAACCAGACAGAAGACAGAGGTGATATTCGACAGCACTGAATGACGTATTGTTTCTTACCTCAGCACCATGGGACAGACTCCTTTTCCTGAGGGCCGGGGAGGGCTCGGCTGATCGTAGAGGAGTCAGGCCTCCGTTCTTCAACAGCTCCCCTGAGGGCGACTTTGGTACAGTCCACACAGGAACACCATCTGTAAAATGACAGAGTGGTGTCAGAGCCGACCTCAATTTTTTCTTAACAACAGTGAGAGGGAGATACTTGGGATTTACTACCTCATAAAAAGGCACTGTTGATTGAGTTTATTAATGCCTGGTCCTGGGTTGAATTTTATTCATAATAAGAGGAATTGAAAGAGGGACTAGGAAAAAACCCCATATCACACTCAATATCCTATTCATTCCTGACATCCAGTATTGAGATTCTCATAAATAAACTGAACTGAGGTTGTGTGATTGACGGAGACTAGACAGGAAATTGTGTGTGTGTCTGTGTGAATTTAATATGTGATCATTTTTATAACCTCGCCTGTTGTATTCACTCAACTCAGGCTCACAGAGGTGGTTTGAATGATGATTCATTTTAACCTAGGCCTGCAAACAATAAGATGTTCTTCAGAAAAATTGTAAATCCACATTCTGTATTCTCTGTTTCATAATGTAACTGAGCCTTGAGCAAATTTCGTGACAGCTATTGCAGGCATTTGAAACTCCGCTCACAGTCTGAAGGTACTCAACCTGTGCTGTATTCACCTACAGGGACGAACTGTCAGAGGTGATGATTAAATTTGATAGTCTTGTTTGAGGCCATAGTTTGCAGTACTGTTAAGCAAAATCCCTTTAAAATATATTTCAGTCAGGTTTGTGGGGGTTGCATTTGACAACTCTTTCTTTTTGCTTGTGCTGTTTTTTTTCTTCATGCCACTTCATGATTTTTGAGACTTTCCCTGAGCAAATGATGAGCAGAGTCAAAGCTGCAGGCGAGCAGGAGATGGACTATGAAAGAGTAGAGTTACATCCAAGCCAACATAAGGAAAAAAATGTTTTTTTTAAATGGGAAAAACTTCTAAACATGTCTTATTGAGTAACTGCAAATGTCAGTATGTCCCTCTCAGGTTTTTATAAAGATATTACAACACTTCTGAGGGTTTACCTGAGCTGACTTTCTTAGCTTAAACAACTATTGCTGCAGGGACTGTGTTTTTTCCCTCATCTCCAGCTGAACAGTCCTACCAGAAATCATGACTTCTGGTATGGCCTTGTTGCTGCTTAGAGCAAGCAAAAGTTTACTTGGCCACAACAACAAAACTCTTGTAAAAATCTCACAGCAGGAATTAAGTGTTAGTCTAAAGAAGTAAAATAACTTTGTTGTTTGCCTTGTGTGAAGGAAGGAAACAATCAATCCAGCAGCAAGAGAGCGAATAATCACTTCCCTCCTCTCTGACTGTTGCCATTCAAAACTGACTGCTTACTTTTGTTATAATCAAGACAGCTGATAGACAGTCATCACACAACTGATTGTGTTTAATATACATGATGTAGTTTCATATAAGTCTTCCCTGAATTGAATCAAATCCAAATCATATCATGGCAGACATTGTGATATCAGCAAATAACATATTCTTATCAAAATAAATGACATAGTATCATATAATGATGAAACTTTTGAAGAAAGGGGGAAAAGGAGGGGCAATATTTCAATATTTGTCCTTATTAACCCTCAGTGGTATTGTTCTGTGAAGATACAGACCTAAATTATATTACTTCACAAAATTCTGCCCAAATTTCTAATATTCTAATATTATTATATGCATGATTTTGCATATATTGCTATGAATAAATTCTTTTTTAAAAATATTGTCATTTTGATATTAATCACCTCACTTAGGCCTTTACTCAACAGCTGCTAATTTTAAAGTAGTGTCAGCCTGACTGACATGTCCAATAGTTGCAACCTCATGTTATGTGCTGTGGGGAAAAGTCCAAACACAGGAAATCTGCATAAAAACCTCCTAAATAGAAACCTGCTGAACAACACTGAGCCTCAAAAACAGACATCACATTTAACCACCACCTCTGGCAGCTTTCTTACACTTTGCTTCACCCAGTCTGTGTTTAATGCAGGGCTGTTGCACTGATCACATTTTCTGTCTCTGTATGAACAAATGAGACCCATCAGAAAATCAAAGCTGCAAGTTTCCTCATTTAAAAGCTCCTTACATACATCACAGTGGTGGATTCTGTTTCAAAGTACTGTTAATGGAGCGGTAACACAGACCCTTCTCATCTCCAGTCCCAAAACTCAAATTGGGTTAAAAGTCTAATGCACCAAGAGGCCGTTCTTTGATATCCATTAGTGAGAAGCAAGCTGTGCTGACACAAGTCGACATGCTGGTGAGCCTGAGGCCAGTCTGTCTAGACAAAATGTGCTGAAATAGCCCTCAGGCCAGGCCTCGGCTTTGGTCGGCTGTCAGTTTGACTGACAGAAACCTGAAAAGTGTTAAGAGAACCTCCTCCTACGATGTTGGACTCCTCTACAGAGGAGTCATGAGCAGGGGTGGCTCTGCCTGAAGGCGAGTGAGATGTGATAGAGGGTAAATACAGTAAAAATTACTTTTTTGAAAAGGTTATTCTCAAGACATTTGGAGGTTAATAGTTTATTTTTTTCTCAAGATTCAGTTGTGGGGAAAGCATTTCTTGAAATAGTTCATGCTTTATGCTGGTAATAATATATTTTTTTTCAAGTAGATGATCTAGAAACAGTTTAGGACAGATACATCTGCCATGATACTTTCTTTGAGATGTCACAATAAAGCACCAGAAGTAGAAACACTCAGTGAGCTTGGGGGATGTCTGGGCCATTGGATAGAGGCATGCAGGTGAATCAAAAGGCTGTCGCAGATCAAACAGTGGAGAGACAAACATTCATGCAGTAGATGTTTCCAATGGCTTTACCTTCCATTTCTGGGCTGTGACATCCATTTAGTTTTTGTGACGATTCCACATTTAACTCTTACGCTACATGTTCTTCTTGCTCCTTTGTTTTCTACTTAAAATTTTCCTTATGTTAAGCTGCATGGGGACTAGTTTGCAAACTAAATTTCCTTTATGGATTTTTTACCTCCTTAAAGGAAAACGTTCTGCGTAATAGAGACATAGGGGTGGGCTTCAAGCTCTTTATGGCAGTGAGAAAGGGGAGGGAAGGGGGATCCAAAAAGAGCTAGAGCGAGCAGCAAAGATCCTCCATGACATCAGCTGGTAATATGCAGTCTGGTTTGTGACTGGCAGGTTTTTGGTGAGAGTATACAAAAAATCCTTCAAGTTCCTTGACTGTCTTTGCGATTACTGAAGCTGACTTGAAGAAGCTGCTCTGGTTTTTGCAGTGATAGGAGCCTGGAGGGACTCATGCTCGGCTCTCCAACAAAGACTTATCTTGCCCCATGCAGTGGCAAAGCTTTCCTGTGTAGGTGTAACAAAACCAACCAATCGACCAGCCAGCCACTCCCTTTATCAGCTGCATCAAATCTGGATGCTGCCCATGCCGGTGAGCCACGCTACCCATCACTCGGCAAAACCGAGTATCCTAACAAAAAACTCCTCACTGCTGTATGGAGGGTACATGCCGGAAGCGGGGAACAGTTGGCCCTCCACAGGACTTATCAGCCAGGCAGCGTAAGGAAAGAGGTTTGTACTTGCGGCCCAGCGGTCCCACTCCACACCACCCCCTGTCTGATGAACAGGCACAAGGTAGGGTGACTGTTGGTGCAAAGAGAAGACCAGCAAACTATGAGGAGCCGAAGATTGGTTGGGATCCTGCACCCACCCAAACCCAAACCCCAAAAGACCTTCTTTAAGTCATAGACTGAGTTGGATCACATCTTCTTGGTTTAATTATACCAGCAAAAACCTGCACCTGCAGGACTTCAAAGAAGGCAGCGTTTGTCAGTTTGGATTCACGCGGTTACGATGGATTCAAATAAGAATTCGGAGCGTGGTGACAGCAGGTTAACCCATATAATCCCTCTCTCTAGCTTTGTTCTCCATTTCTTCCCAGAAGATCACAAGGGATTCACTAGCTTGATAGAACATGCCATCCCCTCAACATCTCCTGGTTTTTCCCTAGTTCTCCTCCCAGTTAGATATACCTGGAATACCTCCACAGAGAGGTGTCGAGGAGGCTTTTGAATCAAAATCCCAAACCACTTTAAAGAGCAGTGGTGATAACAGTGAAGTCCTTGGGGATGTTTGAGCTTATAGATTTATCACTAAAGGTGTGTTCAGAGAGAAAGCAAGGTAAATTTTATGGGCGACATGAACACATACAAAGTCATAGAAAAGACCGGAACAGGCGAGAATTAGGATAGGGCAGCACGAACTGAGGTAAAGATGCATCCGTGCTTATTCCAGGGATTTACAAATCTGCTTCATAAACCGAGAGAGACAGGAAGAAACAGAAGGACTTGAGGGAGACTAGAGGATACCCGGTCAGTTCTGAGGATCGTCAAAATTAAATTAATTGTGTTACAGGCGTTTGGGCAATGACACATTTTTTTGCCTTGGCTCATTGGTGACAATTATGATTAATTGTAACAGCTGTGAATCCAAACTGATTACATCTGCCATCCTCACACCTTTCAAGCCAAGGGGCTGTGAGTGTTTGGTGCTCGGTAGCTTTCAAATGTATAAGAGCACTACTTCAGAGCATTACTTTAAATCATCTTCCGTCTCCTGGAGAGATGTTTAGTGCTACTGCTCCCTAGCATCTGTAAATGGATTATGTATATCCTTCTTTACTTAAGAAAACAGGATTAATCCACAAGGTGTGAATGGATTTCACATTATCTTAGCAGAGTCTCTTCTTGTCTCGTGTTTGGGTAGTACCTTCTACCCTTACGAACTGCTCTCTAATCCTTTCCCTTGGTGTTATGCCAATAGAACCACCCTCAGGCTGCAAATGGTTTAAATTGAAACAACTTTATTGGGTCCATAATGATCTGGCACAGGGAGGGTTAAACATGGCAGAGGTCTGACATTTTAGGCACCATTGTGGATTCCTTTGGCAAAGACTTAATCCTTGGAGGAGATTTAGAAGTGCATAGTATTAGTCATTTAGATTAACTCATTCACACATAGACCCTGATTTTTTTTCTGGCATGCATGTTGGGAAACAGTCTGCAATGCTTTCATGGATTCTGTAAACAAGATTGACATTAAATTCATGTTCATACACACTTAACATTCGAGCTTGTACTTGGCACTACCATTTTGAGGAAGTATTGGCATCTCAATGCAATTGACGACATTGAAGAGATACAATTATGAATGGAAAACAACACAGAAAAACACTGACTACTACAAACTATGACAAAAAAAACATAAAACGCAACACAAAATAATAAAACAAATAATTTAACACACAAATGCAACATTCAACAACATTTACTACAAACATTGAAGTTCATGGTCGCCATCAGGCAGGGACAAGAGCCACAGTCCAGCTGCCCCAGCTGGACCTTGCCGCTGGTGCTGGGCTCTGGAAGAGGGGACAGGAGAGACAAGGGGGATGGGGGAGATGGAGGGGTCGGGGGCTCCAGTAGCAGCACTGGGACGGGGCCCAGGGAAGACTCACCGGAGGGGGCTCCGCGGGCAGCGTGATTGCGCTCAGAGGCCTGGGACTGAGGCGGTGCCTGGCTGTGGCTCTGGGTCTGCTGAAGGATGTTCAGGCACTCTCCCAGGCAGCTGAGTGTGGCGGCTGATGTGGCTTTGAGCAGCAGCAGGTCCTGGTCTAGACAGGAGAGAGGGCCTCTGGTGGGTAGAGAGTCAATGGACTGGACCAGGTTCTTCTGTTGGCCCTCTGCTTGGGACATCACCTGAGTGACAAAAGCGATGCAAAGTATTAAAATATATTGTCAACATATAAAATTACCTTTAAGGGATATAGTTGGTGGTTATTATATTTTCTCTCTTAATCCAGTAAAAATATGAAAACCAATATAGTTTGTTCATCTGTCCTACAGACCTGCATGGTTTTACAGAAGGTACATAAATACATCATTAAGCTCACAGTTGCACTTATTGATATGTTCCTTTATTGTGACAAACACATGCACTGCACTTTAATTTGTGCTAATCCCACCTCTAAATACTCAGTACTGCATCAAATGTGTATTCAACTGCAGCTAAAAATGGTTCCTGATGAATGCAGGAATTACTCCCTTTTCAGTAAAGTTTGCTAAAAACTACAGCACTCAGCTTTTTTTTGCAAGTTATTTGGCCTCTAAAGATGATAAAACTTCAGATCTTAGATCAGTCACCACAGTTAATTTTGGTCTCTAAAAATGTGGTTTGTTGAAAATGAGAAAAAACAAAAATAACTCTTGCTTTATCCCTAAAAGTCTTTTTTTCATGTTGACTCATTAATTGCAGACCTATTTAGTAATTAGACCTGTGCTTGACTGGGACAAGATGAGTCATCAAATCCTTAAAATATGACCAGTTTGCTTGTTAAAATACTGAGGAGGAAATTAGAGATGATTTCCATCAATGGACTGGTTAAATTACATATAAATCTGTAAATGTAACTTTTTATTACCCACTGGTTTAAGAATCTTGGAAAATCCCTTTGAATTAATCATGACTATGAGAGCACAAAATTTACAGGTTGCATGGATAGATGACTTCCATCAGCACAACCAAGACTGTGGATACATAGAGGATAGAAACAAATGTGACACTATATCTTCCACTGTCTCATACATCTTAACTTTCTTACTAGTGCGTAGGAAGTGATACAACTGAGCATTAATTTTAGAGGTGTCACCTCAGTCTTGACTACAGGCAGCAACTGATCCACGCAACCGTCTGCTCCAAGACGTCAGCACCGAAAAAGAAAAACTGCTCAAACTCTTCAAACAAGAAAAAGTTCCTCCCTTCGCTCCAACAGGCACAGAGAACATTTTTGAGTGAGAATTATTTCTGTATGACTCACCTATCAGAGTCTAAATGTATCACAAAAGGAAGAAGTCTGTTCACGCTAGCGGGTAATAAGCCTCTCTTGGGGCTAATGAATCTGGGTTGTTTATCAGCCTGGAAATGTTGTATTCATTAATATTGTATGGCTTCACACACACTCATCCTCCACACGCACTTCAATAGCACATCTGTCTCTCTGCATCAGTACACAGCGTTATTTTGGAGTCACTGAGAGCTGTTGCAGCGGGGTTATGTGTGGCAGAGACGTTCATGTAAAGGAGCTTCTTTTTTAAGCACAGAGCTTCTCCAATTATTCAGCTTTTGGATCTTGGATGAGATGTTGAACTCCTCAGGCAGATGGAGCTCAAACTTTTGTCTCTAAATGCTTGTTACAATGCTGATGTCGTGTCGTATCATATCATTTTCACGGTGCCCTTCAAACAATGGAGACTTGCTGTTTCTTTTCACTCAGGCATTTCATTATTTAAAGCCAAAACCCTGAGGACAGATGTTTCTGTGTCCAACTCATGGTGGGCATAATTTTATTGGACTTTGTACAACATTAAATGGCTGATTATGCAGGCAACCACAAGACCAAGTCAGCTTTGAATGATGATCGAGAGAGATGCAATTTATCCTAGCCATTTCTGGTGAATATGTGGCTGGATATGAATTGACAGCAGAGAAGTAAATTTAGCTAAAAATGTTCCTACAGACATTTTGATAGCTGCTCTGTCATTAAAACTTGACACAAATGAAATTCACAGTGCAGCCATCTTTTTTTAGATAATAAAAGGATATTTGAGAGTTCAATAATAGTAAGATTTGCGAGCACAATGGATACCAACTAGAACTTTTTAGTGTAAAAAAAAATGTCAGTGTCATGTCTCTAGCTTAATGACATCACTCATTTTAAACTACTTAAACTTATCTTTGCTACTTCTGTACTGCAGTTTTTGTTACCTCACAGCAAATATATGCAACCCCAATTCCAAAGCAGTTGTTACGCTGTGTAGAACAAAAATAAAACAGTGTGATCATTTGCAAATATTTTAGAAAGATACTTAACTGAGAGGAATACAAGGACAAAAAAAATAATGCTTTACCTGATTAACTTCACTGAGTTTTACAAATATGTGCTTTGTCAATATCCTCACTTACATATTTACTACATATTCTGCAACGTGAAGCTGTAGGCAGAAAAGTAGAGAAGTATAACTACATCTGTAGTGCAGTAATAAAACAATATAACAGAGCTGCCTCAAGGCTTATAAGCACTAAAGGGTCCTTTAGAAAGTGGCGATGCAAGCTTGAGCACAAATGTGTTGCTATGCAACCTTAAGGAAACTCTTAAGAAAAAAAAAATCTTGCTCAAAAATAAAACAGCTCACTAAGTTTTATGGTGCTCAGTAAAATGCAGCCACCGTAGTTAAATTTATTAAATTTTTACACAAACATGAAAGGACGCCTCTGGTGGGGATTACATGCATGCCAAGAGAGACGCAAATATAAAGAGATAAATTTGTCATTTTAAAAACAGATGAAAACCAAACATATGAAGTCAGAAAAAATGAAAGCCAATAATGTAACATAAGGTGTCACCGCTCAGAGCACCTAACCGAATAATGACACACACTCACACTCACACAGTCTTTTTTAGGCTCCTTATTATTAAACTGTCATCATAAATACAACCTGGCTTCATGAGGCTCCATTGCCAATAAGGTGCCAGAGCCAGCTTCAAGTCATCATTCAAATAAACCCGCATACTTAAAAAAACTCTCAAACACACACATTAAATATGAATGTTTCAAATAAAAATAAAATATCTCTTTTCTTATATTCCAACACAAACTAGCACAAACACTATAAAAGTGTTTATATGCATATAAAGTTTATGGATAAACCCTGAGCTTTGGTTTTTTAAATAATGTTGCTCTCTGTTTGTGAGTGCAGTCGTATTTCTTGGTTTGGTTCAGAAGCAGATTACATTGTAAGACATGAACATAAAAGGAGCATAAAATTGCACCAGACCTCTGCTACAAAGCTAAGTCAGTGGCTTACAGTAATGACAGCTTCCCCCCCCACCAAAAACACACACACACGCAGACACAGCTCTCTGGAGCCAACAGGACCAGTGATGCTTCCAGAAATAGCCTAACCCCAGTGATCCAGCTCTGCCACAGCAGTGTAAGTGCCCAGTGGTGCTGCTGCACTGAGAGTCGAGGCGTTTGATGAGTTTACATCAGCCATGACAAGCCGGCTGAGGGGAGACGGTAATGTGGTCTGACTCCCAGTGTCACACATTCAGAGGAAAGACAGATGCATGCATGGACGGACAGATGGATGGGGGGTGACAGCATGAAAATTGCCTGAACATTCAGCCCAAGAACTCGCCAATATTTTGTTACATTAATGCTACCTTTGAGCGATACCAAAGCTGCATAATTACTTAATGAAAATCTTACAAAATGAAATTTATCAATAAATCATTAAGGCTTAGCTTAACTACAAAAAATAAGAGAATCAGGTTTGTACTTAAGTTACATATTATAATATATGAAAACATATGGAGGTTACTACACCATACATTGTTGAAGGATTGTGCCACCTTTATGCCACATTAGATATACTGAAGTAACCAGGGTCTGATGTTTGAACAATCATGTCAACATCCGAGTTTAATAATGACTGGTGAGATTTTCTGAAAATTCAGATGTGCTTAATGATTATATAGCAAAGGAAAAACAAACAAACATGGACAAAAATCTGTGATTACACCAGTGATTACACATACATTCAACAGTGACATATTATCACTTCAGTGTTTTCAATCCGAACACAGTCAACTCATCTCACAGCCAGACAAACAGCCGCTGACAGCTGTCAGATGACGACCGTGGAGTCATAAATATGAGGGACTTTTCCATCTCTTCATCCAGCCAATGTGAAATTTGCACAGCTCTGTTTTAATAATAAGGCTTATGTGTGAAAAGCAATGCCCCTTTGTTTACTTTCACGAGGCCAACTCTATTGTTTTACCCCACAATCATCAAGATGGAGGAAAAAAATGTCACTATGACAGTTTTCTATTGTTGTAATATCCTTTGTCAAACTGTTTTAAATCACTGCCTGTTTTAGAGTCTGATTAAGCCTTCAAACTCATGGATGTACAACCCAAAATGTCGTTCCTGGATGACTGTATCTATAGAGTATAATCACATGAAATAATAATGTTATAATAATAATGTTTTAATGTTTATGTTTTCATTTGGTTATAATGAGCCTTCTTTTTGCAGGTTTTGCAGCCACCATTGGTTGTCCTACATATGCTTACAACTTCACTTCTAAATGTCACTAAATTCTAAAACAGTGGAACTTTAAGGATAATTGATGATTGTGCAGGATCTTCTGTGTCTCTGGAAAGTGGATTTAACAGAGCTTGAACAGATAATCTTGTTGATGTAGCAAGACTTCTGCAGGAAGTCTGTGTTAAAAGCTGATGACATACTGCTTTCAAAGATGGAGACATTTACCAGACACGCACAGTCTTTGGGCCAGGTGAGTGGTGGACTCTTTGATCCTGTTACACAACAAAATTCATACATTGGTAGCAGCCCAACTTTGTGCTGCTACTGCTGCTGCTGCTGGGCTCACAAAACAGTCCAGCTTCCTGCCTGGTGTGACGACGGTTCAGTGAGTTCTGGTGAGACAGGGATCAACATTGCAGAGCTGAGGAGGCAGACAAAGCTGTATGCATCTGCACAGTAGCTGGGTGGTGGGAAGGGGGTTGTCTTCCAGGAACTAACAGAGTGTTGTTTTAGAATATTGTCTGGGATTGTGACCAGGAAATACATGGGACATAAAATGCAGCTTCCCCACTGCACCGTGCTGGCCATAAATCCACTGATGATCAGCGCGGCGCAGCGTTCTAAACTCGACTGCGTACAGTGG
Organism: Ctenochaetus hawaiiensis; assembly: GCA_029783645.1. Taxonomy (NCBI): domain Eukaryota; kingdom Metazoa; phylum Chordata; class Actinopteri; order Acanthuriformes; family Acanthuridae; genus Ctenochaetus; species Ctenochaetus hawaiiensis. The sequence continues at coordinate 6,121,795 of JAPZDY010000008.1, read as the reverse complement.
TGCATGAATCAAAATGCAAGCAGACTCCTTCACTGTCGACTCCACCAACCTTCGGCCTTGTGCCAAACCTGTCAGACAAGTTTATGGGCCTGTAATGAACAAAGGAAGGAGAACAACAAATGGCACGAGGAGGGAGGGAAGACGACTGGAGGCCAGCACGGAGTGGACGTGAAGAAAGATGAAGACAGAAGCTAAATGATGGTAGATATGAATCAGGTCACAGGATGCAGAAACCAAAACCTTCTGGACCAAAAGGATGTGAAGCCGTAGACAAAACAAATCACAGATCACTGAGGGCCTTGTTATTTCCATCTGTAGAGGAAACACAAGCAGCAAGGAGTGTTTGTTTTGCTTAATGATCACACCATCTGCTCAGTATTTACTCAAACTGTCCCAGGTTCACTCGAGGAGACAGATTCTGCTCCTGAGAGGTGAGAAATTATTCTCCACTCACATTACTCGCTAGTCGCTCTCTTTCTGTCACAGAGTGAATCACTTAGACGAGATATTCTTAGCCAGACAAGGGAGACGCACAGTGTGGCGCATCTGAATGGGGAATTTAACAACTTGAAGCCAGCCAGGTCTTCATTGAGCAAGAAAGCATAAAAGAGAGATCTTTGCATGAAATATTGACGCTGCTCCAAGAGAGTCATCAAAATAACAAGCAGAGGAACCAGATGAACCATTGAACGCCAGGTTTTTAATACATAGTTTAGCTAATGGTTCTTCAGTCTACTCCATACTGCTTCAGTTTTAGGAGAGGGGACGCGTCGATGCAAGGCGCTCAGTTCCTACTGAGGGGTTTCAGTTACATGACAGATTATTAGGCAAGCAGTGTTACGTTCCTGTTCTTGCATTCGAACAGTTTGGTGAAGAGCATACAAAGCAGCTCTGTCCCAGTTTAAGACAGACAGGGGATGAGAGTTATCTTTGTTATTCCTGAGCAAAGATCAGATAGCTACAGGGAACAGGTTGTCTTCTTCTTACCTCTGCAACCTTTAAAAGGTTGGAAAGTTTGATAAAATGATGTCTGAATATACAATAAATGACTAAAGAAGGAAAAGATAAACACACAGGTTATTATTGCTAAAACAATTTGTCAGTAGACAAGAAACAGGGACATTTATTCAGTGAAGATTAAAAAAAAATTACTGTTTCTGGCTTTGAAATGTGAGGATTTGCTGCTTTTTTCATTAGATATTATGAACTTATGGACCAATTGAATGTTCATCAGAATATTCATTAATCATCCATTTAGGCAATTTTAAAGTAAATAAAGTTTTTACTTCCACTTTAGCTATGGAGATGATTAGAGCGTAGGCTTCGTAGTCAGGAGGTAGTGCATCCACTTATCAGAAGGTCAGCGGTTTGTTCCTCGGCTCCTCCAGTCTGCACGTTGAAGCGTCCTTGGGAGAATACTGAACGCCAGATTGTGTTCCAATGGCTGCTTCACCAGTGTGCGAGTGTGTGTTTGTGTGTGTGAAGAACAGGTTGGCACTTGCAAAGACGTCCCTGCCAGTGGTGTATGAATGTGTGTGTGAATGGGTGAAGGCTGGCTCGTAATGTGAAGCACTCTGAGTGGTTAAAAGAAAAGCGCTTTATAAATGCAGCCTGTTCAGCCTTTATTTATGAGCTGGTTCTTCCAATGGTTACACAGTTTTTAACTGATTCTACAGGTGCCAATACTGCATCAATACATATAACAATATGCCAATAAGTTTAAGCTCCTCCTTTCCTGTGTGCCCTCTAGTGGTATCATGCAGTATCACATATTGTAAATAAGCAGATGAGCAGTTAGTTTGCAAAAAGCAAATATATCTCCAGCCTAAGACTTATTTACACCAGTAATGTTGCCCGCTTTAAAACCAAAACAATAAGCTGGAAGATGCTGAAACGCATGAGGAGAAAAGCTCAAGGAGATGGCAGTGTTCTGTAATTATTCTCAGGACTTAAATCGTTATTGTACAGGACTTTGTTTTCTGAAAATGGAAAACACTTTTCAGCGTGTGGCTTAACCTTCATTCTTTTGGTCCTAAAGATAGTGCAGTAATAAAGGTAGTAATATTACACATAATAAAGGGAATACAATTTATATGCAGTTCATGTTGTTGCAGTTGAGAAACATACACCAAAACAGCTCAAGGACAAACACATCAGATGATATTTTGTATGGAAGAAACAACATTTTTCATAATGGTCAACATGACCTCTTTCTTGTCAGTTTCTATTTTTCTCCCCTGTACCAACAGTCTATGAGCGGGAGCATTTTACATTTAGAAAGCCTCTTGTCTCTCCTTGTCCATGTTTCTTCCCCTTTTCAAACTGCTAAGTCATCTCCATAATTCAGCAGCCTGATGCACAGCTGCTTGGCAACAATACAAAAAGCACATTTCATCTCTGAAACAAAAGCGTGAAAGCAGAAATGCTGCAGCTAATGCTGCTCACCAGCAAGGATTACAATCATGCCTTTTATCATTTTCGTGCTGCAAACCCAACTTAAAGTGTAATCTCTTGCAATTAATCACTTAAAACCAAATGCAGTTAGGCTGTTAAAAGGAGACAGTGGGGAAAGAAAACAATCCCCTCTTGAAAGTTAAGCAGTGAAAGTGAAGGACTGCGCTGAGTGTATGGAGATGTAGCAGATGAGGAAGAAGTGGTAACCAGACCTGACAGGTTCAGCGACTGAGGTGGAGAGAATTAATGAGGATTTCAACTTCAAACTCAATCAAAAACTGATTGGAAATTTCAAGTGGAGGGTTTTGCAATTAACTCAGGAAGTGATTGCGGGTCACTTTTTTAAATTTAAAATCTTTGGGAAATGGTAGTACAAACTGTTTGAATGTATACATTCAGGGATTAGCGGGACAACACGGTCAGGAAAATTAAATGTTCCGTATGGACTGGCTCGTTTCACTTTTCTCCTTTCATCACCTTCCCTGTTTATCTTCTCTGCAGAGGCTGACACTTTCACATCTCATATGTTAATTACAGCACACGCCCACCACACTGACCCTCGTTCAACAACACACACTCCACCAGCTCTTCCCTCTGTCACCAGCCATGTTAATCAGAATTGATATATGCCATAAAAAATGCCAACAAAGCTAAACTTGCAGTAAAGAATGAGGATACTGCAGTCAGTTTCAAGCCTGCCAGGAAGCTAGAAATATCTGCTGAACTCACTGCACCAGTGTCTCACCTGAGACCAGTGCAAATGCTCTGAAGACAAAGGCCACGGAAAATATAATGCAGCTTCTGGATTTTAGTCAGAGATCGGAAAGGATAAATTCCCTTAATGGACTTATTCCAAGCTTTAAGTCTTTTCTGTTTAAATGTAAGACCTTCTCTGACTCTAATGTTTGACGGATTATTAACTTCAGTGTATTATGACTGGGATCTTTTGTCCATCAATCATATTACTAAAAACAACAGCAAGTTAATTGCTCTTGGATCTAAGAAATGCAGAAGCATCCAGCTGGCATTTAATTACATACATTTTAACCCCCAAAAAAACCAAACTTCAGCCAGTTTATTTAGAAAAGTTCAACAGTAAAAGTATTTAAACTTTAATGACTCGAGGGACCTGGGACACCCACCTCTTTGACCTCCAGCAGCCGTCCTGGATACTGACTCTTGGCCCGCCGAGCTGCAGCCGGAGATTTGTGGTGGGTGATGGTGACGATGTTGCTGGGTGAAGCCGTGTGGCTCAGGTGCCTCTGAGATGCCGGGGATGAAGATGGGGTTAGGTGGGGGAGCAGGGAGAAGCTACGGGTCCGACCAGAGGATGAGGAGCCCTGGAGGAAGCGGGGGGGTGAAACACAGAGGAAGAGACAAAGCTGTGTGGGAATCTAATGCAAAAGGAGCTTGTAAAGGAATATACTTTTTAAAATTTACCAATTTAAAAACGAGGTTCAATAAGGAATGCCAGTCCTATTCCACAAATCAAATAAACATTTGCTATTTGCTACTCAAAGTTATTGAAATGAGATGTTTCCTGCTAATGTGGTTAAAAATTGCACTTTTATCAACTAAAAACTGGCATTTGTGACTTTTCTGTTGATACATGAGGACCAGTTTAAGCTTAGACCCATTGTCTTTGTTTCTGTGTTTTGTTTCCTTGATTTTAAGTAAATGTTTGTCATTTCTGCTTAGCAAATAACTTTAAAATGAATAGATTATTGTTCTAATTGTTGGGTATGTTTTATTTGATGTTCACATATGCATTTAACTAATATATCAATAGAAGTTTACTTGTTATTGTGTTTACTTGTATCATATTTGTTGTTTTCACTGTTGTTTTTTTTTGTGTTTTTGATATGAATACTTTAAATACACTGCTACTGTTGTTGATAGTTATTATTGTTTTGTTTTTATTATTATTTCTGCTGTTGTTGATCTCACTATTATTTGTCTCTGTTGTCATACTGATGTCGTTCTTACTAATATCCACTTGATTTAAAAGTGCAGGAAGTTGCAGAGGTATTTTTTTATATCTTTGAAACTGAGAACCTCCATAAGCTTCCCGACATTTATTCATTTATTATTTTAATGACCTAAGATAAAACAATAAATTTTGGCCCTGTTTAACCTCACTCAAAAACATTTCACCCTGGCAAATTTATAGGTGTGACCTGAAAAGTGAAGTTCAACTGAGTTTTATGACATGGAAGTCATTCCTCTTGTTGTTTTGTTTTGCAGTTCTCTGCGCCGAAGCTAAAGTCACATTACATTCTTCATTTTGATGCCTTCTTCACTTCCTCTCTGTGACTCTTGTCTCTTCAGTTCGCTGACCTCTCTGCTCACACAGGCAGCCACGTCAGACCAGTATCTCTCTCTTCTGTCTTTACTCTACATTAGTCTAAAGCAGCACAGGGAGACGGGGAACCAAAGATTTATGCCTCAAAAGAGCACAAAGGTCTTGTGACTGTAGCGGTGAAAATAGAATAGATCGCATAAACAACAAACACTGCTCACTGAGAGGGAATCAACCTGCCTTTACTTTGTTTCACATAAAAGATTAAGAAGATTTTTTTTAAAAATAATAATAATATGATTGTGGGAACATTTTCCTTGTGATTGGACGCATCAAAACACAGAAACTTGTAAAATAATTTCAAGAGAAAAATAATCAGCTTACAGAGGAGAACACTGTTGTATTGTGCAAGGCTAAGCCATGAGCTGTGAGTAAGCAGAAAAGAAACTGCATTTCAGGAGCACAAACACAGAGACATGGTGAGGTTTTGTGCTCCAAAATTGGCACAGAGCCCCGAGCTTTTTATTAAAGTGGAACGGAGAGAAGATGTCAGACCAATGAAATTCAAAGAGGGAAAGAAAATGAAGGAAGAGATGCAGGAAAGTATCAAGTATCACAGATGTGAGAACATATGAAATATAGGAGTTGTAATGGCTTGGACCCTATAGACACCGAGTAAATATCTATAAAAATGCACATAACACATAAAGTAGTGTTTGTTTTACTCAACGTGACTCAACGTTTTCTTTTGATTACTGGCTTCAGTTTAGAAAAGAGCTGTAAGGGTTTTTTATGAAGATGAGCAAATGTAAAATTTCACAAAAAAACATGATTCCGCCTCTCTTTTGAACACTAATTTCTGTCTTAGATTAAATCCTACAAACCTTATTTAACTTCAGTTTGTAACAGCAATTAACTTGTTTTTAGATTTTTTATAGAGATAAGTAAACATGGCAGGCTGGTATAAAGAAAAATGTGGCTTGGATTTAAGGAAACATTTTAAACAAACAGATACGTTACAGGAAGATATGATGCAATAAAGGGTGTATTTATTTCACCGACACACACACTACACACTATAGCTATGATGACTCCCCTGATAATCCAATCAAAAAAAATAAAATGCAAATTTCAGGCCACACAATCCCACCTTAAATAAGTTTAAAGCAACGACTGGGTTCTTTTAATCTTACATAAAAGGAAGGATATGCCCGAGAGACTCAGCTCAGGTGCTCTGTTGTCGCTTGACCACAGCCCCATGTGAGACAGCGTGGGTAGAAGGTACAACGGTCAGCTGCTGACCTACCATTTTCTACACTTCAGGGAACAACTCTAATTACACACAATTAGCTATTCATTACTCACCTTGCTTAGAAGGTATGAGAATAGCTTTTAAATACCTGTAGGCCTACATAGATGCTTTCAGTATCACACTACTAGCTGAGTTTAAAGCCCATGACAGCACACCATACGCTGTCCCTACTCAAGTTGATAGTAAACAACATAACTAGCTCAAAGTTCACTGTTTGACTCCATGTGCCCTTCCTGTTCAGATTAGTGTGTATGCATAAGGTTTCAGCTACTGAATCCATCTTTGAAGAGAGTGTGTACTACTTATTTACACTATGATATCAACAAAGAAGGTGCTGGAGATGAAAATACCCCAGTTATAGAATAAGAAAGGCGAGGTACATGTGATGAAATACGGCAGACCTATGTGTGTTGAATGAGTTTCGATTTTCATTCTTGACCTCGGAAATGGAAGATAAAATGTATAAAATGTATTTGTTGCAGCTAAATCTATAACGGGTGTAAAATGTATCACTGCTTCCTATAAAAACTGACAGGTAAAATGAACTCCTGCCTTCCTTTTTGAAATAAATAAGTCCTGCTACACCGTTTCTGCTAAAGAGGTCTGTTATCAAAGATGTGGCCGAGCCTCCTCGCTGGCTGCCTCATCGCCGGAGTGGCTGCGATAACGATCTGAGAGGCAAGACAGCGCAGCTCAGGGAAGGATTAGACCACAGCAGTGGGTACAGTAATAACAGCTGCTGCCGTGGCAATGCCCCGCAGTCAACGAACAGGAACAAAACGTCCGCTCGGCTCCGCAGGGCAGAGGGAAAAAGAGAGGTAGACCATCTTCCAGCTTCCACTTTTCCTTGCTTATCCAATTTTCTCTCATCTTTTGATTGCTTTTCTCATCACAGCTGAGCAGAGTAATTGGACTTTCCCCTTCGCTCCAGCTGTGCAGCAGTTTGAAGTAGCGCGGAGCTACATGTTGAATAAGTGAGCTGTCGATGAGGCAGCATAATGAGGCTGCAGTATTTAATTGTATAAAAAGACTTAAGACAAAGTGTAGTTTGCACAGAGTAGTCAGGAGGAAAAGGAAAGTAAGTGTAAATCGTCCTTTCTAATGTTTAAAGCTAAAACAGTAAAACAGTGTTTTGCATCTCTTGTATGAGTGTGGTGACTCACCAGCACCTCTTGGCCTCCTCCTGCTCTTTCCACACTCAAGTGTTCATCAGAGCCCTTGAGCTTCCTCACCTGAAACCAAACATACAATCAGACAAATTAATGCAAAACAATCTGAATACACTTCAGTGCAAGGCACCTGGAAAGGCACTCAGTTGTCTAATAAGTATGAAAATGATGTGAATAATACATGTTAGGAACCCATCGGCATTTGGTATTTCAATGTGATCCGTAAAATGCATGTTAATGTAAGGTGTAAATGTGTTGTGATCTAATCACGGTCCTATTGTACTCAGATCTTCTTTTTTTTTTAAAAAAAAAGACATAGTAGGTTGTTGTTCAAATTAAGAGAACAAGCGAGCAAGCAAGATGGCTGAAAGAGACTAATTGCTGTTACTCCTTCAAGCCAGGACAAACTGGCACCACATTTTTTATACAAACAAAAGGAATAACAAATGCAGAATTTACAAAAGGGGACAAATAATTAAGAATTGATCATAGACAGTGCTTCTCAATGTTTACAAAGTTTCCCCTAGGTTGACTTACAAAACTTGATGTTTTTTTAAAGGAGTCTGGAGTTGATTTGCCTTAAATTACTCTAGCTCAGGTTTTGCTTTGGAGAACAAAGATTTGACCTCAATGAAGACAAGTGACACATTATAAAAACATGTATAAACACAAACACATGCTTGGGACATATACAATCAAGTTATCATATCTATTGTATATGGGTGTAAACAGAACTTAAAGAAAACAAATCCTTATTGGGGAGTCAGACAGTTTAACACGCTATTGACAAAGTATGTTACTTTTTGTTCCATTTTATGAAAATTTCTCACAGATGTTGTGCAGATGTTCTTAATGTGAGTAAACCAGCAACTACACTGTGCCAGCACACACAGGTTCCTCAATGAACTTCAGAAGGAAGAAACTCAATTCAAAACATATTACAAGCAGTCCAACACAAAAGCTTGTTCATTCAGAGCTGTAGCAATGCCAACAACACATACGCCTCTAGAGCTTTCATGTAAAAAAATAACAAACAACAACACAGCTTTAATACCAAAAGTTTGCAAAAGAGATAACAAAGTTTGGATAATTTCTCTCCTTTATGCACCGCTGATTTGCACACTGTCACAACCTGCAGTGGTGCTCCAGAAGAAGCTCTATAACAAGCCTCATTCTCCACTGGATCAGGCAAGTTGGGATGAATCCCACTGAGAAACAGACAGCACACATAAATACACAGGCTAATCCCTTACAGAACTCACTAAACCTTTCCCAAAATGCACATGCCTAAATATTAATCCATGAAACCCATATTTAAAAAGTGCTAGTTGTGGATAGAGTTAGTTGCTACCTCACTGCACACAGTAATCTTAGAAATGAGAAAGAAGACGGTGAAACCAGGGACATTTGGTGACACTCTCATTCCCAAATAAAGCAGCAGGAGCATGCTAACACATTCGCCTAAATCGTTTCTTTCAATGGAAAGTGCTAAAAATATTCTCGAATTAGACAAGCAAGAAAAGTTCCACATGACACATGGAAGCTGAGCTCTGCAAAGGATGTAAGTCCTGGATTTTACATATTTTACATTTTGTAAACGTAGCATCTTTTCATTTTAAATACATCTGTACTAACCGTTGCCTCATATCTTTTGTATCTTTTCTCACTTAATGACTACTTTGATATAAATTGTTGCCTCCTATAATTTATTTCTTAAACATTAAGCTTATTCTTACTTCCTTATTTACATATGTTACCTTTGTTTTTATTTACTTCCAGTCTTAATGAATGTACTTGTGTCTCTCTTGAGTGGAGTACTTAGTTAAAAAGTCAGAAACACACAGACAGATTTAATTAATCAGGAAGCATTGCTCGTCCTCTGCAGGGACACGACATTTATTTGGATGACATTTAAGGTCTGCAACTGTGGGTTTGTTTCCTCCATTTGTGTTCATGGAGGAGAGCGTAAAGGGGAGGCAAAAAATGAAAGAAGGCTGAAAATGATGATGCATGTGATGTATTGAGACCCAAAATAACCCAGTTTTTATGACTTATTACTGTTGCTTCCCTGTTAAAATATTTAGAACAGTCTTTCACCATCTGTCTGTAATTGTCTCGCCTCAGTAAAAGTTCATTCATCAGCCTATATTCGCTTTCTGACATTTGAAATTCTGAAAAAAGTACCTGTTTTTATTCTATTGCTGTTTAACAAATATCCACAACAAACCCACAACATGTTCTCAGGATTACCAGCATGCAGATGCTGTTGCAACAATTCAAAAACAATAAAATATGTTGAAAGACACTGCAGCATTAAGAGCTACAACATAACTGCAAACAAAAACAGTTAAAAAAGAGACAGACATTATTTATTAACCTTAAATGACAATTATTTGCAAATGTAAGCATGACTTTGTTTATATATGTTTGATTAATTTCATAAATATGCTTCAGACTTTGTAGTATTAAAGTAGTGGAAAATTGGAAGAAGTGCAGTTATGATAACTTAGCAGACAGGTATTCTGTCAACATTATCACGACCTTCTGTGATTTCAGGTATATTGTGTAGCTTTTGTAAAATGTAATTTGAAATTACCCTTAAAACAGCTTTTTTTTAGGTGTCTGGTCTTACATGTCAACCATACTTAATATTAGCTCTTCTACTCAACTCAAGTAATTATTAGCAGGCTAACGTAAAGCGCAATTGGTCCAGTAAGCTATGCTAACAATTACACCTGCCACTTACTGGGTGTAAATGTTTATTTAAATCTGATATCTCTGTAACAACTGCTTCGTGTGAAGCATGAATCTTATTTAATGTTAAAACTAGGCTACATTTGAACTTAGAGCGAGCTGGTGCTAGAGGTGGGTTTCATCAGCAGGATGCTGCTGCAAGACTTCATAGAGAAAACAAGTAATTTTAGCGTGACAAGAGGAAGAGAATAACAGGCACAATGAAAGCCAGGAAAGACTACTGAAGTCATTTAAAAAAAAAAAAAACTTCCGCTGTTTTAAAAGTCTAGAGGGAATGTTGAGTGAGACTTATGGGAGATGATGCCATTTAAAATGAAAAATGGCAGGGGAAAAAGAGAGGACTGTCACCTTTAGACTCACTGGAAAAGACAGTGGATTAGAAGCAGAACAGGAAGACAAACAGGGCCTGGACTTTTCTGGACTGTGCAGATAGTCTTCACCTATTGCTCCAGTGCACAGACTTGCAAACTGATGAACTCATGAACTCGACCCGAGTTTACTGAAATAAGAAACTGTTGCATTTATAAACAGACACAGAGGAGAACAGGAATCTCCAGGGAAATGTCAAGGCTTTCTGCTTGTTTCTCTCCCTGCAGCAGCATACGCTAAGAGCATGGCCTTGGGTCACGTTTACACTCCGTGCGTGTGTGTGTGTGTGTGTGTGTGTTTGTGTGTGTGTGTCCCTTACTTTGGCACTGCTGTCAGAGTGACGTCTGGCAC